>JAQMCW010000008.1:15329934-15342696 GCA_030068335.1 Chrysichthys cranchii | reverse complement strand
TGTATTTTTACTTTATATTTTGTATTAATCATTTTTATATAAATATTTGTGGGTTGTGGAACGAATTATCTGAGTTTGCATTATTTCTTATGGGGAAACCTGCTTTGATATAGGAGTGATTTGGATTACAAGCACGTCTCCGGAACAGATTATGCTCCCAATCCAAGGTTCCACTGTATTATGTACACACCTGGTGTATCTCAGGTTGACATAGCTGTAGGGCATGCAGCGAGCTCCAGCACACTCTTGCTCTCGCCGCTGCTCTCCTCTCACACTTGCACTCTGTCTGGAGTCAGAAGGGGCGGCGGTCTCCTTCAGGTCCTGGAGGAAGCAATGCGCACTCGAATTAAAATTCAAATGAGATTAAATAAAAGATAACCTACATTATTCTAGATCACATTAAACAAAGTGCTTTATATTCACAGCAAGTGCCTCTATGGCATGTCTATACGAGTGTCTACGTGTGATAATATTCTGGTGTGTGTGTGTGTGTATGTGTGTGCATGTGTGCGCGAGAGACGGATTTATTTGTATCAGGAAGCCTCAAATTGTAAAGGTCACAAGACAATCCCATTAGACAACATGTCCAACAGCATGGACACATCTGGATTTTAAGCAGAATAAACAGCTAGAAGAGCGAGTTAAAATATTTTTGGGAAGAGATATGAATAGTCTACGCTTGTCTTAAAAGTCTCCAGTCCTCAATGAAATATTAAACTGATAGAAAATAGCATGCATAGAACCCATACTGGGTGTCTGACCCGTGACCTTTATGACATTTCTGTTATTTGTAACAGCTGGACAAAATGGCCTAAATCAACTCAGACTACGGTGAACAGTTCCTTGCAAACAACAGCATTGCTGCATGCCTGGAGGCCAAGGAAACCCCCTGAAATTGTGAAATTGTGACATTTTCTTCTGTTAGTTATCAGTTCTTAGGAGAAAAAACAACCTACAAGCATTCCTGAACTGAAATAATGTTTATCTCCAGAAGGAAGCCGCTCGGTTAATCAGGCTTATGTCTGAGCAAGTCACACTTAGTAAGCAAGTAGCAATCCGATTTCACATTACATGATCCATCCATTCATTCATCTTTCTCTCTAGTACATGACTCACAGTAACCGCTCCAGTCAATAGCGCAGGTCCTTAATGACTACCGCACTTTTAAAGACTTGTATCCTGCCAGACGTGACTGACTCATAGACCCCGGAAATCTATGTTTTATATACTCTGCAGTCCAGCTTGATGGGATTAACATCCCGACCGCAACCTTTTCCACGATCGCATACACAGGAGACGTTTCCGTTTCTAAGAAAGCCTTCGTTTTGGAAGGAACTGTAAGCCACCATATGGTATGCTCCTTAAAGAAAGGACAGCGCTGGCTAAAAACGCAATGTGACGGGAGGATAAAAGAAAGCTTTTTAATTATTCATCAACATGTAAAAGCTCTTAGGGGTAAAACAGATTACATAAGAACGAAAGGACAAAAGTTATGCTCAGTTTAAGTCAAGCTGTTGATCTGTCATGCCCTGTATAAAGCGTGTGTGTGTGTGTGTGTTACCAGGTAGTTGTTATTGAGGAAGCTGCCTGTGCTCGCTTCATAGCTCAGTGAGGAGGGTGAAGAGGCAGCAGATGAAGGCACAGGCTCCACAGAACTGTCTGACACAATACTACTAGGCCTCTGCACACACACACACACACACACACACACACACACACACACACACACACACACGCACAAACACACATCATTGCTGTGTATCTGATCGGCTTAATTTTCATCTGGTTTACGTTAATATATATTAAGTTGAAATCATTGACCGACAAATACAATTAGAGACTGACAACACCCTTCTAAACCTCAGATATAATATTTTGTGTGTGTGTGTGTGTGTGTGTGTGTGTGTGTGTGTGTGTGTGTGTGTGCGTACCTCACACTGAGTTTTAGAAGACGGCACAGACAGCGAGCTTGCCCCACCCTCCTGGTTCTGTTTGCTCTCGGTTACAGGTCGGTCCTGTTGTGTGTTGCTGTGCCAGAGATAAACATCAGACAACACATCATCCTCTTTCTGCCACACAGGGGGCAGCGCTGAGTCACCGCATGGACCTGCACCCGCCGCACACACAGAATAAACACACACATATAGCATATCTATCTATATATATGCTCACACACCAATGCG
This sequence comes from Chrysichthys cranchii, assembly GCA_030068335.1. Lineage (NCBI taxonomy): Eukaryota > Metazoa > Chordata > Actinopteri > Siluriformes > Claroteidae > Chrysichthys > Chrysichthys cranchii. The sequence continues at coordinate 15,340,513 of JAQMCW010000008.1, read as the reverse complement.
TCGTCATGGGAACATTCTTAAGCTTTAAAGACAAAGAGGACATTCAGTGTAAGACAGAGGATCACACACACTTGCACGAGGATAAGCAAAGAAATCGCAAATGCATGTGTGATTAGAGAGAGGTGATGAGAAACGGACGTAGGATGTGTGAAGTGAATCAGAAACAAGCTGTCTATTCAAGGACTTCGTATCTAAAACATGATAGTTGTGGTGGACATATCAAAGAGTGACAAGTGAACATACGAGGGTGGACGGAATGATGGGTGGATGAAGATACAGATAAACGGATGGACGTATGAATGGACATGCAGATCGATAGCTGAGAGACAAGATGGATATATGGGTGGATGGCTGGTGAAATGGATAGATGAATGGATGGATGGATAGGTGGCTGGTTGGGTAAAAAGATGGATTAAGAGGTTGTTGGATGTGTGGACAGATGGACATATGTGTGGACATGATAATGAAGGGATGGATGGATGGATGCTTGGAAAGATGGATCAAATGGATGTAAGGAATATCGGACAGGTTGATGTATGGATGGACAGATGGACATTGGTGGATATATGGACAGAGATGGATAGATAAAGAGGTGGGCATAATATTTATATATTTATAGATACGGAGACAGATCTGGACAAATATAATGGACATCTTGATGAATGGAAAAGAAACGGACTGACAGGATGGCTGGGAGACAAATGGATATTGACTGATAGATGAACAAATGAACTGATATGTAGGATGAGTTCACCTGTTTCCTGTGGGGTCTCAACAGATGGACTCTCTTGAGACAGAGTTGTCCAACTTGAATCGTCATCCTCCTCCTCCTCCTCCTCCTCTTCCATCCGTTTATCTTTTTGGTGTGCCACAATGAGGGGGGCCATGGGCAGAGAATTAGGTGGGACCAGGGACCGAATGATAGGCAGGGAAGTGGGTGGAGTCTCTTTTCTTTCCCCTGGAAAATGTGGTTTTGACATAACCTTCGGCCCACCATCTTTGCCTCTGTCCTCCTTCACACACTTCAGTGGAGTGTGGGCGGGGCTCAGGTGTGTGTGGACAGGGCTCTGGTGCTCTTCCTCCTCTTCATTGGCCAGAAGCAGCAGGTGATTCTGAGGGAGCGTGAGATGAGCCTCCACCCGATTTTCTTTGGCCCAGTTTTGGGGCTCCAGCTTGGGCAGGCACGGTTTCTCTTCATCCGGTGTCTGGATTTCTTTCGCAGGAGATTCTTCTTCTTCTTCCTCTTCACGGTGATATTCCAAAAAACTTTTTGTCCTTCGTCTAAAGGGCACGTTCTTCTCCTCGTCTTTGGCAAAGGCATCTGGCCAATCACGTCCGCAGTCAGCTGTGATGTCGTTGCGGTTTGTGTCCTTTCTACTCAGGTCGAATTGCGTCTCTTTTAGCTGGAGATTGGTGCCATTTTTTGCCAGTTTGGGGTTGGACGGAGAGAATGATAGCGAAAAAGAACACAGGGAAGACGAAGAGGCGGATTTCGTAGGAACGGGTTTAACCCTGCCAGGGGCAGGACTTCCATCCAGCCCCATGGCATTCTGCAAGTTGGTCAGAGCGTATTTCTGCCGGTTCTTTGGGGGAACAGTGGAACCCTGGGTCTCCGCAGAGACTCCTCCCCGTGTGATGTCACGGCCCAGTTGCTGATTGAGAGAAGAGCGGAGATTGAGGGATGTAGGCGGGGTGACTAAAGAGCTCCCACGATTGGTCGACTCTAACGTAGAGGCGCTGCGTCTGAGGGCAGGCTTCTGCAGCGACATCCTCGATTGGTCGGTCAGCTGTGAGCAGAAAACAAAGAGATTTAAATTCATTTCGAATCATACGCTGTCAATTCGTACCCATTAGCTAGGGCTCTTGTGTCACATGACTTCTTTTCACAGCTTTTCCAACATCTTAATTTGCAACCCAATGGGGTTTATATAAGCTTGTGTAGGAAGTTCTTGGGCTTTGCAAATCATAATTTTATGAACTTTGTAAATGAACTTTATACATTAACTTAATCTATGGCTCTACAATAGTTAGGTTATGATTCTTCTCCGGTCCTGTCCATGCCGTCCAGCACATAGGGTGCCAAGCGGCCCCCACGGGGCTCAGCTGACATTTCTGTAGCTAAGTGCATTCTACAGGGTGAGGTCGCTTGCCTCACGCCCAACCCTCCCCTAACTCAGCCAATCCACCTGATGTGCATGTCTTTGGACTGTGGGAGGAAACCAGAGCACCTGGAGGAAACCCACGCAGACACAAGGAGAACATGCAAACTCCATACAGAAAGGCGCCCGTGTCGACCCCAGGGCTCGAACCCTGGACCTTCATACAATTCATGATTAGTAACTGCTAACTGCAGGTTTTTTACTGTGTCTTCTCAACACTGCAACATTTTAAGAGGCAAGGTCAAGTGGAAAACTCTATATGGGTGGGGTCAGGTGGACAGATACAAAGGTCTGAAGGGTCAGGGCCAAATATCATGTGTATTTCACCTGTGAACTGGTTAATTCTTACATTCACGCTGCAACTTACAGTACGTAAAAATACACTGGGTAGCTAATTTTCTCACAAATGATTACCTAGCCATGCTAGTTTGTTTTTGCATTAGGTTATTTCTGTAAGAAAGTTTTATCTAAAATGTATGTATCTCCATAGCGATATGGCTCATTTGAAGGGCGTGCCACATTTTTTGTTTTACCTCAGCGGAATTTCGTGCGGTGCCCAGTGTGTGCTAAACCAACTGTTAAACTCTGCTTCATCCATTTATTCCCAAATGAAACAACACAGCTGCTGTATTGTGTGTGTGTGTGTGTGTGTGTGTGTGTGTGTATTCATAAATACATAATGACCGCTCCAGTCAGAATGCTGCCAGGTTATGGAACAGATACACACCATGTATGTATGCATGTATGCGTGCGTGTATGTATGCGTGGGATAAAACAGCTCAGTTACTGTTTACATCTCAAGACTGTCGAGTCAGCAGACCACCTAAAGTACTACCTTAACAAACATGTATAGCATATATACTCTTACACTTTTGCTTTCACACACACACACACACACACACACACACACACACACACACACACACGCATGAATGCACACATTATATAGATAAAATTTGTGATCCATGCTGGTGGAAATTGTGTTAGCAGCAGATGTGAATTGAGACAAGCTTAGGTAAAGGTGATGAGACAGCACTCTTGCTGCAGCATTGTTCTAACCCATATAAACAAGACACACTCACACTCACACTCACACGCACACACACACACACACACACGCACACACACACACACGCACACGCACACACAAGGAATGACCTGTTGTCTTGGACGTGTTGCTAATTTGCAGACTTTAACTCATTCTAATAAATATAGCTTTCTTAACAGTGCTGCACTTGTGGCACTTAGCATCACCCATAGCTTTTCTGTTCAATCCTTCTGCACACTGAAGTGCTAATTAGCATAAAATAATGCCATTCGTTACATATAAACATAGTTTACACGGAAACATAGTTGACATAGTTAAGCTAGGTAGCTTAAACGATCAAATGTGCAATAACGTTTACCTTACATGAGCTACTGTAGCTATGTGGTTTGCTTATCTAACTAACTAGCAGAACCTAGTTGATTACATTAGGCTCATGCAGCAGTTCACTGACAGACACAGTTTGAAGGTACCCCGTCACCTAGCAAAGCACTTCCGTTTCGGATTGAATCACAATATTTTTATTCTATTTTTACTCTATGTAGGGCCTCAGTGGACATAACCGAGGATGTGATCATATTATGGGACACATCTTATCTTTGTATAGAGTGTAAGTGATAATATTTTGTGTGTGTGTGCGTGTGTGTGTGTGTAATATATCACAGCACTATTGAATTCTGGAGTCTAATTAATAAAATGGTGTTGATTAATTTTCTACAAAAGCAGATCGGACCGTAAGGCACATCACAGGGATATAATTAATGCTCTTGTTGTACGGACGCAGCACAATGGATTTAAAAAAAAAAACAACAACAACAACATGTAATTGTTTATATCATGAGGTTTTTGGAATACAGTGGTATCTTGACTTACGACCGACCCAAGTTGCAACACAGTACACTTAATCAAACCAGTTTATTTCTTTACGTTCACTTTTATTATGTTTTATTATTGTTTTATACATTATTTGTTCTTTATATAGGACATTTCTCTTATTTAAAAATACATCACAAAAGAAATCGGTGTGTTTTGTTGGGGGTTTGGAGCGAATTATTAGTAACTCCATTCATTTTAATGAGGAAATTCGATTTGTCTTACGACACTTTTGACATATGACCTCGCTCCAGGAACGAATTAATGTCGTATGTCAAGGTACCACTGTATGTTTTCTTTCTTTTTTTTTTTTAAGGTTTTTGTCCTGTTAACCTCCAGAGACAGAAAATATGATACTGGTAAGCAAATAACTGTTTATAGTTGCTATAAAACATATGTGATAACAGGAACTTGGGCCACTGGATCGGAGCTATAGAGTTAAATTCGTCTTAATAATACAACATAATGCGAATTTTACCTTCCTTAAGGCTTTAACTGCATCCCAGCGTCACCGTTTGCTTTTTCTTTTCTTTTCTTTTTTTTCAATTTTGCGCATTACAAAGCATATGAAAGATGAGCGCTCAGACGGATGTAATCTATTTATAAGCGCCAACGTCCACTTCCTGTAAGTACATCAAAGCTGAGCCTGTCCTGTAAGCTTGGTTCTCACCAGGATGGATTACAAAACCCAGTTTATTACAACAACAAGGAGAAAATACTTGAACCTAAAGGGATGCTGGGACTGGAGTCCAAATTAATTTCTGATTTTTAAAGGTACATCTTGTAGGTGGATGTCTACACTGAAGGGCTTTAACTGCTTTTGGGAGAGTCGCTTGGGGATGGAGGGGTTGTCTGGGTTTTATTTTCCGCTCGCTGCCTGGCTCGCTAGCTAATGCCATTAAGCTAATGCAGAAGGAAGCCATTTAGCAACTGCTGGAAGGGCGGCTATCTTACTGCAACTATAATCAAAAGCTGTCTCGTATTATCCCTGTCTTCATGGAGCATGAATTCTTGCACTAACAGACATATTCCAAGACATGGAGTATAACAAACAACGCTGCTTTACTGCATGTAATATCATGCACACAATCACCTCACACGCCAACCAAAAGACTGATCGTGAAGATAGCGTAAAGAATAAATAGCAAACTACTTATTATGATGATCAATAAAAAAAAAAATCAATCATCAATACATGTTGTGATATTTTCAAGGAATAAAACCCGTACGGAAGTGCCGTTATAGGAAAACGATCAATCATAGGGCTGTGTAACGTAGCCTGACACCACAGTAAGTGACTCTCACCACCCTATGGATCATTATTTTCCTCCAACAGCTGCCCCCAAAGTGTTTGATTTCTCTTCCAGAACAAGAACTGGCCAATTATGTGGTACTAATTACAGCATCACATTAGGCTTCTTCCAGCTTATCATTGTGTTTAATCACACGCTAGCTCCTGTTATCACTTATATGCCACATCACCACCCTCACGTTTTCTCTCTGTCTAGAAAACGTTCGAGTTTCTGGTCGCAACGCACCGACACTGGAGACTCCTTCCAGAAATTCCAAACAAAGACCTTCTCGCAGAAAACGTCACACGGGCTTTTACTTAAAGCGCTTGTTTTACACATGCGCAGGTTGTGTCTCCGCGTTAGCCGTTACTACAGAAACACCAAGAGCACACTGGTATACTGTCAGAGCTGCCGCCTGATCAGGATCGAGCACCGAATACTAAAACGGTACTGTAGTGCAAATGAGATGTTTTTCTTCAACAAGTTCTAGGATGCAATATTTTATGCATGCAGCACGGCAAGCGAAGACGCATCTGTAGCCTACAGTAGTAGTTAACCCACTCACTCATTCAATTCAATTTGATTTGTGTAGCGCTTTTAACAACAGTCATTGTCGCAAAGCAGTTTTACAATATATAATGTCCAATTAAAGGCTTATTGATCAATAAACATATCCATAAATGCATATATATATATATATATATATATATCCTAATGAGCAAGCCTGCTCATTCATCTTTTGATCCTTATCCCGTTCAGGGTTGCAAGGGGGACCAATCCCAGCTGACTTTGGGTAAGAGGCGGGGTACACCCTGGACAGGTCGCCAATCCACCGCAGGGCGACACACAGAGACGGACAACTATTCACACTCACATTCACACCTACGGGTAATTTGGGGTCGCCAATTAGCCTAATCCCCTCTGTGCATGTCTTTGGACTGTAGGAGGAAACCAGAGTACGCGGAGGAAACCCACATTGACACGGGGAGAACATGCAAACTCTGCGCGGAAAGGCGCCCCGGTCGACGCCAGGGATCAAACCCAGGACCATGCCGCCCTGTTCTATTATTATTATTATTATTATTATTATTATTATTATTATTATTATTATTATCATTATTATAAGGTGTGACCTAGGCTGAGATCCTGATCTTCCATCCTACAAAACACAATATTTTATTACATGATTATACCATGCATGCCTCTACACACACACACACACACACACACACACACCCGCATCAGCTGCGACCTGACTGGCATTTTCCATGAGACTGCAGGCCTGTCTGTTGCACTTCACACTAAAGCATGACACAGCAATAAGGACTGGGACAAACACACACACACACACACACACACACACACATACACATACACAGACGCAACGTGCATACTTTCCTCTCCGACTAATAATTATGTAAACCTGCTTGTTTGTTTGTTTGTTTGTTTGTTTGTCTCTAGCACAGCATCACCATTTGCAGAAAGTTGTTGCCATGGAGCCGAGCCCTGCCCCATGCCCTGCACAGCCTGGCATCAGCAACATGGACCACACACACACACACACTCACCTCAGTCCTGCACAGCGACCCAGGAAACACAGCAGTCCGGAAACACGAGCTCTTAACACGGCGAGGTGCACACTGTGTACTCTGGGAGCCAGGTTCCTCCTGTATCCGTCATCAGAGTCGCTCTCCTCCTCCCGCACACTGGCGCTCTGCGAACTGTGGAGAGCCAACAGGGCCACAAACCCGGAACACACACACACACACCATTACGTCACTACCTCATCTGCATAAAGCCTGTTTTGCCCCGCGTTCCACTCTATTTCGCGTCCGGAGGCTGGTTTGTACTCGTTGTAGACGTCGCGGGCGTCCGGTGTAACGCTTGGGCGCCGCTTGTTACAGCAAAGTACAACAGTAAGCCCTGTGCTGTGTTCCAATATCCATACTTTCTGTACTTACTATGTTTAGTTTGAGTACGTAGGGCGTTCCCATTACGATTGAAGCAAAAATAAGTGTACTGAAAGGACTTGGATGGTACCCTCATAACGGTCAAATCTTGGAGTGTGGAACAATGTACGCTTTTCGCACTGAACAGCCGCCATATTAGCTACGTAGCGGAAGAGGCGGATTCAACTCGGCTCGAAAAATAAAAGAAAAATGGCTGCCGGAACGGATTTTCCACACAGCCTGCATTAGCGGAGTCATTTTGCAAGCTAGAAATCTGTGAAGGGTTAAATCTGTTCGCTGTTCAGAGTCGGGGATGATTTTTGGCGGGATGACGAGCCGCGGCGGCAGTCGTGATCGTAATTTCCGGGAAGTGCACCATGATGGACTAGGTGATTTGGAACAACATGCACCTACTGAAATCTGCACAGTTAGTAAGTGCGGACTGTGTACTTCGTGTAAGTGTACTCATGAAAGTATTGATATTGGAACAGAGCACTGGTCTCTCGTGGGGGTTACGGTCCAAAACTTCCCACGAAAGAAGAAAATCTACGATACACGAATGCCACCCCGAATGCTTCTTTTATTTAGAGTTTGAGCCCTAAATTATCCCTCAACACTCTTTAAACACATTCTAGACACAATTAAACGCATAAAGAAAACATTTGCGAGTATATAGTGTGGTTAATTCGGTGTATATTTCATAGAAACATCACATTTAGAGCGAGTACTGTACTGTAATGTGCTGTATACTATACTGGCGTAGTCTGTACTTATATTTTAGGTACTGCATGTAAGTATGTATGTATGTATTACACTAGCCTAGTCACATGGGTTTCCTCCAGGTACTCTGGTTTCCTCCCACAGTCCAAAGACATGCACAGAGGGGATTAGGCTAATTGGCTACTCTAAATTGGCCGTAGGTGTGAATGTGAGTGTGAACGTCCTCCTGTGATGCTAGGACAAAAAAAAAGCAAACTTCTCCTGGGAATAACAAAAATACAGCACAAATCCCAAAACATTAGTACCATACTTGTTAAACACATCAGAAATATTCCAGTCCAGACATATTTAAAGAGTTGGTATTCGATAACTTTTATTATTCAGAATGTTAGATGTAATTATGAGTACAGTGGTACCTTGACTTATCAGTGTCCCAACTAAAGGGTTTTTCGAGATACGAGCCATCTCTTGGCTGCTTTTTTGCTTTGAGTCAAGAGTTAAAAATTTGTGTTACGAACCAGCTTCTGATCCCCCAATGCTAGTTGGCGCTAGTTGGTCCGAAGAAAGTCAGTGCAAAGGACAGTGCTGAGAAGAAGCGGATGATGCGCATTGAATTAAAGAAAGAAATTATCGAAAAACATGACCAAGGCGTGTGTGTAGTTGACTTGGTGAAGCAGTACGAGCGTAGCACTTCTACGATCTGCACCATACCGAAGCAGAAGGAGCCGATAAAAGCTATAACGCCAGCCAAGGGCATTAAAATTATTTCTTTACTTTCAGACTTTATTCAAAAGAAACACCCAGAAAAAGTTGTACCTGGGCGTGTGACGGCGCTGTTTAATGACACTTGCCTAACTCATTTCAGAAACATTCTGAAAGGGAGGATGAAACAGACCTCATTGGACAGGTTTTTATCGAAAAACCCCTGCAGATGAAAGTGAGGAAAGTATGGCGAAAACAGCAAAAATCAGCGAATAAGATTCAGTTATTCAGTTCAGCCTTTCTCCTCCAGCTCCATCAGCATCTTCAAGTTGTCTGATCTCAAAGGTAAATGCTGTACATTATACTTAATAAAACCAATTTATTGCAGTTCATTCTATTGTATTGTGCTTTTATACAATATTTGTTATTTATAAGTATATTTTTCTTATTTAAAAACATGTAACAAAAAAATTGCGGTGTGCTGCATGGGGGTCCAGAAGGGATTAATGGCATTTCAATTCATTTCAATGTGGAAAACTGATTTGACCTATGAGTAATTTGAGTTACGAGTTCCATCACAGAACGAATTAAACTCGTGAGTCAAGGCGCCACCATATATCAATTCAATCCCATCAGCACGTTTAAGCCTAAACTCATTTGCATAAGAATAATAGCTAGTGCGATCGTTTCCATTTCTACATTTTGTACTGGATTAATTCATCTTCAATACCTGCTTCATCTTGAACAAGTGTTTAAAAAAAAAGAAAGAAAAACAAAAAGAAAAGAAAAGAAAACATGCATATCCATCTAAGATGTCCTTCCGTAGTTCCTACACTGCTAACTCGAGGTATAAACCTGCAGTGCTTATGACACCTTTGGCGTTCCGGAGCGAAGACGCGCACCCTGATGCTCGCTCCCGAAGTGACCAATCAGCGCGCCGAGCGCAGGGCGCGCGCCCAGCTGAGCGAATGACATCATCGAGTTACAGCACTGCATGACGGTGTCTCAGGATGCTCTGAGATCACTCCCATGTTGAGAGCTGTGTTTCCTCAGGACTCCACCTGCGCTTCATCAGATGACCACTTGTTGCACTTAAGCTCCATTTCAAATGTATTAAAAACAATAATTAACATAAAAAAAAGAAACGTTTCCATAAATTCCCAAAAAATGTGTTTTATCCTACATGCATTTAAACATACCCGTATCCCTGAACAGAGATACCACTATACTATATCATTATATGCTAATGTCATACATTTTCTTTCATGCACATTAGAATGTACCGAAACATGCAACTATATTCCTTTATTTTCCACAAAACCGTAACGTGTCCGTCAAACAGGTCGCAGTGCTCAATACATTCATGATAACAGTAAACAGATGACAGAAGATACCTCTTCGAGTTATCCAGTCCATACACAGTCCAACCATTATTAAATCATTATTAATGGGATAAAGATGCACTTCTGTGGGTTCAAGGCACATAATATAAAGCACGTGTTTTTTTGGCTTATACTTTAGGTTTCATCACAATGTAAGGGAAATAGAAGTGCTGTTGAAGTCGGGGCACTGGCAAGTTGAAAACAATTTTGTTTCAGTTTTGTTGCTTGTTTTTTTTTTTTATACCAGGTCAATAAATACATAGACTAATGCATTTAATCACCTTCTCACTTCAGTGAAATACACACTTACTATGACAAACATCTCGTCTTGGCTCGATCCTGTCAAAATATACATTATATACACGTATACATGCATGCATACATATACATAATATATTATATATATATATATATATATATATATATATATATATATATATAGACACACACACACACA
>JAQMCW010000008.1:15272618-15290025 GCA_030068335.1 Chrysichthys cranchii | reverse complement strand
CAATGATGGCTGCTTTTGCCTCCTTTTGAGGATTTCGTGGAAATGCGACATTGCATTGTCATTAAACAAATGAGTGACACACACACTGACAGTATATACTAGCGCGGAAGCCACAATCCTGCAGTGAGTGAGAGAGAGAAGTTGTGATCGCGTGAGGCTCGGCAGACGCTTACTGCTCGTATTGTAAAACCTTGCTCGTTAACCAAGTCAAAATTTATTAAGAATTTTTGCTCGTCACTCGCAATACAAAGTTCCACTGTGTATATATATATATATAAAAAATATATATATTATATGTAAAATCCCTAACATACAGAGTGTGACTTTTATTTATTGTTCATTTGTTCATGTGTGTGTGCATTCAAGAGCCATTTGAAACACTGGACTGTTCTTTGTTGTTGTTTTGGTTGCTGGACTTTCTCACAACTCATTTCAAAACAAATGAAATGCCCAAATACCCTTGCGCTCCTAATAAACTCGGGGATGGAGTAAAGATAAGCACTGTAAGTGTTACTTCAAGGCTCCACGTTAAAGGTTTTGTAGTTTATTATTATTCACCACGCAGCAGCTCGCTGAACGCAGCCTCGGTGACGTCGGCGGGCAGGTGGCGCATCGTCACGCCGCCGTGCGCGTCCACTGAGGCGGGTAGAGGAGCTCCGGGTCCCCGCTGCTGCTGCTGCTGCTGCTGTGTTGCATAACCAGAACAGCGGCAGAGCGACTCCAAAGTGGTGCGACACGGATACCGGGTTAGGAGTTTCATAAACGAGGGAAGAAAACCGCGATTAAACGGAGCCATCGCGAGGACTCCATGCACCCAAAGCCCTTTAACCTCCAGAGTAAAACAAACACAAGCCCGACTTGGAAGAAAGCCGTAATGTTTAGAGTACTTTTTGTAATTCTCTGTCGATTAGTTTTCGTGCAAAATCGGGCTCACGTGCTACATACGTGATATCGTCAACATACATATGTGTGTTTAATATGACGTATTGTGACGATAAAAAAACGAATGAATTAAAATTTGTGTTATTAATGAATTCAAATATTCACGCGACCATAATATTCGTGCGTTACGGTAAAGCCGGCGGTCACCAAGAGACGGGGCTGAACTTTAAACCCGGAAGTTTACTAGAAGCGTAGCGGCTTGTCGAGGCGCATGCGCGGTCCAATTCGCACGCTTTCTACTCGGAGAGCGCGAGGGAATCAACATGTCATCAAAGAGAAGTAAAGGGAAAGCGAAAAAATCCCACGACGAGCCAAACAGCAGCTTGGGTAGAGATGGGTCGGTGACGGATCTGGACTCTTCGGGACTTTTCGGACTGTGTGTGACAGACTTTATAGAGAAAGGTAAACAAGGGCTATGGAGATCATACAGCTAACTCCCATCAGGGTTATAACACTGAGAAATCCTCTTACACTGCTCGGATTGCATTTCAGACAAGCAGATCCTCAGTGTGCTTTGTGTGTGAAGTGTGTTACAGCCCAGACAGTGCACACACTGCTTTATTACACTGGAGCACATCACACCCCACATCATCAGGGATTATATTTAGGGGTCCAAGCTCTGAAGTCATCTCACACCTGAGGTGTTCAAATAATGTTCATGAAATAAATGCATACTGATTGAGATCTGTGGAACATCCATCCATCCGGTATCATTACCCCATTCATTATCTATACTGTGTATCCATCAGGATCACGGGGGGGAAGCTGGAGCCAATCCCAGCGGACTTTGGGCAAGAGGCGGAGCACACGATCAGGGCGACACACCGAGACAGACAACCATTCACACTCACATTCACACCTACGGGTAATTCCGAGCCGCCAATTAACCTAATCCCCTCTGTGCATGTCTTTGGACTGTGGGAGGAAACCGGAGTACCCCGAGGAAACCCACACGGAAACGGGGAGTACATGAAAACTCTGCACAGAAAGGCGTGCAGGACGACCTGGGGGGATCAAACCCAAAACCTTCTTGCTGTGAGGTGACAGTGCTCACCAAAGATTCTACAGCAGAGCAAGATGGATCACTTCCGCAATAGGGAGAAGTAACACCGTGGACGCCATTTTGATAAGCCCACTGTAACGTTCCATATCTGTTTTGGCAAACAACGGCTAGCGCCACCTCTTGGAAAACATACGCTAAACTGTCCAAAGTTATTCAAGCAGTCATGAGGAGGTTAACTACAGCAAGTAGTTGAACTTACCTCACTTGGGCTCCAATTATTGAGAAAAAATCAAACAATCCGCTCAAATAATCTATTGGTGTCGTCTTAACACAGGATGTCATAATTTATCATTATGCAAACGAGGCTAATACATCAAAACAAGAAACAACAAGAAGATTTCAGAAAAATGCCGCAAGTTTCCCACGGTGTCCAGCCTCTGTGACGAAAGACCAGCTTACTAAAATGGCGCCCATAGTGTCGAACGTCCGTACTTCCTAATTATCAACGTATTTTCCGGCCAGTAAGCTATCTTGTGCGTAGTGCTTTGGAATCTTTGGTGTTAACCACTACACTGCCGATAATGTGCTGTCACATTTAATGTGGTGGAAGCGCCATGAACCAAGTAGGATTCTGATATCGCTTACGTTATAGCAGCTGTAAAGGTTCCTTCTCTCACCAGGCTCTTGTTTTTCTCCTTCGTGAGCTTAGTCAGACAAAAAAAAAAATACAGCTCATTATGTTCCAGGGAAACCACAAAGTATGCTTTGCTTTTGTTGGAAAAAGTGCCGACACTGGAGACTCCTTCCAAAAACAAACAAAAAAAAAATGCTAAATAAACCTAATCTCTAAGATTCACTGCACTTTTCACTGAAAAATAGGGAGCAGGTTAAGATTCAGCTCAGTACTTATGCGAATTCACTATCGGTAAAATGTCTGTGTGTGTGTGTGTGTGTGTAGCAGAGGAGAAGGCTCCTAAACGATGCAGACCAATTTTGGCTCAAATGAGTCTGAACACAATGAAGGGTGTGACCGCCTGTATTGGACGACCTATCCTCATCACCAGCCCTACAGGACGCCAGGAGGTGTGTGTGTGCCTGTGTGCGTGTGTGTGCGTGCATGTGCCTATATATGCTCGCGTGCACATTCTTTCCTTAATTTGATGTCCATTCCTTCGGTGTCTGTGTTGTGACTGTGTCTGTCTCACTTGTGTGTGTGTGTGTGTGTGTGTGTGTGTGTGTGTGTGTGTGTAGGTATGTGTAGCATGGCCTGAAGCCCAGTTTCCTGGGAGGAAAGTAGGTCTGATGCCTGACATGCAGTGCATTCTGGGAGTGAAACCTGGAGACGCAATCACAGTGGAGCCCATCACAGGAGCTGTCCTTCATGTAGAAGAGCTTCAGCTTAGCCTGAGGTGTTTCCACACACACACACACACACACACACACAAACCACTTTGGTACACTTTGCACTGTTGTTTTGGACCAGCTTTTGGAAGCTGTGATTGGACGGAGATTGCATTCCAGTGGGGCACTGCTGCAGCACAGCGAAGCAAGCCAGATCCAGTGGATTGGGGAATCAGGTTCGGTTATTCGATTCTTTCAAAAAAAAAAAAAAGCAGCAAACAACTGTAACGTTTTGCTGAAGCTTTCTCACGTCACAAGTGAAAAGTGTTCCCTTGTGTCTAGTGCTTCTCCTGGTTTCCCTCCAGCGTCCAGGTTTCTATTTGGCACGATGTCCTGTGTGCACTCATGGAGCGGCTCGTGATGTCATTTACAAATGACTCCGCGAATCAACTCTGGAGCTGATTCGGACACATGTTTGAGTCGGTCTGATTTTATTACCTTTCCGTCTAAGTAGTCGAGGTTTATACATTCTTATTTCGCACCCGAGGCCGTTCTCATAGTCATCCTGCTCTTTACAAAAATTAAAAAAATAAAAAAAATACAAAATTTAAATCCTGCATAAAGAGGAGTAGCCTGAATATTACTGCGAGTGCTCGGGTGTAACTTTTCACCCTGACACCCTGAGTGTAAATCACAGGCTTGTTTTTTTTTTAGTGAAGTAGCACCATCTTGTGGTCAGAGTTCCTCTCTGCATGTGCTAAAGCTATTTTGCTGGGCTTGCAGGAAGGAGGACGAGTCTCTGGACATGGAAGATTTTAGCAGCTTCCTCCGGCTGTCTTTAGGTAAGGTGAAGAATCTGTCTAGTCAAGGGCTTGCCCTGAAATAAAAGAATGCTTCAGCCAATAAACCCCACAAAAACTAACCCTATCCCACAATAGTCCTCGTACATTAAGTGCAGTTCAACAGTCTCTCTCTCTCTCTCTCTCTCTCTCTCTCTCTCTCTCTCTCTCTCTCTCAGATAGTAGGATTCTGCTACCCGGCGGTTCCTTCTTCGTGTCCTATTTTGGCCGTAAGTGTGAGATCAGCGTGACATCTCTAAAGGGTGTAGACGGAGTCACCCTCTCTCCTCTTTCTGCCCCATCGTGCCCTGTTCCTGAGTCGGATGCTGCACCTTTGGATCTCTCTCTGCAGCTGGGGCAGCTCAGCCTCAACCCTTCCTGCAGCACGCCAAACCGATCTTCTCCCTGCACTCCTCTCGCTCCCGGCACTCCGCACACACCGAACGCTACGCCCTCCAGCCCAAGTGCCCACTTCCTGTCTGACAGCACTGTCCCTCCTAACCCAGAAACGCCCGATCAGGCCACCCATGAGGGGCTTGAAGGACAGGGCTGGAGAGACAGACGAGCCCAGGCGCCACCTGCTGGTCAAAGCGGGAACGACACGTTCTACTCCGTCTGCAGCTCTACGAGAATCAGCTTCACGCACAAACACACCCAGGACGCCGAGGACGAGGGTGAGGAGAGGTCAAAGGTCACGTACAGTATGATCGGAGGGTTGAGCGCTCAGGTGCAGGTGATCAGGGAGATGATCGAGCTGCCCCTGAAGCACCCCGAGATCTTCAAGAATTACGGTGAGAGGCACAAATTGTGACAGTGCACAGATTCCTGATTCCTTCCTGTGTATTGTTATATTTTCTTTCTGATGATTTTGTCTTCATGTGTACATAAGTCATATTGGACATTAGTGGGGGGTGGGGGTCACTATTATTTCAATAACACTGATTGTTTTTAAGGTCATGCTGATGTTACTGTTGCGCTGTATTCGATCATGTGATGTCTCTCAGGAATCCTGCCCCCTAGAGGCGTGCTGCTGTATGGCCCGCCGGGCACGGGGAAGACTATGATTGGGCGAGCGATAGCCAATGAGGTTGGAGCGCACATGACCGTGATCAATGGCCCTGAAATAATGAGCAAGTACGTATGAGGTAGTTTCCTCCTTGAACCACAGTTATGATATCATTTTTTTTTTTTGTACAGTGTGGCGATCACAGTTGCCCTGACGTCCTGAAGTGTTTTCATTCCTGACCAGTCAGAATCAAGACCTGTGCTGTGATGCTTTTGATTCGTTGTCCTCCATGGGTTTCGCTCTCTTTGTCTGTTTAGGTTTTATGGGGAAACCGAGGCACGACTTCGTCAGATATTTGCTGAGGCCGCAAAAAGGTGAAAAAAACCCTCTTCAGCAACTGATTATTTGCATGAGGAGAGCAGTTTTGTCACGCCGAGTCTGTGATTTATGTTTGCTGGCATGTATGTGTGGTGTTTATCAGGCAGCCAGCGATCATTTTTATCGACGAGCTGGATGCGCTTTGTCCGAAGAGAGAGGGAGCGCAGAACGAGGTGGAGAAACGAGTGGTCGCCTCACTGCTCACACTCATGGATGGCATTGGATCTGTAAGTCAGCTGACCAATCAGCGTTAGCTAAGCAGCCAGTCAGTTAGTCGACCAGACAGTTAGCCAACCAATCAAATAACCATCCCTTCACTTAGCCAACCAATCAGTTACCCAAAGCCATAGTTTGCCCACCAGTTATCTACCCATTCATCCAGCCACTCTGTAACCCTCCATTTTGTTAAACAACCAGGCTGTTAGCCACTCAGCCACTTAACCAGCCAGTGAGTTGTCCAGGTATTCAGTTAACCAGCCAGTCAGTTAGTCTGCCAGTCAGGTAACAACCAGCCATTTAGCAAACCAGTTAGTTAAACAACTGGTTAGTAAGCCAGCCAGCCAGTCACTTAGTAAATAATATGGTTAGTAAGCCAGCTATCCAGGTAACCAAAAAAAATCATTAAGCTAACTAGTCAGTTAGCCAGCCAGTTAGCCAAGCCACCAGATAAACAACCAGTCAGTAAACCAGCCAGGCTGCTAGGCAACCAGTTATAAGCCAGCCAGCCAGTCACTCAGTAAATAATATGGTTTGTAAGCCAGCTATTCAGTTAACCAAAAAAATCATTAAGCTAACAAGCCAGTTAGCCAAGCAGCCAGATAAACAACCAGTTAGTAAACCAGCCAGGTTGCTAGGCAACCAGTTATAAGGCAGCCAGCCAGCTAGTCAATTAATGATCAGGTTAGTAAGCCGGCCAGTCGGGTAACCAACCAGTCAACCAGCCAGCCACTCGATTAGTCACCCTATATAGTCTTTTAGCCAGCCATGAATGGCAATGGGATTCTATACAATGCTTGTATGCCAAATATATAATCTGTTAAGACACTTAGCTTAGTGAGAATTCTAAAAAAAAAATCCTGTATATGATCGAAATAGTGTAAACTCAGTATCATTTTTATATTTGTTTTTATCTAATGACACAGCTAATGTGTTTAGTCTTTTAGAGATTTGAAGCTATATTGCTCTTGAAACATCTAAACTGTAGATCTTTGTGTCTATTTGGCCATCAAGCTAAGACGTTATTATTATTATTAGCATTGTTCAAGTTAATCATTCTCATCACGCATTTGGTAATGAAGAGTTTTTGGAGTTAATCCGGATAAAAGTCTGATTATCCACTTCAGAATTGTCAAAAACTCGCAGGGTTTTACTTCAGACCCAGAAGTAGCATGCTACGTGTTGGCAAGCTTGTGTGGAAAGCTGTGTTTAGTATGTACCCAAAAAGTCATACTTTACCACACAAAAGTGAATTAGGAGGTGTTTGTTGTATTTTTGTTTAACGAAATCGAGAAATCCTTCGCCAAACCTTGTGTTAGCTTGCACACAAATAGGCTAGCTAGCAATCCAGTGAGTGATGCTAGCATTACTACAAAGGGTTGTAATTTGAGTAGCCATATGCGAACTAGCTAGTGTTTACCTGTTAGCACTGTGTGAATGAAATGTTAAGCAAAATGATAACGAACAAGCTAAATATAGGAAAACCGTCTTTCGCCCCAACTTGTTATAAAATAAATGTTTCCTGTATAACTTTTATATAGAATAGCTAGCGGGCTGCATGGCCTCCTCAAGGGTCTGTCAGGATGATGTCCAGGAGTCACAAGTTCTCCATACATTTTAAATGTAACTTCTCTCAGGTAGTGAGAAACTAGTCTTGGAATCAAACCTCTGATCTGCAAGCTACATAAAAGTCAGGTTCAGATGATTAAATAGTGTTTATGTACTTTTTATATAACGTGTGATTTTAGTCTCTCTGTGTCTGCGTGTAGGAAAGTCACAGTGGCTCTTTGCTGGTTCTGGGAGCCACTAACAGGCCCGATGCCTTGGATCCGGCTCTGCGGCGCCCGGGCCGCTTTGATCAGGAGCTGGAGGTGGGTGTGCCGTCAGCACAGGGGCGTCTGGAGATCTTACAGAAGCAGCTGCGCGGCGTCCCCACCGACATCACCACGGAGGAGCTGCGGGAACTAGCCGATGCGGCGCACGGATACGTAGGAGCTGACCTCGCCGCTATGTGCAAGGAGGCCGGTTAGTGTTCCATACCACACGTGTGTGTGTGTGTGAGTGTTTGTGAGAGCATGTTTACATGCCTTAGAGATACTATGTCGTGTTTGTTTATTCACGTGTGTGTGCCCATGTGTATTTTCTCTGAGTGTGTGTGTGTGTCCTGGTGTTCATCTTTGCGTGTGGGTTTTGAGGGAAAACAGTAAAGTCACGTCCCTCGTTTCTCCTTCAGCTACATCCTTCGTTCCTCTCCTCCACTTCTGTGTAGTGGCTACAACTCACCACTACATATCAAGACCACCCAAGAGAGTCTCTCTCTCTCTCTCTTTCTCTCACACACACACACACACACACACACACACACACACACACACACACACTTTTGATTATCACATATTTAGGAATTGTACTTTGAAGGCATTTTGGCTCTGTGTCAAACTGTAAATGCAAGAAAAAAAAATCTCAATGTATAATAAGTGTATGCAAAAGTTTTGGCACTCCAAACTGTGTCATGACTTTTTTTGTTTTTGTTTTAACATTTAATTTAAAAAATAAAAAAAAAAAAAAGGCGTGGCACCAGGCTGAGTGAAGGAGGCGTAGCCCGTGAGCTGATCAGGTCCCGTGACGGGAGACGTGGCCTATACACTTGTTCGTTCCAGGGAATCAGGTGTGGTCTCTGTGTGTCTCCATTCCAGTGATGGAGACATGGCCAATACTTCTATCAAGCTAGGTGAAGTGGGTGTGGCCTCTGGGCCTGTCAGTCTCCGAAGTAGAGGTGTGGCTTACGTTCTGTCAATCTCAATGAAGGAGGTGTGGCCTATGTGTCAGTCGGTTGCAGATAAAAAAAAAAAAAAACAAACAAACCCAGCAACCTTTTGGTTCATTTCCTGTAAGGAGGAGGCGGAGCTTCTGCTTCTCAGTTGCACTGAAGGAGGCGGGGCCTGTCATCATCCCCGCTTTGTTTTTCCTCTATATTCTCTCCTTGTTTTGTCACATATCAATGCCAGTGCAAGTGTGTGTGTGTGCGTGTGTGTGTGTATTTCCGCTTGTTTTTTCCTCTGATTTTCCCATATGCCTGCATGCATAAACACGTCTTGAAGTAATATCGACATTATTCCCCCTTTATGTAACAGTTCTCATGGCGTGAACTCACTTCCTGTCCAGATGCATAAAAGAGATAAATGGACCAAACACAAACAAAACTGTTTTCCATGTTAGTGTGCCTCTTGAGAGATGTGACAAGGCCAAGACATCCGCGGGTGTGTGTGTGTGTGTGTGTGTGTGTGTGTGTGTGCTTGTGGGTGTGGGTGTGTGTGGGGTGGGCTACATGTGACTTCTTTTACATCCTGTCATTACTGTACACTCAGCAATCCTGAGCACAGATCCTTCTCCCTCACATTAATGCAGCTGTGTGTGTGTGTGTGTGTTTTGGATAAAATTACTTTGCGCTCAGCATTCCAGGCAGCTCAAATGCCCCACATTGACTGAAATCGAACCCTGGATCAATACACACTGCCCTCTAAATGACCCTGTACACACATTGTCCACACACACGCACACACGGTGTCAAGAAGTGCGATGCTCATCTTGGGCATCTGCAGTGCTTTATTACCCAGATGTGTGTGTTTGAGAGCGAGAAACGTGGAAGTGAACTTTGGCGTCGGTCGTAAATTGGGTTCCCGAGTGTTTACGTGCGGCCGCTTTCCTTATAAAGCGCTTTTTCCTTTTAAAGCGCCAAGGCTTTTCGGCCGGTCCCGTGTTTATAAAATCCGGAAACGTTCCTCGCCTCCTCCTCCGGCTAATGGTAGGCTCCGGAAAACAGGGATCTCTCCAGCTTTCCCCCCCTTCCCTCCTTTTTTTTCTTTTTTCAGGGTGGGTATTATTGTATGGAGCATGCAGCTTCAACCCAGCTGTTGAGGAGTGTAAATACAGGTGTGCAAGGGAGAAGCTCCGGAAAAACGTGCGCGCCATGATGAAAACGTTCCTGTCGTCTTCTTCCCCCCCCTTTTCTTTTCTTGGGCTGCTTTGCTTTTCGAGCATGGCGTTACAGCAGAAGCGGCTTTGGCTTGTGGTTCTGAGGAAGCGAGAGTTTCTTCAAAGGTCAGAGATGCTGAATCTCAGGTTGACCTTTTCAAGAGGTTGTCATGCACACACGCGCACACGCACAGCCTGTTTGTGCAGGTGAAGTGTCCTTGTTGACTCCTGGTGATTTTCACATGAAGGTGCCTTACGGAGAGAAGATAAAAAGAGGAGGACGTTTTTACACTCAGAGTTATAACTGACACCCAGCCTCATCTCACCTCGTCTCATCTCATCACCTCACCTCGTCTCATCTTGTCTCGTCTCGTCTCGTCTCGTCTCGTCTCACCTTATCACATCTCGTCTCATCTCATCTTATCTCACCTCATCACATCTCACCTCATCTCATCTCATCTCATCTCACCTCGTCTCATCCCATCTCACCTCATCACATCTCACCTCATCTCATCTCACCTCACCTCGTCTCATCACATCTCACCTCATCTCCTCACCTCACCTTACCTCATACCTCATCTCACCTCACCTCATACCTCATCTCACCTTATATCTCACCTCATCTCATATCTCACCTCGTCTCACCTCATATCTCATCTCATCTCACCTCATACCTCATCTCACCTTATATCTCACCTCATCTCATATCTCACCTCATCTCACCTCATATCTCATCTCATCTCACCTCATCTCACCTCATACCTCATGTCACCTCATATCTCATCTCATCTTACCTCATATCTCATCTCATCTTACCTCATATCTCATCTCACCTCATATCTCATCTCATCTCACCTCATATCTCACTTCATACCTCACCTCATCTCATCTCATATCTCACCTAATATGTCACCTCACCTCACCTAGTCTCCTTTCTTTCTTTCTTTCTTTCTTTCTTTCTTTCTTTCTTTCTTTCTATTTTATACCCTCTCATAGTCTTTCTTTCTGTTTTGTACCCTCTCATAGCCTTTCTTTCTTTCTGTTTTGTACCCTCTCATAGCCTTTCTTTCTTTCTGTCTTATACCGTCTCATAGTCTTTCTTTCTTTCTCTCTTTGTTTCTTTCTCACTCCTAGTCATGACATAATAATAATGTTTGTTTGTTTGTTTTTTCTTTCTTTCTTTCATTCTTCCTTGCTTGCTGTTTAATCTAAGCACTGATAATTATTCTTTCTTTCTTCCTGTTTCATACCCTCATAGTCTTTGTTTGTTTCTTTTTGTTTCTTTCTTTCTTTTGGTTTGTTCATCTCATAATCTTTAGTCTTTCCTGTCTGTCTTCTTTCAGTCTGTTTTTCTGTCTGTTTATTTCATTCTCAATCTGTCGTTCTTTCTTTCTTTCTTTCTTTCTTCGTAGCTCATAACCTTAACTTCAAAACTAATAGTCTCACTGATGATGATGATGATAATAATACCTCCCTACACACACAATCTCTCTCTCTCTCTCTCTCTCTCTCTCTCTACCTGTGTGGATGTGAGATGAACAGTCCAGACCAGGTGCGAACTCCGTGCCTCTTCTACACGAAGGCTCCTTTTTTTGCCCCCAGACTCTATTTTTAAACCTGACTAATTTGATCCATGCCTCTAATGCCAACCATGCTCCCCCCCCCCCCTTTCCTCTCCTCTCTCATTTCCTATCAGTATGAAAGAGTGCAGTGTTGGCCCTAATTTGGCCGAGTGGGATGTTTTGCAAATGTTCGTCTTCGCTTCTTGGAATTGAGGCCCAGTGTCCAGCGTCGTTTAGGATGCAGCTGCACCTCAGCCATGCAGAGAGAGAGCGAGAGAGAGAGAGAGAGAGAGCGAGAAAGAGAGAGAGAGATATGAGTAGAGGACAGGAATCCACATTTGG
Source organism: Chrysichthys cranchii (assembly GCA_030068335.1). Lineage (NCBI taxonomy): Eukaryota > Metazoa > Chordata > Actinopteri > Siluriformes > Claroteidae > Chrysichthys > Chrysichthys cranchii. Next base: position 15,278,421 of record JAQMCW010000008.1, on the reverse strand, counting down.
TTTACATTAGTGTGTATCTCTCTCTCTCTCTCTCTCTCTCTCTGGCACACACGCCACACGACTACAGCATCGGATGTTTTTCTTAACCAAATGAATAAAATGAGGAATAGCCCAAGGGAGTGGGGAAGTGTTGTACACACACACTCTCTCTCTCTCTCTCTCTCTCTCTCTCTCTCTCTCTCTCTCCCCCTCTGTTATTACTTTACTCTTGAGTATATTATCAGTGGTGTTGTGGTCCAGTTAATGACATCATCAGCTGTTCATGAACGTCTTTCCTTCTCCAGAAAATGAGATGTTATGCTTGTTGGTTTTTGGGGTTCTTGGTGTCATGGGCAGGTAGACTTATGTTTGGACCCTTTTAAATCTTAAAATTCAAAGCTTATCGTAGATTTTGTTCCTCGACAAGGTTTGCTTTAAGGGAGCCAAGCTCTTTGCGAGTGTTTGGTGTATTTGGGGTTTGGAAGTTTGGAGCTCTTAACTTTGAGACTCTGGGACGTTTTTGTATTTGGACTCCAAGACTCTTGGGTGTTTGGTGGATTGCTGGTGTGTCACCCAAAGTACAGAGGTTTAGGTTGATTAACGGTGTTAGTGTTGGCATTCTCGGAGGGTTTATTTTGGCGGTTGGGTTCTTTACGTATGAATGATCTTTGGTTGTGTTGTTGAGGTTGGGTGCCTCAAGGCTGTGGTTTGAGGTTGTGTTTATGGTGTTTGGACCACTAACATCCGAGACTTTGGGCAGTTTATTGGTGTCTTTAGTAGATGGACCCCATAAGTATGTAGCTTTTGGCTGTTTAGTCCACTTAACATGGTGGTTGTTCTTCATGTTTGGGTGATTTGACAGTGAGGCCTTCAAGATCGGGTTTCTGGGCTTTTGGGGATCATTGAACCCTTTAGGGCTTAGCGTTTTGATTCATGGAAGATGTTTGGCATTGTTATATTAAATGTTGAGTTTGAGTAGGTTTTGCATGTTTGGGGCCTGTACAATCTCTGATATGTTTTTGGTATTCTGGGTGCTTTCAGGGTGTTTTGGTTCATTATCCATGGTGTTATCCGTGAGGTTTCATGGGAGTTTCTTCCATCAGGACTAAGCGTTTGGTTTGGTTTGGTTTTTGGGCTGTTCCGTAGTTTCAGTACACTTTAAGGTTCAGTGCATTTGGCAGTTTATTGATGTTTGGACCATTTACATCTAGTCCTTTGGGCAGTTTAGTGGTGTTAAAGGTCTGGGATTTTGCATGTTTAGAAGATACATAAATGTGTAGCTTTTGGTTGTTTGGTCCACTTGAGTTTAGGGTTTCTTTAACATGGTGGTTGTTCTTCATATTTAATGATGAGTCCTGGGCTTTTTGGGGTCTTTGAACCCTTTAAGTTTTAGCTTTTTGGTTCATGGGAGTTGTTCGATGTTGTTATATCAAAGGCTTGGTTTTGCATGTTTGGGACCCATCAAATTTCTGATCTTTTGGTTTGGTTTGTTTTCCAGGGTGTTATCCATGGTGTTTTATGGGAGTTTCTTCCATCAAGACTAAAGGTTTGGGTTTTGGGTTGTTCTGTTGTGTAGTGTCTGTAAGCTTTAACGTCCAGCACACGGGGCAGTTTAGTGGTGTTTGGATGTCTAAAAGTTTTTCAGTCGGTTTATTCATTATGTTTGTGATTTCTGGTGATTTGTAGAAGTTTGGTTTTTTTTTTTTCATGCTTGGAGTTATTTATGATTCTGGGCTGTTTTAAAGGCTTCGGGTCACTTTAGACTGGCGTCCTGGAATCTTTGTGGTGTTTTGAAGTTATATAAGTGTTTGGTCTGGGTTCCTTAGTTGTGTAGACACTCGGTGCTTGTTTTAAGCCGTTTTTGTTTGCTAACTCTGGGTGTTTGAGTATATTTTATGGGTGTTTGGATCCTTTAAATTTTACATTCTGGTGGTTTCTGGTTGTTTCGTGGGTTTGGACTTTTGGGAAATCCCTTAATGTGGAGGTTTTTTTTGTGGGTTTTGGGGACCTTTTTTTTTTTTTTTGTCGGTTTAGATTATTTCAATCTTGGATTCAGGATGTTTTTATGTTTTAGTAAAACCTTAATTCTGATCTTCAGATCGTTCAGATTTGAGATTAGGGTGTTCTGAGGGTGTTTTAACCCATAAGGCTGGAATACCAGCAAACGAAAAAAACCATTCTGGATGTACTGGGCACGTTTGGAGTCCTAAGATTTATCCTTGAGCGCTGTTTTTGACATGTATATGAAAGAAAATGTTTCCCAACTTACAGTGTTGAACAAATTTAACCTTTCGCCCAACTTGGTATTCCTCTCGATGCAGTTCAGATTTGTTCTAGCATGCACGTACACTGAAAATGTGAATAAGTGGATAGAAAGAGAAAAAAAACGAGCACGTAGGAGAGAGGCTCAGTGTCCCTCAGGGTTCCACTCCAGAACAAACTGACCTTCTTGGCTCGGACTGCGAGTGTCTGTGCTTTAGGAATCTGTGTTTTATGTAAACAGGATGTAATACTGTCTAATCATAAATCCTCCTGCAATTCCAGCCAGCAGCACGAAAGGAAGCCTTGCGGCTGTGTGTGTGTGTGTGTGTGTGTGTGTGTGTGTGCGCATGCGGTGGAAAAAAAGACTTGATAGAAGACAAGCGGTGTCCTTATAGGGCCGTGCGAGCAGGTTAACAGTAATAAAGCATTATTATTTGTCTTTCAGAATCTTTTAGCTTTATTTATGGGTTGTTTCATCTTGATATATTTTTGTGCGTTGAATCATCATCTTTTCAGCTTTTTCCGCGGAATTATGTCAGCGACTCGAATCTTTGGTTTAGCGTCTTTCCATCCTGTAGCGCTACATTCGCCATCAGAATGAATTATTGTTTTTTTTGCTTCGTGACGATCATCCCTGTCCTCGTCTCCCTTTTCCCTAGGACGTCCATCTCACAGTTGGGCGTCCTGGCTTTCCTGTCTTCTCTCCTCCCCGTCAGCTTTCCCGCCGCTCACTTTTGTGATTAATTTTAAACCTGTGCAGACGGAAAGAGCTTTAAGAAGCGTCTCATGTCATCTGAGGTGTGAAAGTGGATAAAGAGACGACGGAATGGAAGCCGTGTTGGCTTTAATTGATGAGTGTGTGCACACTCCTTTTGTTGTTAGAAACGTGTGTGTGTGTACTTGCCTCGGTCTTTCTTTACTTCCGTCTGCCCGTCTCTTACACATGCACTCTTTTTTCACCTCTGTCTCGATGAAAGAAGTGTATGTGTGTAAGCAGGAGGAAAGGCGTTGATGGATTAGCCCGAATGGGAAGGATTATAGCAAGTGTTTTGGGGAATGTGCACGCGAAAGAGTGATGAATTTGTGTTCGGATGGCCCGCGGCGAAAGGAGACATGGATGGATGGGTTTATTTGTTTAATCACACGCACGGCATTTCATCTTATAAAAATGCAACTTCAATAGCTGAGCAAAGGGAAATACGGCTAATTTAATTCGAAAGTGCTATTTGCGCGCTTGTGTGTGTGTGTGTGTGTTTCATTAGCGTTTTTTCCTCTCTGCAGGCCTCCATGCATTGAGAAGGGCTCTCTCCTCCACTCCAGGCATCTCGGACAATGACCTGCTTAACAGAGTGAACGTCACGACCTCTGACCTCCGGCTGGCCATGACTCAAGTGAAACCCAGTGCCATGAGAGAAGTGGCCATCGATGTGCCAAAGGTCAGATGAACGAATGAATTAATTAGTGGGTGAATGAATGAATGGGTGAATGAATGAGCAAATGAATGGATGGAAGAATAAGTAAGTGAATAAACAAATGAATGAATGGGCGAATTAATTAATGAGTGAACGAATGAATGAATGAATTAATTAATAAGAATGTGAATGAATGTATTCTTAAATGCATAGACAAGTAGAGGAATACATTGTGAACCATAAAGAAATGCGTAAATTAGTGTGAATGCAAATGAACGAGTGAAAGTGCTAATAAACGAATGAGTGAACACATGAACGATTGTGTGATTAAGTGAGCATGCGATTGAATGACTGTGGGAGTGAGCATGTGGATGAAATGAATGAATATGCACGTAAATGATTGAATGAGTGAACATAACCCTGGGAATAAATGAATGGATGAATTATTTGAGCAAAGGTATATTCTAGGGCAAACATGGAAAGAAAGATATGAGCAATTAGGAATGGATGAGTGAGAGAAGTGCATGGATGAGTGTGTGATTGAAGTACAAAGGAAAAAATGAACGTATGAATGATTGATTGGGCGGATAAGGATGAAACGTGCCGAGTGACGGACTGAACACATGACGCAAATGAAAAAAATAAACAAACCAACAAAAAAAACCGCAAGAATACACACAAAGAAGTGAATGAGTAAACGGATGAATGCACAGTTTGGGAATGAAGTGAACTTATGAATGGATAAGGAAGAGGAATTGATGTGGAAATGAATGCGTGGATGGGTAAACGTGAATAATTATGTGTACATGAACAGGTGGATCTATAAATTGTGAAGGAAGTGAGGTACAAATTGGTGAACACATGAAACCGAGAATGAGATCATTTGCAAAAGAAAGAACTGGTGAAAGTATGAAGGTATAAACATGATTTAAGGAACAACCAAGTCTATGGATGAATAAATGAATGGATGGATGAGTGGGTGAATGAACGGATGGATGAATGGGTGAATGGATGGATGAATGAATTAATTAATTAATGCATGGGTGGATGGATGAATGAATGAATGGACAGATGGATGCATGAATGGATGAATAAATAAATGGATGGATGAATGGGTGAATTGATGGATGGATGTGTGGATGAATGAGTGGATGATTGGATGAATGAATGACCATCTAAACAAGCGGGCAAACAAGTGAACATATAGTACATGTTGAGAGTGAATGAGTGAATGCATGAACCTGTTAATGATTTAGCGAATGAGTAAACGCATGAATGCATGAGTGAATAAGTGTGTGTGAGAATAAAAGTATGAACAGGCCATTTAATCTACAGAGCCAATGAATGATCAGGCGAATGTATGGATGAATTAATGAAATTATGGAGGAATGAGTGAAAATAGTGATGTTATGTTTCTATCCCACACCTGCAGAGAGAAAGAACACACACACACCCACCCACCAGGGTCTTGTTTGCTAAATTCAGAGTGGAAGAAGGAATGTTTTTGGGGGGATTTTTATGTGTACAACACACGAGCATCCTGCCGTGTGTGTGTGTGTGTAAGTAACCATACAGGAAGAGGCTCCCGCATCATCCTGCCACTAATTGGAATCAGGTTGTCGTGGCGATGTGTCGCCCGGAGTGGTGCAGCTTTGCTTCCTGCTTTGGACTGAGATCAGCATAACACATGCAAACAAACAGGAGAGAGAGAGAGAGAGAGAGAAGGACAGTCATAGGGAGATGAGGGAAATGTTGAGAAGGTAGTTTGGAGAAAAAGAAAAGCGGAGGAAAATAAAGAGAGTAAGAAAACAAGGGATGGAGGAAGAGGAAAGAAGAACAGGATGGAGAGGAACGGAATTAGAGCGGTCTAAATAAAAAGAGGAAAGCGACAGGTTCCATAGGGAGGTGAAAGAGGGGATGGCAAGGAGAGAAATGGAAAGAAGGGGAATGAAAGAAAATGAGAACGAGAGAGACGTGAAAGATAGAGAGAGGAAGGCTGATGGGTTCCAGCAGTGCTGATCAGATCCAGATGAGCCTCGACATTCATTTCTCATCTTTATATAAGAAACTTCCTGCGTGTGTGTGTGTGTGTGTGTGTGTGTGTGTGTGTGTGTGTGTGTGTGAGAGAGAGAGAGAGAGAGAGAGAGAGA
>JAQMCW010000008.1:15246814-15258203 GCA_030068335.1 Chrysichthys cranchii | reverse complement strand
TCAAATGGAATCAATTAACCAATCAGAAGCTTCTTAAGCTCAGAATGGAATCATCTGGAGTTTTCTTTTTGTTTAAATTTGTATGTATACTTCTGACTTCTTTTTTTAAAAAAAATATAAAAATTCTCCCTCGCTCGATTCTGACATTTAACAAATGCAAAAAAATCTGTTTATATCTGTAAAAATATTTATTGATCTAAAACAGAAAAAGTTTACTCTGATTTAATGTTTGACAGGAAATGAAAAAAAAAAGTTTGTTTTTTTTTTCTTTTTTTTTTTTTCTTTTTTCTGAAGTGTATGTAAATATCTGGTTTCAACTGTAGATACCTGATGAGTTAGGCCCTGTCTCTTCGAGTGCACTTTAATCTGCTGCACATAGTCTTCTTAGATGCTATATTCTTTACTAAGTGGTCATGCTGGACGATGATGTTTTTGTCAATCCTGCTATGCTGTTGTATACTACTGCTGCATTCTATTTGGCGCGGAAGTTGGATTTCTTATCTGGGCACGACGTCACGCCCTACATAACCGCGTTCCATTTGTACAAGTTGGAAAGCTAATACGGACGCCTCCGGAAAAACGGTTATTGTGTTTGCTCTTTTGTCCTTTACGGGAGTTTTACCATGAATCTAATCAAAACATGTCTCTATTAAAACTAACGTTCATGTTTTAAACTGGAATTTCAACTTCCTTTTGTTATTTTTCTTTAAATATCACAGGGTGGAGCGAAGCCAGGTTCACTCACTATCAGGTAGCCATTAGCCATTAATTAGCAATACCACCTGAAAACAACACATTATGTGGTATTTAGAGCATCAAAACACTGTACAGTGGACCCTCGGCTCACGAACACACATCGGATGGCAAGCAAATCGTTGTACGGACTAAATTCCCGAGCGGATTTTGTACCGACCGACAAACAAATCCTCGACTGATGTACAGGCAGCCAACCCATACTTCGCGGCACAAACCTTAGCTTCCAGTCAAGCACTCGTGGTGTGAACGTGTTAAATGCATTTTTTCATTGTGTTTCTCTGCATTTTTGCTCTATAAGCTTCATTATAGGTCCCAAGAAAGTGGAAATGGTAGTGAGAGTAAGAAGCCTAAGCGTATAACAGTTAACATAAAGAAAGAAATAATCATAAAACATGAGAACCACCACCATATCCCTCCGCCGCCGTCCACCTACGCCAGCAACTACGTATCCACCACAAACATAACGCGCATTAATATCTGTTTATTTCATTTAGTTTTATTTTCTATAATTAAAGTTATATTCATTTTATTGCCACACATAAACCCATAATACACTTTAAAAACATGTTTTTGAGCGCTGAAGCACATTAATTGTATTTACATTCATTTCAATGGGGAAAATTCATTCGGGTCGTGAACAAATCGGTTCACAAACAGAGTCTCGGAGCGAATTCAGTTCGTGAGCCGAGGGTCCACTGTGAAACTAAAGCTTTTGCTTAACTGTTCAGGCAGGAGGCTGCATTTTGGATTTTTAACCTAGGGTTGGTGAGGCTCTCCAGACTTCCAGCTGACATTTCTGACCCTGAACTCGGACATCCCGACTTCTAAGGACAAATGGACCGCAGAATTGATACATGATGTGTTAGGATGATATACTGAATACTCGCACACTGCCAGACATTGGTCAGGGCACTTCTTTTTAAGCAGGGGTGGACAGTACTTGAATAATTGTACTTCATTTATGTACTTGATGCTAGTCTAACCTGCCATTTGCAAGAAAAAAACCTAACAAATCTTTGCTAAGTATTTAGCAGCCAGTTAAGTTAATAAATGTTGTAAAATAAAAAAATAAATAAATAAAATAATAATAAAAACCAGTACATATCATGCCAATTCATCTTCTCATGCTGTTCTGTGTAGTTAGCGCTGTAGCTATCTGTGTAATCTCTGTGGAACCTGAGCATAAGCGCCCTGACTTTACCTCAGTAAAATGCCTCTTTATGCTGGAGTAAGCAAAAACTGTTAAGAAAACGAGTTACCCCCTTTGTCTCCCTGAACAAAATCTAATTTGAAAAACCTTGCCAAAAAAATTGAAGCAGGTTTAGCTAATTTGCTGACATGGCTTGCTAACCGGCTCTAATTCATTCAGTCTCTGTAACTGCGCTGCAGAGTTTTCCATTAGCTAAAATTTGACTAGCAGCTTAGCTGATTAGCTACTGGACTTGATGCTAATCTAACCTGCCATTTGCAAGAAAAAAATGTAACAAATCTTTGCTAATGCCAGATTGGACTAGCAGGAATTCCAGTAGCTAATTAGCTAAGCTGCAAGTCAAACTCTAGCTACTGGTAAATATTGCACACTCATCTTCAGGCAAAATGGTGCAATTTTTGACAGTTTTAGGTGCGGAATAAATACTTTAGTACTTGAGTAGCAACATTCACATGTTACTTCACATATTAAGTTCACTTAAGTGCTTTCCTTTTTCACTGCGTAAGATTATGACCTGACATCTATGCTTTCTCAGAAATTTGTCCACCCCTGCTTTTAAGTGCACCTCATTTCTGTGACGGTTATACATGGAATACTTGCTTGGTGCACAAACATGAGCAAAGTAACAGAGCACTTCTTTGCAAGTGTGCTTTGCATTTAGTGCACTTTTTAATGCTAGACAATTTCCGCTTTACAGTTCGTACCATTTCCCTGTCTTGAAATCGGGCCCACATTAAGGTGCACTTCCTTTCATGCACACTTTTTTTTTTGTTTTTTTTAAGACTTGAAAAAATCGGATACTTCATTTTAGTGCACTCGGAGGTGTTTTACACTATATGTCCAGCAGGTTAGGGCTCTTGATTTCAAGTGCACTTGTACTAACCTGACATAGACAAACAAATTGGGCTCAATCTCTTTAAGTGAACTTTATTCTAGTAAACACTACACATTTAAAATTATAACTTGGGATTTGTTTGAACATTTGTAGTAGCATTAATGGTCAAAAAAGTGTGTGTGTTTGTGTGTGTGTGTGTGTGTGATGCAGTATTGCCCCTACATCTTAGCGTGTCCCATTTCCTTGTTATTTTCCTCGCGTGTGTGGCAGCAGTTAAAGGATTTGCGATCTTGTTTTTTTTTTTTTTCTTTCTTTTTTTTTGTGTTTAATCTGAGGTTTTAATCTTTTGTGTTTCATTGCCATATGTGTGTGTCGGGTGTGTTTGTGTGCGTGTTTAACCTCTGCTTGAATAATTCTTCCCTCCCAAACTGGACTACTTTTAACAACCAAAAAAAAAAAAAGAGTCTCCAAATGACCACCATGGCATCCCCGACGCAATTTAAAATTCTCCACACGTGATTACGAAGTTACACACGCTGACCCGCGCGACCTTTCATGCTTCAGAATGGCACGCAACAGAAGAACGGTAAGGGGAAAGAATGAGAGGAGAAAGAAAAGGGAGGTGGACGAAATGAAAAGGTTTTTCACTAATTGCCTCTTAAGAGTCTTGAGCTGACAGGAGAAAGGAGAGAAAAAGGAGGGAGCGAGGGTTAAGAGGCAAACCGTGAAATGGTGACTTAGAGGTGTGTCTGGGTGTCTGTGTGTGTCTGTGTCTGTGTGTGTGTGTGTGTGTGTGTGAGAGAAGGATTTTCTCTTTGTGAGGACCAAAATGCCCCATAATGATAGGAATACATGACAAGTTGAACCTTGTGGGGATGTTTGACTCGTCCTCATAAAGAAAGGCACTAGTTTGCAGGAAGTCCAAAAAGACTTCGTTTAAGGTTTCTGCGGTTAAAGGACGGGTTTGCGTTAGGTGTTCTTGAGGTAAAGTGATGATTCATCAAACAGTAACACCAAGAAGTTCTAAAAACGCTAAGTATTAAAATGCATTGCGCATTAAATTTTTATTCGTCCGATGGGTGTCACTTTATTTTTGCTACTTTACTTATTCTATTTTGTTATTTTCTTACTATTTTCTTTCTTTCTTATTATATTTCTTACTAATTTATGTATTCTGTTTAATTATATTTCTAAATATTTCACAGTCAAAGGGTTATATTTCACTACACATTGTACATGGATAACTATGTATGTGACAAAGAATCTTGAATCTTGAAAAAATACCAACTTCAGGCTTCAAACATAATTTCGGTTTCATAATCACTTTTCTGTATTTAAATGGAAAGTTCACTTGGAATGATCCCCATTTTATATCATCTCCCAAATCTTTCAATGTCATCTCTAGAAGTTTGAAAGTGTTGCCCCATTGTGCCAGAAAACTGGAAATTATAAACTGGAATGATGGATGATAAAGTGGATGATAAGATTGTGTTGAATTAAGCAATAACCAGATTCTTTACTAAAGTGCAATTTTTGCTTAAAAATTGAGTTAAATGTTGCTAAATTCCAAGAAGAATACCTAAGTGAAAAAGTTGCCTGCTTCAGATCATACCCTGATTTGAGCTTCTGATGGTAAATTAGTAGGTAAAACTGTCCTATTTATTAGTAAATAATACATTAGCTATGGCTAGCTAATGGTGATATTCCTAATCTTGCACATGTTAGCTAGTGTGAAGATAGTACAGTTTATTTATAAACAGTTTATTGATTAAAAGTGGAAATTCATGTAGGGGTCGTTTGAAATACCCGAACCCTTTTTTTGTTCGGAATATTTTATAGCATTTTACTTGAATACAAAGGTACCGAAACATCTTGCACGTCTAGCCATAATCACAAAGGGAATATCCCAAGGTCTTCTCAGATAGTATGCTAGTCAGAAACAGAAATGTTTTGACTCCAAGATGTCATTTAGTCTGTGTTCAGAACCGTGTGCACAACAATGCCACATGTAGTTCCAAAACACATTTCAGCGTTTAGATAAAAAATTAGGATAAAAGTATTATTGCGTCTAGTTAAAGAAACTCTTTGTGGACTTGAACTTTCTTTGCCAGATGATGCCACAGCCTAGTCACAATCAAAGCAGTATTGCACTGTTAAAAAAAACTACAAAAGCTACAACTAAGACCAATTATTATAACAGCCTTAAATAAAGTTCATAATTTCTGCTAAGAGTTAATTCAGTAGCAATTTTTTTTAATGAATTTTCGCATAGCTAACATTTATCACATTAGTTAACATGTACAAACCGTAAATTCAATATTAATAAACCATGAACAATGTTAACAAATGAATTACCTTACTTTCATTGTATTAATTCAAGTGTATTTAAATGTTAATGAAAGTATTTCAATGTAAACGAAAAGCAATGATTAAAATGTGTAAATATTTTTTTTTAAAAATTGTAATTATAGCTGATTCATTACTAAATGTTGATTTGAACTTTTGCTCTGGTGTTCTAGTGTAAATATCAAAACTTGATTCAGCCTCAGTTTTTGGATTTGACCAGCTAACAGCAACAAACATGTTCTTTGTTATTTTTAATCTTTGCAAAATGGTTAATGGTTGGTTAATACAGGTTATTTGATTTTATTTGATTTGATTATTTGGCCTATTTTGATATAAAAAAAAACCCCACAAATTATTAGAAGTGTTAGTTGCTTTATTGATATCAGTTCTTAATGATATGTAATAATTAATGATGAATATGATTAATTTCATAGCTAAGTTCATAGTTATGTAATGTGTACAATTTTGTCAGCTAAGCAAATCTTAGTATAAAGCATTATGTCTTTACATACTGTGTTATGTGATATAGTATAAATAGTATAAGTATAGTTATAGTGTCTTATCTTGTGGAATTTTGAATGCTTAAGCTTTGCATATTACTTGGCCAGTTGTTATAACATTGTATACAATACAATATTCAAATAATTAAAATATTATATTGTGTATCTTATTAAATTTTTAATTGTGGCACTTTTACCTGTAAAATAACTAAAAACTATTGGTAATCTCATGTGGAATTAAAAATAGCTAGCTGGCTAACCAACTAATCCTAGCTAATAAACTCTAGGTAGCAAGTTGCAATGTTGTATTGGCTGGCTAAATGTATTGATAGGGACTTCTAGCAGTCTCTAACCAAAATAATTGCATTTCTATAATAGTTATAGTGTCCCGTCTTATTTTGAGGAGTTCTGAATGAATGCTTAAGCTTTTACATATTACTTTGCCAGTTGTTATAACATTTTAATAGCTTGAATATTGTCTTTCTGTGTATCTTATTAAAATTTCTAATTATTGCTTGGTATATGTAGAAGATCTCATTGATATTTCTATTTGGGATTTGGCAATGTGACATAATCTAGGTAACTAACTAACCCTTTCTAGGTGGCAAGTTGCCTTGTTGACTTTTCCTGCTAAATGTCACCACAGGGGATGTCTAGCAAGCCCCTAACCAAAACAATTATATTTATATAACATTTATAGTACTTACTTGGCCAGTTGTTATGACGTTTTAATTTTAATGAGAAAAAGATACTGTGTATCTTATAAAAAATATAATTATTGCACGGTATCCGTAGAAGTTTTCATAGATCAAGTGACATAGCTAGCTAGCTAGCCAACTAACCCTAGCTAAAAAACTAATCCTAGCTAATAAACTCTAGGTAGCAAGTTGCAATGTATTTGTAGAAGTTTTCATAGATCAAGTGACATAGCTATCTAGCTAACCAACTAACCCTAGCTAAAAAAAAAACCCAACTAATCCTAGCTAATAAACTCTACGTAGCAAGTTGCAATGTTGTATTGGCTTGCTAAATGTATTGATAGGGACTTCTAGCAGTCTCTAACCAAAAGCACTCTCTCATAAAAAAAAATGTAATTGTTGCACGGTATCTGTAGAAGTTTTCATAGCTCAAGTGACGTGGCTAACTAGCTAACCAACTAACCCTAGCTAAAAAAAAAACCTCTAGGTAGCAAGTTGCATTGTTGTAGTGGTTAGCTAAATGTAAGAATCGGGAGTTGTGGCCATTTCTAACACTGGTTTTTAAAGCAACAAAACATTTTGTATTTACCAAAAAGTACAAATGTTTTGTATTAAAAAAACATTTTGTATTAAAAAAGAACGTTGCCCCAGGGGGGGAAAAAAAAGCAGCCTCCTCTTGACCCCTAACCCAAGTGCTGCTCTTGATAACAATATCATGCACGTCGAATATTGCGGTACGCTGTACAAGCGATTATCAACACACGCCTGCACATTTTTTTGTGTTGAAGTTTTCAGACCAGCTGTTCCAGTTGTCAGATTTCAACAGAGAAGCTTAAGCTCTAAAATTCATTCAGGGGAGAGAGAAAAAAAAAGAAGGGGAAACCACATAATGCGAGGGGAACCGCAGCGGTAGTGTGTGTTTTGGTCCAAAAATCTTCCCGGAGGAGATCCATAACCCTCAGAAACCGCCAGAGGAAGAGTGTTATTTGTGCAGAACAGGAATTCCATCACATTCACTGGAGGAATGTGACTAGGTGATATGTTTGTAGTGTGTTGTTAACATCTTATGATATAAAGTGTTTTTTATAATACTTGACAGATATATAACACTTCGTTTTTTGTTTTTTTTGAATGAGGATTTATTCCCAGACTGTAGCTGTCATTATTACGGCCTGCGGGATCAGGCTCTTAACTTCCAGTAAAGTCACAATGTAGGTGAGGTAGACCAAAGCGGCTCGGATTGAAAAGAATTCCAAATCATCCATCATTCTGTGACTGCTACAGTTGTGGATTTAAACAATAATTAAACTCAAGTGCCTCAATACGTGTCCCGATTGATACGGACGAGTGAAAACGGGCATGTAGCTATCCGCGCGTCCTCACATGATTCCCTGACGTGCTTGCGGAACCGTGGTCATGGGAGTTTATCCAGGCTAAAGAGATTGTGGCGAAATTATCTTGCCTTATTAAACCCTTGTTTATTAGTAACATTATTACTGTATGCACATACTATATATATTATCAAACTCCTTACAGACAACTCAAATGCATTTGTGCATGTGTGTGTGCGCGCGTGCACACACATATGCATAGTGTTACTACTATTTAACCATCTCTACTACCTACTTAACCATCTTTAAGAACTCTGCCAGTAAATGCTGGTTCGTGTGTGTGTGCGTGCACATATTTGTGTTTTCACAGCCCCTTTATGCACAGTGGAAAAGAACCCATCTTTGCGTCCTGAGGGTGTGTGTGTGTGTGTGTGTGTGTGTGTGTGTGTGTGTGTGTCCAGGAGAAGGATCCCCAGGCTGGTATCAAACTTCAAGCAGCGCATTAGTGTCATATTTCTGAAAACAGCGCCTTCGAAGGCCTCCTGCTCGAGCGCGTCAACAGCTCATGCAGTTTTTGAGATTCCAAAACACTTTCAGTGCGCAGAATGCTCAACTCCTCTGTTAAAAGGTCTGTTTAACGAAATACTTTAAGAGCCGAGATGAGTAGTAGTCTGCGTCATGGCCTGCTTAACCAGGTTTGCGAGGACCAGTTTTGTGAGGACCCCATTAAGTCGGAAATACAGTGATGGCCCGGTTCTCGTCGGTAATTTGTTCTAGAAGGAGCGACGAGACTTGAAACTGAGGAGTACCGGATGATTTTTTTCCCATAAGAAATAACCGAAGACATTAATCCGTTTTTGACCCCTGCTAACCTTTATGCTTTGAAAATGTACTTACAACGGGTCTGGGCAGGTCATACTGAGCGGCTAAATCAGTCACATGTACGCTGTTGCTGCGTTCAAACTTTTCAATAACCTCCTATTTAAGTTCAATTGTGGTTCTTACTGAGCGACGCGTAAGGCCGACACCAACTGCGCGTAAACGTTTGTTTGCAAAGGGAAATCACGCGGTTTTTCGGGACGAGTTCCGGATTTTCCGACGATCTCCGATACAAAATTTTCCCATTGTTTCGCGACGAAAACCGAAGACGACGAGTTCAGATACCGTCGAGGTCCGGAGTTTTGCTGTGTTATAGTTTCGACATTGTGGGTGAAAGTCACCGGGTTTTTGTGTGGACCTTACGTCCTCATTAAGATGGAAATACATGGCGGGTGTGACATTGTGGAGCCTCTGTTTCTCTGTGTGCGCAAGTCTTTAGGTCTTTGTATAGTTCTGTGTTGTGTGTACTGTGGTGCATTTGGTCTTTTAGTCAAACTCTGTAATTCTAGCATTATGTGCATTACTCTTCGTACACTTTTGTGCTACTTTCTGCATGTTGTGTAGTGGCTGTGTAGTTGTACGTCGCCCCGTGACCTTGGCGTCAAGTGCTCAGGATAGGAGGGATAATGAAATCCATTCGATTTTATGACAGGGGAAGTTTGTGTCTCAAAAGTGTGATAAACACACAATAAGAGGATGCGCTCGCCGCGTTTGTGTAACACAAAATTCTTTTGTCAAGGATCAAAATATATGTGTGTGTGTGTATGTGTGAGACAGATTAACAATGTGATGTGTGTGTGTGTGTATGTGTGTGTGTGTTTTGTACCTTCAGAATAGGATCTTATAGGATCTTTTCTGTTATGCCTTTAAATACAGCCCTGTATAAAAGATTTTTTGGCGGGGGAAATTCTTGGCGTTGAATGGAGCCATTTAAAAGGTTCACGCGGCGTTTTACACGCACAGGCGACGTGTAGCTGCACGACTTTGCTGTGAAAGGAGGAAACGGATCTGGCGGCTCACGGAGGCGGCTGTTAAAAACGTCGATATTGAACTAGCCTTTTCATAATCCGTATTCCGTGAGCCACCGTCGCGTTCTTCTCTCCTCCTCCTTTTCAGCCGTTGAAAAAATGGCCCGAGCGGGCTTTAGATGATACAAAAGATTAGCCAACACACACACACACCACTTCCGATGCCGGGCTTAGAGGAGAAGGGGGGGTAGAAAGAGGGAGAGGGAGCAAGAGCCAGAGAGAGAGAGCAGGAAATGAAGGGCTTTTGTGAGCTGATATCTGGCAGCGTGTAGCGTCTTGCCTCCTGGCCGGACCACCGGGCCTTTGGAATGCCTTCAGCTCAGGAAATCTCTTTGCACATACAAAACACACACTTACACAAGTGCGCTCTGTGCGTCTGTGTGTGTTTATGCTTACGTGTGTATGCGTGATTTAATACATTTGGAGGATTATTCTTCCGAACTGTGCGGGGGGGAAAAAAAAAGCTAGCCTTTTTTCTCTTTTTTTCTTTCTTTTTTTTTTTTTAAATCATGATTGTGGTTGAGATTATTTTCTATAAAAGCTTCAGATCAGACCAGTCCATGATATCAGTCATCTGCTAAGCATCATTACACGCTTTATCCTGCGCTGACACGATAGGAATCGGATGAAATGTTGCAGTCAATCGTACCATTGTTTGTTTATCCGACGTAGTGTTCAACGTTAAAAAACTGGCGTTGGGAAGCTCGAAGGGAAATGAAGACGACCTTAAATGAGCATTTGCGCGCGCGGAGCTGTGCACACGTTTCCGATGGGCCGTCTCGTGAGTCGTGGCAAATTTTGGTTAAAAACGTTTGGTGTGGCGCAGTTTTGTTAAAGTCGATGGAATTTTGTCGTGCTAGTTCCAACAGTGATGCTATGGAAAGCCGTGTTCGCGGTTCTGTTGTCTTGAAATAATAATAATTATAAAATTATAAAAATAACAATACCTACAACTGAGTCTTTAAGATATTTACAACAAAAAAATCTGTTGCATGTTCATTTGTAATAGGAAGAAAACGAGTGAATTTTTTTTAACAATAATTTAACAAGAGCAGCTCTGCATAGTGTTTAGCATTTACGTTAAAGTTAAATGATCGTTTCCGTAGTAGCAACTCGTATACATGGATGGACTTATGTGATGAGCGTTCCTCATTAACAGTGTAACAGTGAACCTGGTGAAAGAAGGATGGTTTGTAGCTGTTTACAAAGTTCCACAAATGTAACTGTAACCGAATAAAAATTAAGACCTTGCTTTTCTTAAGATATTAAAAAAATACTAAAATTGCTGCGGTGTACCGCTTGTGGAATAAAATGCTTGCGGATGTGGTGTTATTGGAAAATAATCTACTTTGCTTCATGCCAGGGCCACGTTACACCACCCGGTTGTTGATCATTTTCCTGTAACCGCACGCCTCGTCATGTTGAGTTTCTTACTTAACGTGCTTTTAAATCCTACCGTGTCCAAAAACCTGCCAAATTCAAGGCTTAGCATTATGCATGTTTCACTAACTTTGTAAATGCTTTACAGTAAAACATCCAAGTTACCAAAAAACCATATATTGTGGAATGTTCATCATTTCAAAGCAGTATATTAAAGTCCAAGCATAATCTTCTCTCTTGTGCAGAGAATGGGGTTTGTTTTTTCAAAAAAAACAAACAAAAAAAATTTGAAATATTTAACCCATTAGCTTCTGTGGTCCCCATTTGGGGATCATATAATGAATGGCATAAAAATAGATGGCATGTGCCATGATCCCCATTTGGGACTTTGACTACAAATTGAAATTTCAGAAAAATTAACAGTCA
>JAQMCW010000008.1:15232498-15246714 GCA_030068335.1 Chrysichthys cranchii | reverse complement strand
GTGTGTGTGTGTGTGTGTGTGTGTGTGTGTGAGAGAGAGAGAGAGAGAGAGAGAGAGAGAGAGAGAGAGAGAGAGTGGTTCAAAGTCTTGACTTTGCCAACATTACAAACAGTTGCAACGACTTAATGTTTATTAGATTGATGCTGGAAGCACTAACACCTCATCACTCAATAAAACACCGGTTTAACTATTTTTTTCTCCACACATGGGCTACAGTATGTTGCCAACCAATCAGATTGTTGCCAGATCTACTATGCTGCCTTTTCATTGGCAAGCTGTGAATGTAGGAAACTGTAGCAAAGTAAACCTAGACTCTAGCCTACACGAACTGAAGGGTAACTGGGCACTTTTACTTGTAAAGTCTTTCGTCAACTTGATATATGAGTAGCAGTTCAAAAAGTTGTGGTAGTTTGCTTCATGTGTCTGAGAGGAAGAAGATGCTATCGTTCACCCTCATCAGTTGTGACATGAGAGAAGAGAAGAGAACTAGCTAGTGGGTGGGAATTAGCAAATGACCAAATTAATCAAAAATGTGAAGCTTTCTGTAAAAATGAAGAAAGAAAGAAAGAAAGAAAGAAAGAAAGAAAGAAAGAAAGAAAATGCATACACATTACAAGTAATCCTTTCCACAGTTACAGACATGCAGGGGTGTGTTTAGTATCAACATTTCCACATTAATATTAATTATAATGATTTTAATAATAATAATGATATTAATTAATTTATATTAATAATGACAGCAGTGTTTAATTACACTGGCTGGTTTCTTTTATCAAGTCATAAACCATGTCCATCCCAGCACTAAATATTTTTAGTGGACAAACAGAGAGACAAAATTAGTCATTGTTTTCATACTTTACATACATATTTTTTGATATGTAGTGTACATTTTCTGTTTTTGTTAGCCATAGCACGCTGTGCTGGTGAATATTAAACAGTGAGCCAACTTTACTTAATGAATTTGCATCCTACATATAGGATCACAATTATTTTAAATTCTGACTGCTGACCGAATAACCCATTAGCTTCCGTGGTCCCCATTTGAGGATCATATATTGAATGGCATAAAAATAGATGGCATGTGCCATGATCCTCATTTGGGACTTTGACTAAAAATGGAAAAATTTCAGAAAAATTAACAGTCATATTTCTTGAAAGTAGATGTTTTTTTTACTATTTGGATGTAAATGAATAGAAATACATGGAAATTTTCAGAAAAAAAATTGGCAGTTAATGGGTTAAGCTACTGTCGGATATTAAAGCTACTTAAAGCTTGAGACCTGTATATGCCTTGACATTATTGTATTGTAGCAGTTGCATAGTCTTAACTTGAAAAACTATGTTTTGTACTTAAAACTTTTAGAATAAATCTCTTAGCTCATCTGTAAAAATTTAAAAATGTTTTTCAAATTTTTTTTTATTTTTAGTTTTTAATTTAGTTTCTTGTAGATTAAATGCAGAAACGGCTTGACATTGCATATTTGTTCTTAAATTTTCTATTCCGTCAACTGTAACGATTTTAGAATTAAAAAAAAGTTTGAATTTACTTTCTTGTAAATCAAATACAAACATAGGTTCCCTTTGCATATTCCTTCTTAGAACTTTCTACTTGACTATCTGTAAGAATTTTACACTTTAACATAGCTTGCAGTTTTGTACTTTGTGAATCCAATGCAGAAATATTTTCAGTTTGCATAATTGTTCTTTAAATGTAACACTTGACTATTGTCAAGGCTTTCATTTAAAAGAAAAGTTTTTCTTTTCCTTGCCTTGAAGCAAACACAAAGATATGTTCACTTTGCATATTCGTTCTAAAAACTTTTTTAAGCATTTTTATTACGTTTGCGTTTTCATTCATGTCAGTATTTCATTCATATCTCTTTGCGTTATGGTGTAAATGTCCCCCCCAAAAAAATTTTTTTTTAATTAAAACTACTATTGGATATTAAATCTACTTAAATCTTGAGATCTTTATATATACCTTGACACGTTGTATAGTTGCTGGTGCATAGGCTTACCTTGAAAACCTATGTTTTTACAAAACTTTCTATTTGAGACTTTTAGAATAAAAAAAAAATCTTTAACTTACTTTCTTTTAGATGAAATGCAGAAATAGGTTCACTTTGCATATTTGTTCAAAAAATGTTCTACTTGACCACCTATAAGAATTTTAGAATTTAAAATAGCTTTTAATTTTCTACATTGTAAATCAAATGCAGAAATATTTTCTCTTTACATATTTGTTTTTTATTTTTAAAAAAATGCTTTCGCGTTACATATTCATTCTTAACAGTATGAATTTTAGAACTTTAAACAAGTTTTTAATTTGCCTTCTTGTTGACTGAGTATGGAAATAGAAACACTTTGCATGTTTGTTCTTAAGATTCTCTACTTGGCTATCTGTATGAAGTTTACAATTTAAAATTGCTTCTTCTTTTTTTTATTGCAAATAAATACAAATCAAATCAAACTTTACACCTTCACATTTTCTGTTCATGTTCCCCAATCTTACTTTAAGGTGTTAAAGTATAGAGATGTCTCTAGGATATGTCATTTACTTCTAATAGATTAGCTCATTTTTGTTATTTATAAACTATTATTTAAGCTATTATTCATTTGTAGGCATTTCTTGGGTATTAAATGGTCATTTTTATGGTTATGCAGTTTCACAGGTACAAATTGTAGTGTGTGTGTGTGTGTGTGTGTGTGTGTGTGTGTGTGTGTGTGTGTGTGTGTGTGTGTGTGTGTGTGTGTGTGTGCTTCTCTTTTTATATAGACAGGAAGTCATCTTTGTTTTAAAAGAAGAATTCTTTTTTTTAAATTTTTTTTTTTAATCTTGTTAGAGATTATTTTTAAACCATATCATTAATGTATAGACTTAACAATGAAGACACCATTAGGAACTGAATCTGTTGTGTATATCTTTCTGTGCAAGTCAACACCTCCAAATCCTCTTCCTACACACACACACACACACACACACACACACACACACACTGAGCCTGACTAGATCATCAGTCTACACCTGGGAGGATCGCAGCAGCAGCAGGGGCTTGTGGGAGGGGCAGTTATCCCAAATAATACCCCTATTGTCTACCCCATAGCTCTGGGAACTACCCCAGACCCCCTTCCATTACCACACCCCCCTCCCAACACCATATTACAGGTGGATTATGGGTAAGTTTGAGGCTTTGGACAGGGCCGAAGAGATTCAGTAACGTTTTTTTTTTCCCTCGCTCCTTGTCCTGAAAGTGGCACATTTCCTTAATGGGAAGCCAAATCCGAACAAACAGGGGCTTTTTTGTCACTAGTGGAGGGGTAACAGAATCCTGCCATAGTGCCCTAATCTGCCCCGTCATCTCGGCCTCCGTTTCACACGGCCATTGTGGCAGGAACGAAATCGATCCTGCACCTTCTGCCAAGAAGAGATGTATTTCTGCCTCGTAGCAGTCTGATACACACCTACAGCGCTTTATAAGCCAAGAGAAGCTCAGTACGTTATATCACATCATTATTACTGCTTTCACTTCATAAGACCACACCATCAAGGGATTTATCATTTTGTGCTGTTCTGCTCAATAAATGTGCAATAATTTGAATAATAATAATAATGATAATAATAATAAGCAGTTTAAGCCGTTTTTACCCCCCCCCGCTATCAGCAGATAAGGCGTTCAACCCAGCACCTTTTCTCAAGGGGAAAGAAATCATCGAGTATGAAAGCAGTATTATCCTCCCAGATGGGTTTTTTTTTGTTGTTGTTCCCTGTTTTTTTTTTTATCCTTTCTTTTCTCTTACTAATACGATTCATCACTGAAACTTAAAACACACATTAGCATATCATCATATATTCCCAGTTGCCTGGAGGATGTCAATGCCCATGTGATTTAATATCAGATTTCTTAGAAAGATGTGCAAGCCCAAACAGGACGGCAGACGTGTTCGCTTCCAAGAAAAGCGAGATTAAAACCGGGGAAACCGAGAAGTGCGGGTTTTGTTAAGGCAAGAGATGAAAAACTAGTCTTCAGGTGATCACTGTAGTTCGCGAACCATGTTATAGTAAATGAATCAACAAGAGCAGCCCTGAAGGAAGCTCTGGTTGGTATACGTTAACATGTCCGTTTTAATACGTTACGATTTCTGTAGTGACATCTTACACAGAGACTGTGTATGCAAAACAATGGACTAAGAGGAATAAAACAATAAGTTGTGTCGTTCTAATCAAGGAAAGTATCGAGACCGTGACGACAAACAGCAAATCCAGCCAACTTTTATTCCTTACTTAGCTTGGTGCTAGCAGCAACAGCAACAAACCTCCATCAACTTAACTGAAATAAAATTATGATCGAAACAGAGCATGGTCGAAGCAGAATGCGATATTAAAAATAAAATCCACAAATATTAGCCCTGCTTCAAAAAAACAAAATTGCTGTAAAATGTTGCCCCTGGAACAAACTCGGAGTTCTGACTGAACTAGCTGAGAGTGATGCTAACAATGCTAATTATACTCTGTATCTTAAGCTACAACTTGTATAAGCATCAAGTCCCTTCGTAAGAGTTACAAGGCCATTAGCTTGCACGATATACACATAAAGTATACATTATACAACATTACACCTAAACATTACACCTAAAGCTAGCCGAAGAGTTCCGTGTGACCTGGCGCTCAGGTGATACGCTAACTCTGACCGCGCTAACTGTAAAACTATAAATATAAGCGCTGTAGCCTGTATCTTAAGATGCAGCTAGTATAAGCCTCACATCGGTGTGGTGACTAGCTTGGTACTAGCTTGACACTAACCTGACAAGTCTCCTAGCTAAGCCAAGCAAAAGATGAGGTAAAATGTGGGTTTCGGCGGTAAATTTTGAGCTGTAAACACAGCACAGAACGATGAACAGTAAATAAAACTAGACTGCATTTCCACAGAGCAAATGCAAAGTGTGCTTGCTCAAATGTTGCCAGCACACTAATAAACACAACAGTTTGTTGGCCAACCTGTGAGCGAACAGCCTGACTAGGTGGAGAAGACACAGGACGAGTCTCAGTCGCCTTTCTACTGAACAAGCAGGCTCTTCTCACACCCTAGGTAGTGCACATGTATAGGGAGTAGGGAGTGATTTGAGACTCGGGGCAGGTTTTGAAGGATATAGAGCGTGTTTATGGTTAAACAACACCACGGAGCGCATTTCAACTCTGAGCTGAAAATACATCCAGATTAAAGTGACTTTATAAATCCGAGGACAAACATTTAAGACTTGGAAACCTGTAAAGCCTGAAGTGGCCGCTCAGCTCACTTACCTGGACCATAATATTGTCATGAAAGCTGCCCCGCAGCTCCGTGTTCGTGTTTTTGCCTCCTTCTGATGCCGACATTTTAGCCCTTAATGTAACACCACCACAACACAAAGTTCAACATCTGCGCGACTAAAACGAGCCTACACTTAAGACACAAACATTCACTAGACTGCATTTCTGCAGAGAAAATGTAAAGCTAAAGAACTCCTCAAGGTCCTAGAGAGTGGCAGATCTGACACAGAATTGGGCGGAAAAGCACACAAATGACTCCTCAAGGTCCTAGAGACAGACGGATTTTCGCGGAATTTCACAGAAAAACAGGAATACCGAACGAACGACAAGATTTGAGCGAGCCATCATGCCCGGATCGACACGGACGTCTCAGAGTCGGAACAGTGTCTCTAGCTCGAAAGCCCTAGGAGGAGTAGGGGGCAGGATAAACGGGTGAAATAATAAAAATAATAAGAAGAAGAATAAAACTTAAGAAGAACAATAGTGTGCCTGCACAGCAAGCACACTAATAAACTGTAACTAGAGTAAAGAAATGTTATGTTCTGAGGTGGTTCATTAAAATGAAATACTAAGTTAAAGGGGGCGGGGCTTCCACTCTCGAGAGTCCAGAAAATGTCGTTTGGATTCTCTGAGGCGCCGTCGTACCCCCTTTCGCACAGTCTTTCTCTCTCGCTCTCTTACATGCGTGCACACACACACACACACACACACACTCACTCTGAAGGATGATTGTCGTGTATTTTACTATTTTGGAGGTCAGAAGGTCTCTTCCTGAAGTGGAGTGCCTGTGAGTGGGAAATAGTTCAAATATTCACAGAGTATTTTCCTCTAGGGCTAATCTCTCATTTCTCCTTTCATCCCTCACTCTGACACACACACACACACACACAGTGAAATACATCACCTAAGGGAAATACAGCAATTTTAGCTCTTTCCTTCTCTCCTGCTCTCTCGCCCCCTCCTCCCCCGCCCTCTCTTGGCCTCCTCTGTGTTCTCTTTGGCGTCTCTCTTTTCCTTCCTTCCTGTCTCTCTCTCTCTCTCTCTCCCTCCCTCTCTCTCTCTCTCTCCCTCTCTCTCTCTCTCTCTCTCTCTGTGTTAATGGCTCCCCTGTTCGAGAGCAAGGGAGTCTGCCAGCGTTCAGTTCACACAGGGGAGATTCATTATGGCCTCACTCACAGCACATGCACACAGACAGACAGAGAGAGCTATCTCTCTATCTCTCTATCTGTCTGTCTATCTCTCTATCTGTCTGTCTATCTATCTATCTATCTGTCTATCTGTCTACCTATCTGTCTATCTATCTGTCTGTCTATCTATCTGTCTACCCATCTATCTATCAATCCACTGTTTCCTTGTTTAATCAAGTTGATCTCTTGCTTGCAAAACTGCTGAATCACGTACCTGTCTGTCTCACAAAGTGTCTCCTGGCGACAGGAAAATGTGGCATTTAATGACCGGTTCCTAGCTTGTGTGTGTGTGTGCGTGCACAGTTCCACGGTTGCCGAGCACGACTTAGCGACGACCCCTGTGTGGAGCAGTGTTTACTGCTGAGTCGTGGGCGGCAGGAAATCGCAGGCATCTCTCACGACATGGACACACAAATATACACACACACACACACACACACACACACACACATACACACACAGAGTCAAACAACATCTCTCATAGCACATTTATCATTAAACATGGAAAATGAAACCCATTTTCTGGATTTTACCTAGTGTGTGTGTGTGTGTGTGTGTGTGCGTGCACGAATCTGACAGAAGTAATAAAGCAGACTCTCTCATCCGTTTTGTCTCCTCTTTTTTATGAGAATAACACAAATAAAAACACAGCGCAGCGGAGACACAGGGATGACAGCACAGCGGCGTTTCCTAACTCACAGATGGAAAACTGTTCTGCTTTTCGTCAGGAAATCATTTCTTCGTTTCTCTCCCTTCCTCTCTGAGAGCATGCACGGTTAAAACTTGATCGCGTGAAGCCCAGGGTCTGTTAGATAACTTTATCCAGGCGCTCGCTTTGCACTATGCCTTCGGTGCCCAGCCCTGCGTTTCAGGAGACGCTCTGAAAGACTGGAAACATCTCGTAAATATTTCTCTTTAATCCTCATTATCTGCAGCGTTTATGTGATTAGTACGGAACATTTTTTTTCCTTTTCCAGTACTGAGGAAAGAACAGAAACCCTGGTTTAGTTTTTTATATATATATATATATATATATAATCAGAAGACTAGAAAGTCTTTGAAAAAGAATCAATAGCATGCAGGTTCGATGTGGCCCAAGTTGCTGCTACCACATCAAAGTTGATGATTTTTTGTGACAGTTTTATTCCTCTTGCATCATTTTTATTCATTTATAGTTACGTACAAGGGAGAATCAAAAAGTAAAGGCAAAACACATTTAACAGCTTTAATAGATGTAACTGTGGGAAACTGATTGCATCACGTTTCCACATAGTCCCCATGCAAGATGACACGTTTGTCGTATTTTCCATCTGGCTTCTGGATTCCTGCATAGAAGTTTTTCAGCTGCTCCTGAAGCCAGGTCCTTTACTTCGCCACTTTCTTTACTTCGACATCAGAGATGAATCTGCGACCGCACAGCGCCTCCTTCAGTGGACAGAAGATGTGATAATGGCTCGGCACCAGATCCAGGCTGTAAGGAGGACGTGGGAGACGTCGGAACCCGAGCCGGTGCACTGTCTCTACTGTCTCTGCTGCTGTATGAGGACGTGCATTGTCATGGTGCAGCAAGACTGTTTTAGACAGCGTTCTTCTTTTGCTGCGAATTGCAGGTGTAAGTTCATTTCGCAGCAGTGTACAGGAATTTGCACTGTTCACTGTTTGCCCATGCGCCTAGAGATGCACCAGAATAGGAACCTTCATGTCCCAAAAGAACGTTAGCATGATTTTCTTGGAGGAGGGCTGACTTTTGAATTTCTTCTTTGCCGTCTAATGCTTTGTCTTTTGCTCTCCGGGCTATCGCGTAATTTAAAAACGACCTTTACTTTTTTATTCTCCTGTGTATCACGTAATTAGTGGAAAGCCTGCGAAATATGCTAGTCATTTACGTTACTATAGTTATAGTATAAACATACAAACAGACCAAAACAAAAAACACCGCTTGCCATATTACGCTCAGTCTTCTGCCCCGTCTCGGAAGCTTTGTTGTGGGAAACCTTGCGTACAAATCTCTAAAACTAGAAACTCCACCCACAAACGCGAAACAAACATCTTCGTCATGATGAACATCATGTTACTATAGAAACAACATATCAGAACATGTGCATTAAGGTAAACCTGTGGTTTGCCTCGTGGACGCGATTGCTTTCAGAGCTGCCGTTATATTAAATGAATCAATGCGTTCTCACCGATCGGGCTGTAATTCATGTTTTCTACGTAGCAATATTTGCAGTCAAATCTCTGTTTCTCAGTAACACAGCAAAAACAGGTCAGAACTCCAAATTTGCTTGTATTCTATAGTCCCTACAGTTGGTCTCTGTCTCTCTCTCTGTCTCTCTCTCTCTCTCTGTCTGTCTGTCTCTTTTTGTGATTACAGCATTGGGTTTCTGCAAACACAAACAAAAGGAGCCTGGAAGCAGCTACATGGAGCAATTAGGCTGCGGAAGCCACTAATTAAAACCTGCACGCTCGACAGATTGCATCAAGGCTGATTTGCTTTCTTGTGTGCAGCATGCTGTCATTCCCATACTGTTGTACTGTACAGATTATTACACACACACACACACACACACACACACACACACACACACACGTACATACAGGGCCGGGAACAAACAGCAAACTCTGTGCTTTCTGCATTCTCATGTTGAAAGTCCCCATGGGCCGTAAACTGTTTGCGCATACTGAAGCGATTAAAAGTTTTACATGCTTCACGTGCTTGCACAAAATGGCCTCTCGTATATATTTCACTACTTTGTGTTTGGTGTGCGCATCATGCCTCATCATACACAAGTACACGTTAAAATAAATAAATAAATAAATAAATACTGCCTATTAGCTAGCTCCGTTTGCCCACATATGTTTAGCATGTTTATCTCAATGCTGTCAAAAGTCACGGAAATGTTATTTAAGCTATTTAAAGTGTTGGGTTTCTTTAAAGCTAGTCGGAGTTTGCGCTTGCATGAGATACAGCTCGGCCACATCCTTTCTCCACCGCTGAGGGTTCCGGCTGGTGGCTAATCTGGAACCATTTTGCATGTTTCTGCTCCAAAAGCAAGGGCTGTTCTTGGCTTGGAAATAGAGTTTAGTTCCCTCACGGAAATTGTGCTGGTCTGGAAATGAGACATAAGGTGGGGTGGGGGGTGGGGCGAATAAATGTGGCATAGGACAACTTCTTGAATGCTCGTTATTCACACGGTGGACATTAATGTAAGGTATGGACATTGCTAGGTTTGGAAATCAGTCGTGTACCAATTCGAGCAAATAGCAAAAAGTTAGCCACATAACTGTGACAAGTGATGTGTATGTACCTGCTCAAAGCAATATGATTTAAACCAAGGGGGCGGCACGGTGGTGTGGTGGTTCACAGCAAGAAGGTCCTGGGGTCGATCCCCGGGGTCAACCTGGGTGCCTTTCTGTGTGGAGTTTACACGTTGTCCCCGTGTCCGCGCGGATTTCCTCCGGGTACTCCAGTTTCCTCCTGCAACCCAAAGACATGCGCAGAGGGGATTAGGCTAATTGGGTACTCTAAACTGTCCGTAGGTGTGAATGTTGGTGTGAATGGTTGTCTGTCTCTGTGTGTTGGCCCTACCCAGGATATACCCCGCCTCTCGCCCGAAGTCAGCTGGGATTGGCTCCAGCTTCCCCCTCCTGCGAATTCCAAGTTGAGGGGGCAAAAAGGAAGTTGAAATTCCAGTTTAAAACTTGAACAATATTTTTAATTGGGGCGAGATCAGCTTATTCAGGACATATTCTGATTAAATTCACAGGAAAACATTGGTAAAGGACAAAAGAGCAATCACAATAACGGTTTTCCGACTTGAACAAATGGAACGCGATGAATTCGGGTGTGACGTCGTGCCCAGCTCCGAAATCCGACTTCCGAGGCACAATGGAACGCAGCATTAATAAATAGCGAGAAGTAATAAAAAATATGCATTGATTTTACGTGAAGTATCCTGTGGTATCTTGATCCGTGGTTACTTTTTTAAAATAACGGTCACAGATGTAGGGTATAGGTTTCGTCTTGGAAACGTTCTTGATTTCAAAAGTTCCCGTGTCCTCATCCAGGACTTGTCTGACATCAAAGTCTAACTCACTGTGGTTTGCTGACGGATGCTCTTCTTTTGCTGAATTGTTTTATTCTGCAAACGAAAGTTTGTATATACGAGTGCGTCGCTCGTTTCTCTGCGGCCGCGCGGTTAACCGGAGTGTGTGTTGCACGGGGAATCCCCAGTGTGTGTGAGCACAGATAAGAGCTCTGCGTCCTCATAAACACACATTTGGTTTCAGACTTCGCTTTAAACCCCGATCCCGTTAGGAGATAAGAAATGTGGGATCTGTTTCAGGAACATAAGCGAATACAAATTGGATTTGGTCCTTTTTGAAGGTCGGGTTTGATGCGTGTGCTTTGGCACTGTGACGCGGTTTACAGAAGAAGAACATGCCATGGATTAGCAAGATTAGCTGCAGGTTGTTTTGCTGTAACTTCAGGGGCCGGATTCCTCGACATGGATTAAAATTACTCCTAGTCTAAGATGTCCTGGCAGCACTGAATCACTGAAAATCCTTTTTTAGTCTAGACTTTGGCTTAATTTAGCCGAAGGATAACTGGGGCAGTGCCAAAACTTGAAGGATTAGCAAACGCAGAGAACAAAAGACTTGGCCTGGTGATGTCACTGCTAAAAAATGTGTTTTTGCCACAGCTACTAGAAGAATGCCAACTCTTATATTTTTAGGCCCAAACAAGGGTCTCTCGCCAAAACTGAAAAAAAGAGGCCCCGATAAAGCCACTGCTTCTTTTTTTGAGAACAGTATTTTGGTAACAAAATGTGAATTAGGTATACGGCTACGTGACAGTAACTTAGGTGAAAAGTCACAAAACGCTTATAAGCTAGCGTCAATGGTATTTTTAAGTTAAATGAAACGAAATGCTAATCACGTTAATGTTAATAATGATGTTTTTCCTGCAGAACTTTTGCGAAGCATAAACGGAGTACAGTGGTACCCTGCATAAGGAACACAATCCGTTCCAGCGGCACGTTCATTATGCGAAACACAATTTCCCATAGACTTCTATGGGAAATCGTGTAATCTGTTCCAGGTCGAAAAATCGAGAAAATTGAAAGTGAAACTGGAACCACCCCCTGCTGATGATGCTTTGTCTTCATTTGAGACACATCTGGCCGGATTCAGCCATTTTTTTTAATGTAAAACTTGATTTTTCACGTGCGAAACGCGTTCGTTCTGCGAGTCATGGTGGCGTTCGCTATGTGGAATGTCCATTCTGCGGGGCGTTCATTAAGCGGGTTACCACTGTATCAATCAGAATACCTAGTTAACATATTGCTAGCTAAAAAGTGCCAGACAGTTACGAAGTTTGTAATTGGACTATGTAGTATAAAATACAGTATAATTAAATTTGAAATCATAGTGACAGGAATATATTAAAGATTTATTATTACTTCTGGGCAAATTTTCCCTCTTGTATACTTGGACCACTAAGTAGCTAGCTGGCTTGCTTTCTTGATTAAATCTTTATGCTCGTGTTGTTAACTAGGTAACTTACTACTTATATAAATATATAAATGTAACAGTATGGTCTGTTTTGATTAGCTAGCTAGCATCCACTATCGGGTTTCTAAGCTAGTTCTAGCTTGTTTTTTTTTTTATTAGCTTACTAGCTTGTTGCTTGTGGTATAGCCTAGCCAACTACTACTATAAATGCTATAAAAACTTAGCTCAGCATTTGTCTGTTTTTATTAGCTAGCAAGCTATTTAGCATCTACCATATAATTTTTAAGCTGTTCAGGACAACATTTCTGTGTACCTAAGAAATGGACTGAAATAACTATTATATTCAAATATTACGTCCAAAAAATATGTAAAACATTATTCGTTTCAGGTAAATATTCACTTCAGTATTCTTGGGCCCCTAACTAGCTAACGTACTTGTTAGCTTGCTACCCTGCTCTCTCGATTGAATGTACCTGCTTGTGGTGTCAGCTAGCAAGTTTACTATTCTAAATACCTAAACGTAGCTTAATAGTTTAAAGTTTATATTAATATTTGCTAACTAGCTTGCTTGCTCATAGTATATTTGAAGATATTCGCGATAACACTTCTGTGTATATTATATCAAAAAGCATATGCTAACAATTAGTTTAAATATTCACTTCAGTATCCTTGGATCTCTAACTAGCTAACTTCCTACTCTAAACGCATAAATTTAGCTTCATAGTCCTGTTTTTTAATTAGCCAATTAAAAAACAATGCTTGCAAACTACTATAAATGCTTTAAAAAAAAAATTTCTTCAACACCTATCTGTTTTTATTAGCTAGCTAGCAATCTGGGATGTGCTGTACTAATTCTAAGCTGTTGTTATGGCGTGTAAATACGCCTAGCCATAGTACCTTTCCGTTGGATTTACTTCATCTTTAAAGTCCGCCACACTTAGTCCAAGTGTTTGAAGGAGGGGAAAATGTGTTAAAAAGACTGACTTTATTACACGTGACAGAAAGACAGGCTAAAGATTAGTGGTTATGTTAATGCAGTTTTATTAGAAACTTCACAGAGCTCTAATGAAAGAAGCAGAAACCCTGAGTAAGTCCTTCCTCCTAGCGTGTGTGTGTGTGTGCGCGTGTGTGTGTGTGTGTGTGTGTGTGTGCGCATTTTATAGAAGCACTCCCCATACATGATAAAGCTCCCTTCTCCTGTCCACTCGTCCCCTGCCCGCTGTATTTCTTTCCCTTCATTTTTTCCCCCTTCAATCATGGTGGAATTATCCTCCTTTCCGGAAAGCTCTCAGGCCACTAATTTTAGCCCGCTCCTGATTGAGGCTGAGGATCAAATCCACATCCGTCTCAGCCCAAGCATAACACACACAACATGTGTTTTAGTCTGACCACAGACTGATGGCAGGTTAGCACTCACACCGGGCCCTCTGTGTATTTCTGTGTGTATATGTGTGTGTGCACACGTACGTACGCGCTTGACCTCCTCCAGCTTCAGAAATGCTTCATACAGCTGATTAAGAACTTCCGTCCCAAGCGTCTCGTCGCTGAATAAACTTTGTGTACTACAACGTCTCTGTCCCGAGACATTCCAGTTCCCGCCTACACGCGTATACACAAATTCCTCGTCATAGGTCTTCAACACACACACTCTCAGCTTTACTCTGAGATCTGCTGTATTTCTTGCCATTTTCCAAGTAAAGTTTGATTTCCAGCGAACACACCTCAGGGCTACATAAGGCACGGGGCAGCACCGTAATAGAACATCTCGACCAGGTACACAGTTTTAACCCAGTCCAGCTGCTTAGGAATGAGCTCGGTATGAATCCATATTACGGACTTACCTCCCCAAAAGTATTGGAACCGCCAGGCCAATCATTTTTGTTTTCGCTACACACTGAGGAATTTTGGTTCTGAGATCAAAAGATGAATGCGGGATGTCTTAAAGGTGTTGTATTTGTTGTTGGCCAGATGTGCCTTGTTGAATTGATTGTTTAAAGAATTAATAGCTCTGAATCTCTGCTCTTGATTTGTGCCCTGGGTTTTGCCTGTGAAGACTGCCGGTGTTGTTAAAAAGGATAAACCACCATGAAGACCAGAGAGCTATCTAGGGGAGACAAGCAAGCTGTAATGATACAGTCCCTGACAAAAGTCTTGTCGCTTGTGTACAAATTGACCTCAAGTGCCGCTGAAATATATTTCTAATCAAG
>JAQMCW010000008.1:15141553-15150489 GCA_030068335.1 Chrysichthys cranchii | reverse complement strand
ACACACACACACACACCCACACACACACACACACACACACACACACACACACTCATTTCCTGTGTCTCCCATCCAGTCCACATTTCCAGGAATCTATGGATATCATCAGCACGAGCCCCCATCACCCTGCATCCTGATTGGCTGAGCTAATAGAATGGCCACTTGTGCTGACGTGTGATTGGTCGATCTTATCTGCGCTGCAGGAAATTGAGCTTGATGGCTTCCTATGCTGGAAGGAGATGGAAGCTAAAGTACATGAATATCTTGAGTGTGTGCGTGTGCGTGTGTGTGCGCGTGTGCGCGTTTGACATATGACTTTCGGCACCTTACGTTGCTTTTAATGTCACTGTAGGATTCTTATACGGTAACCAGATGTCTCTCAGGGAAGGTTTTATTGTTGTAATGTCATAAAGGACCATCAGAAGAAGAAATATGGCCAGACATTGGCGCATGATACGCATGCTTGATGTGTAATAAACGACTGTTGATCGATGGTTTCTATATACACTGATACGGATACACACCCTGAGAATTACAATAACCACCACATGCTTAAAGGGACAGGGTGTCTAAAAGTGAAAATGTACACGTGTGAAATATTGCCTTTTTGCCCTAAATGTAGTTGATCATCCAAGACACCCTTGGTGTCTTCAAATTAGCTTCAGAATCTTAAAATTAGTTTCAAAAACTCACCTCACAGTAAGAAGGTCCTGGGTTCGATCCCAGGGGTCGACCTGGGCGCCTTTCTGTGTGGAGTTTGCACGTTCTCCCCATGTCCGTGTGGTACTCTGGTATCCTCCCACAATCCAAAGACATGCACAGAGGGGATTAGGCTAATTAGCTACTCTAAATTGCCGTGAGTGTGAATGTGAGAGTGAAAGGTTGTCTGTCTCTGTGTGTCGCCCTGCGGTGGATTGGTGACCTGCCCAGGGTGTAACCCCGCCTCTCACCCGAAGTCAGCTGGGATTGGCTTCAGCTTCCCCCCATGACCCCGAACAGGATTAGCGGCAGAAGACGAACAACTTTAGCACTGGAGCCATAATGCTAACCTAGCTAACACATAAGGGAAGGTTATAATCGCCAGATTAGCAAGGTAATCCTTGCAACGAACAATCTACATCCATACTAATGCCTGAAAATGCACATCGCGTGACTTTTTATGTACACTGGGCATGTGTGTACCAGTATAAATAGGAAGCAGATTGTCTCGGTGCAGTTGGTTGCCTACATGCAGATCTCTCGAATAATAGCTTGCCTTTTGTGCATGTAGGCAGTTGTAGCTTTATAAAATGGAGAATTGAACTGCATAACAGAGGCCAACAAAGACTACAAGGTCAGCGCGTGATACGCTTGCGTATGTTTATAGTTTCTGCTCCGGTACTTGGGCTGACCTGCGGAAATACTTTTCCGGTTTTGCTAGGTGGTGATCCATAATCTAGCCTACGTGAGTGACCAAGATTAACCCAGTTTTCCCTAGATGTGTGCCGTGAAGCAATAACAAAACACCAAGGTTTCTTACTTGTTCATTTGGTTCGAACAACATGGGGGGAAAAAGACAGCTTTTTTGTTTTATGCTTTGTATTCGGAGGACGTGTGGCATGCAGTCAGTGGAGTATTATGGACATTAAAACGAGCAGATCTTGACGTCAATGGCATTGTCAGCACTCAAACATTTTAGTATTTGTTCTTGAGATATCTTGCTAACTAGAATCTCGGACGGACAGATGACAACCTGAAAACGTAACGCCTCCACCACCTATAAAATGTATGCATTCACCGGTTGGGTGTTCTAGCATGTACGCAAAACGATTGACGCTCTTGTAAATACACCAAGTGGACATGAGCCCTAGGATCTGGGATAGAGCCTGAAGTTCATGTTTTTTTCCAAACCATTTTGACAGACGTAATAAAAAGAGGGAGCGAGAGACAGAGAAAGAGAAAGAGAGAGAGAGAGAGAGAAGCCTCAAAGCGGAAGACAGAAGCAATATGGGCTAAAAGTATTTCAGAGTCTGTCATTATAGTTCAACCAAGAGGAACTGCTGTTTTTAAGTGGGAGAGAAAGAGAGAGAGAGAGGGAGAGGAAGAAGGAGGAAGAAATGGAAGAAAGAGGAGGGTAAGCTGTCACTCTGTCTATAAAGAAGCAGAGAAGCTTGTCCGATTACTTGCGTGAGACCTGGGCCCTTTTTTTCCCCATCCAGCAGGATTCTTTCCAAAAGAATGCAGTGCATTCTCTCTCTGTCTCTCAAGGTTTGACCTTTGGCCTTTCCGGTCGTAAACTAACCGAGTGAGAGTCTCCATTCAGGGTTTCTCATGCGCAAATTCAACATCCGCATAAAATAAGGCGGATGGAAACCGTCCTGCTGTTGATTTGTTCCACTTATTCAAAGTGCATTTCCAAAAAGTAGAATTTGTCCAGAAAATTAAAAAAAAAAAAAAAAAAAAAAAAAGGTAAAGCAGGACATAGATACAGTCCCAATTTATCACATTGTTACTCCAAATAAATAAATAAACAAACAAACAAATAAATAAATAGCTGGAACACTCAAATGATTTGCATAATTTGAACGGCATTAAAAACCAGGACGGTCATCCTGAACATCCTTTCAACACATTTAGTGTGGAGTGACTTTACAGTATACAGTTGGAGAAGAGAAATGTTTTTCGAATCCCGCTATCCTGCCTCACCCAGAAGCGAATGGGTTCACTCTTGAGTCTGGTTCCTCTCAAGGTTTCTTCCTTATGTCATCTCAAGGAGTTTTTCCTTGCCACTGTTGCCGCTGGCTTGTTTCATTAGGATTTATATCTGGGATCCTGTAGGGCTGCTGTGTAACAAGGTCTTTTAACAGCCCTTTACAAATGGAGTTGAATTGTATTGAATGGGAAATCCGGGAAATCCAATTAACCAGCTGCTTAACCCGACTTTGAATACGCGTAGCTTTCGCTGTGTAAATATTGACATAACTGTTGGACTTTTCACCAAGTCTGACTTGTTTTAAACTTAATGTTAGTCTGTTTTATCCATTCCACAACCAGCTTTGGTGGGGTTCGGGGTCGTTGTCCTGTTCAAACACCCAATTGTGGACAAATTACAACCATCTAGCTGATGGTTTGAAGTTATGCGGAACATTTCTGAGGTTGTTCATTATTCCACCCACTTTGTGCAAGGCACCAGTTCGACTGGCAGCAAAACAGCCCCAGAGCATGGTGCTACCACCACCATGCTTAATATCTGGTACAGTCTTCATCTGCACCTCTTTTCATTTTGACCAAACAACTCAATCTCTGTCTCATCTGACCATAAAACTTTCCTCTAGAAGGCTTTTTTTTTTTTTTTGCTTGTGTGTTCAGCTGCAATCTTTAGTTGAACTTGAACGTGTTGGTTTTGGAGCAGGGGCTTCCTTCTTGGATGGTAGCCATTTAGGTTGATTGGATGTGTTTCTATCTAATGTTGTTCTGTTGGAAGATGGAACGCCAGCACACCACGAAGTTATACAGAGACGGCAACACACACTTGCTATGGCATTCATCATGCATCTTCTCTAATCTAGATGCAAGCATGTTTTTCTTATTAAGGTTTGCAAGAACAGCTGCATGGATACCGCAACGACCGAAAATGAACAAACAAACAAACTAACTAACTGACAAAAAAAGCTATAACAAATAAAATAAAGCTATAAACAGTATGTCATGGGGCAGAGATGGTTGCAAGTATGGGTAAGCTCTATTGCTAAAAAAATAAAATAAAAAATTAACCGATCCAGAATGACAGAAGAGTCCAAAAAAAACCAACAAAAAAAACCAAAACAAAAGACTTGGGTCAGGCGATCAACAAACAGACTTCCAAACTTTCATCCAGAATCAAAAACAGAAAACCAGAGCAAAACCAGATTGCATGCACACAATACAAAGGTCAGAGTGAGACTTTGTGTTGTGCATGTGTAAGTCCAAATTATTTATAGTTGTATGTGTGTGTGTGTGTGTGTGTGTGTGTGTGTGTGTGTGTGATTTAGGTTGAGTTCAGGCGTGTGTGACTGTGAAGGCAGTTGGAAATGGAGTCCAGATTTGTACATCTCTCTATGCAAATGAGGCTTTCTCTAATTCCATGCAGAAATCTTAATAACATTTACTTAATGAAAGCAAAAATGTAGTCTTTGGATGATGTTAGAATTAAAATATTTATTTCAGTGTGAAGAGGTTCTTAAGAGAACAGATGTTTCTATAAAAGTTTCTCGGAAACTCATGTCTATAATGGTTGCTCAAAACAATTAATATGCGAGTTTATATTAAAATGTTTCGATTTTATGTTGAGGGTTTATCCAAGTATACAATTTTGCTTAGGTGCAAAAAAAAAATCTTCTATTATAATATGCTTCTAATTAGGAATAGGAAAGAATATGTAAAACATGAATGCAGGTCATTTAGACATTCCAAGTATAGAAAAAAAGACAAGATTTTGAGAAAACTTTAAGACTCAAATATTTTCTCCAAAGTTGCCAAGATTCACATGACGTGATGCCGATGATTAGAGAAAACCAGGGAAATAAACATTTCTCTGTCGGGTGTTAATATTTTCATTGCTACAGTTTAAGAGAATTAGGTTCAAGTCGCAATTTATCCCAAAAACTCCAAATGCATCATGTGACAAAAATCCTGTTCATCCAGGTGTATCGAGCATTACCGTAGAAAGTTCTTCTGATTTTCTGGTCCTGTGTCAAAAATTGTGTCAGTGAGAGGAAGTCCCAGAGCATTCAACCCCAAAGTGTTCTTCTGCAGCCAATCAGGCTAGGTTTCCATCGAAATGTTTAGCAAATGTGAACTAACTTTCTGAACTGGTTGAAGAAAGGAAAATGTGACTGCTTGCTAAGGCTTAATTTATTCCAAGCGCTCTTGTTTCCATCACCCGTTATCACATCTTGTCTTAAAACATACACCATACGCCACACTTTCCTCTGATCTGATCGACCATTTGCAGAGAGTTCTGAGTGGAGTTTCCATTCAGCTTTACTGATGTGCAAATTCGCCATTTACATATGGATGACTAACTTTGCCTTTATGAAAACTCGTCTCACTTCCTCGCACTCAATTGAAAGGTTTATGGAACAGCACAGAGTGTCCTCGGGGTTTTTTTTGTTTTGTTTTTGGTTTTTTTCTTTCAGTGGCGGAGGTTTTCAGATGATGATCATCGCCAGAAGGCGACCCTTCGACGTTTACTTAAAGATTTCTGGAAACGACGCTGCCTATAAGAACAGCTTAACGAGTGAAAATATCTCAAGATTATCATGTTGATCTGTTGTTTCCATTTGCGTGGACAGAATCGATCACATATGTGATATTTATACACATTTCAAGCCTACAATAAAAAAAACCCCATCATGTTCAATTGGCAGATAATTCGTATTTCTACGAAGAACCAAAACTATTTGCCAGTAGAATAAAAACGTAAAGATTTAAAGCTTGAAATGAGTACAAAGAGCTAGAAATGGGTTGAATAATCTGATATCTGTTTTACTTAATCTTATAATAGGCAACACCAGATAAGCTTCACAATATTTACACAATATTTTCAGTTACTAAGATGTCATTTTTTTGTAGTACAATTTTTTTTATTACAGGTTAAAAAGAGGTGTCGACATCTAAGCCTTAGCTGTAGCGTATATGACTTTTGACTCCTTGCTAGGATGACGCAAAAGTCACCTGTAAACTTTTCTTCATCACAATCGTGACTAAAATCCACCCAACGGAAAAGGTAATTCGAATATAGGGGAAGGACACAGAATGTGACAGACATGCTTTTGCGGTTACTTTCACTTTCATCAAGCAAACTTGCTACCAAGCAATATTAATTACAGTACTTGACATACGACGTGGCCGGGAGAGTAAACAAAGTAAGACATTTCCATTAGTTGTAATGGAGACGTTGACGTAGTAAACCCAGATTTGAACTAATTACGTAATAAAATTATAAATATACAGTATATTATATATTTATATTATTTCATAATTTCTACAATTGTGTTACAATTAAGGCCTTGCAACTTGGACACATTAAAGCTGATTTTTAGCACTCCTTAATATTGATTTAAAAAAATATGCATTTAAATATTCAAAACTCTTTTTCTGAAAATGCCTCTTAAATCAGGAACAATGTCGAAAGTAACAAAATGACCGAATACACCAAATGTATTCAACTAACATTAAGGATTTTCTAATATAATTTAAAGTGCTAATAAATTTTAAGTGCTTTTTTTCCTCCCCCTTAATTAATGATTTTAATCTGGGTAACAGGTTTGTACTTTCGACGTGACCTCATGCGTCAGGGTTACGACGGCGTTCGAAGTGATGAAGAAAGAATGAGAAAACGTTTTCCTCAAAGAACATCTTTTTCCCATGATTGTCAAAGTTCCTGTAGAACGTGTGACTTGTGGAATTTTCCAAATGTGTCACGGGGTGAACGCGTTCATGTAAAAAGGTTTCTGTTCATTTTTTCAGTATTTATAATAGACGATTCATAGACTCGGGGGTGTGTTTCAGGCATTGGCACAGTAATCCAAAAAAAACCCCAAAAAACCCCAAAACATGCATACATACAGTACATATTTTTCAACGTGATATCCGATCAAATGGCTCCCCGATCATGGGATCACTCATAATTATTCTATTTCAGATGAAATGCAACACAGCAGAGCTTTTCCGAAGAAGTCTGCACAGGTCATCTGAACCCTAGTGCACTTCATTCATGATGATGAAGTAATGGAACAACCCGAAAGATGGCCAATGGGATTCATCCAAGGGGGAATAATGAGGATAACTGAACAAGTGTGCATTAAAAGAGAACTGCCAGGGTTTTGAAACAAACAAGAACCAAAAAAATTGTTAACGCTTACTCTGAAACCCAGCGAATAACTTGAGTATTTCCGTAATGTTGAGTAGCGTGACATGCAGATGCAGTCCAACAGCAAGCTCACTCAATGACCAGGTGCACCGTGTGTGAGTGTGTATGTGTGAGTGTGTTTGCTCTTGTCGTGACTGCGAGGCCGTTGCTAAGGGATCGGCTTATCTCCAAACCGTATCCATTTCTTCCCCTCCCTCCCGTCTGCCCTCTTTCCGTTTTGTCTTCCGAAT
Source organism: Chrysichthys cranchii (assembly GCA_030068335.1). NCBI lineage: Eukaryota > Metazoa > Chordata > Actinopteri > Siluriformes > Claroteidae > Chrysichthys > Chrysichthys cranchii. The sequence continues at coordinate 15,143,367 of JAQMCW010000008.1, read as the reverse complement.
TCCTTCGTTCCTTCGGCCAAGTCCCATATGAGACACACTAACACACACACACACACACACACCTGCCCCAGCCAAACAGCTGTGGAGAACATAACATCGTTAGGCTGACTGATGGAGAACGAGTGGCCTGTTTTATGGGGAATAACATCACGGCTGTGATCCAGTGGCTGTAGATGATCACCCTGGATGTTCTTAGCTGTGTTATTAGCAATAACACACAACTTTAAGCGTTCTGCTGCATCATTACACAAGTTTTACAACATGAATGCAAACTTAATGCAAAGAAAACGTTAAGTCATCGTTTCAAAACGATGGCCTCGTCTCCTCAACGGTCATGCTAGCCAGCATGTGGCATGTCAGTTATCCTGACAAGGTAAACAGAGTGACAGGAAACGAGACAAAACTGTCGGTATTATCAAGGTTTTTCGCAGAAGTCCTGATAAATAACCATGGCAACAGCTTAAGAACAAGAAGCGTTAGCATGAATAGTACTTTTACTGTTAGCATACATTTAACCTGACCTTTTTTCCCCTTCCCCAGCACTTCGAGCTTAATTTTGAATTGGACTTCTGTTCCCCAAAACCTGTTCGAATTCCATTCGTTCTGTTCACCTTCCAGAAACAGAACTAAATCCTGAATGTAAACAAATCATGCTAGCATGTGAGCTAATTCTGCTAGTAATGCTTGTAAATGCAACAAGTTCCAGTTTGCTTCGTTGTGTCTCTCACACTAGATTAAAAAAAGGGCAACAACAGGTTTTTTGGACCAAGAACTTGACCAATAAGGCCACCCTGTCTTTCCAAGATAACAAGTCATTAGTATGAGGTTTCAATTTTGGCATCCACGTCAGATTATTTGGTGTTGGCAAATGTCGTATTTGATGGATTCTTGTGAAACCTGTGTTTCAAACGTGTTTGCCTAACATTATTCTTATTCAGCCATCACACCCTCATTATCAAGCTGGATATAGATAACAGGAAAGGCCAAATATTTACATACACCTAGGCTAAAAAAACTTATAAACTCAGTTTTTCATGACTCCACGCATTTCATGGTACTATGCATCTCCTATATTATGTCACTTGGGGAATGACTTTATTTCCATGATGATGATGATGATGATGATTTATACCATAGCTGACGTCTTGCGGTTTGGTTTCAGTATTTCTCCATAATCCTTCTTCCTCAGGATGCAATCCATTTTCTGAAGCTCACTAGTCTCTTTTCCCACAGCATCATGCTGCCACCCCCATGCTTCACACTTGTTGTAGTTTTCTTCAAATTAAATCCTCAATCCTTTTCTGTTCATTCCTTCCTTGGCGTACATTTCTGTGTCCTTTCTATTCAATGCAGTGTCTGTGTTCAGTGTCCTCTGGTTAAGCTAAAAGTATCAGTTAACTAGCAGCATGAGCTAAGAATATATGGTGTCTGGTGCTGTTACTGTACCTACTGCTGATTGAGGTATTCAGCATAGTGATACAATTATGGACTAGCTGTCCTGAAATGGACATGCTGTCAGACATGGATCAGAAATGTCAACCGCATGAGTAAAGACTTTTTTTTTAAATTTCAGCCAGTGAGACTTTACGGACTCCTCTATTACTTTTTCTTTGACTTCAAGCCTTTCTTTCTATTGTCAGCTAAATTAAAATGTGTCAGCGCTTTAGAATCAGATCAATCAGATCAATGCCTTTTTTTCCTGGTAACATACTGCCCTGGGTTTACATGGTCACTTCTGGTCTCTACGTGTCAGCCTTGCTGGGATTTGGACCCTGGCTAGTGTTCTTCCTGATTAATTACCACAGAGACTTCAC
>JAQMCW010000008.1:15129053-15136553 GCA_030068335.1 Chrysichthys cranchii | reverse complement strand
TACCTCATTACTACTCTACTACATCCACCCATCACTGCCTTTACTATTCCATGTCTGCTTCCACCACCCCATTACAGCTTCGATCACTCGACACGCCATCAATTGTCCAGCTGTATCTGTGCCACGCCATCGCTGCTTCAACTGCCCTGTCATCTCTGTTACTGCCTCTGTTACCTCCTTGCTTCTTATATCGTGCCCATACTGCTGTTACTACCCCTTTACCTCCACCAGTTCTCCAATTATTATCTCAACTGCCATCACTGCACCCCTGTTGCTTATTCTACACACACACACACACAGCTTCATGACTGCTTCTATCGCTTCGTTACCACCCCTACTATAATAGTACAAGGCTCTTGAGTTCTACACGAAACCCTAGAACGACAAGTTGAAGAACACGTCATGGTTCTTGACTTAACCATGTTTCTGAACAAACACATATACATACACAAGTTTTCTATTGATTAAATACACGTGACTAATCTACAGACACATGTGGTATATGTGTGTGTGTGTGTGTGTGTGTGTGTGTGTGAATACTGAGTGAGGCAATGTGTCAGAGGAACGGCATGTCTACTCAAGGTCACACACAGCTGTTGAGAGAGAGAGGGAAAGAGCACAAGGACACATAAACAGGATGCCTCAAGTGTGTGATTACACAAGTGTGCGAAAATGAGCTGCAGTGAAGAAAATATGCGCGCACACACACACACACACACACACACACACACACACACACACACACACACACACACACACACACTCACGCACGCACACATTTTTAAAGCCTTCTCGAGTTTCTAGTGTCTATTCCATGCCTTAATTCAATTTCATACTTTAAACATTTGATACTTCATGTACTAAATTGTTGTTAGCTTTACAAATGGCTAATTCTCTTTTGCTACTCCTTTTGTAAACTAAGATCGCACTGACGGTCTCCCATTTTCTGTGGTTTATGGTTGGTATGTGGGTGTGTAGGAATCATAAGTATCACAAAAGTGTTCCAAACCTTACAACCAATTCGCTGTACAGTGTCCTAAATCGCACAGCATGTCCATTACATTGGCCACATGCACTTCAATCAAATAGAGCTTCCACTTTACACAGTTGAGAAACAACTCAGTTCCTGATGAAAGAACACCATTTGAAACTTGTTTTCTATTGCATCTAATGATTTAATGAAAAGTTCATTTAGTAGGCTGTACAATTTTATTTATCAAATCTACGCCATAAACAACACGCGGTAGTCATTTGCGTGTTACCCCAAGCTGGAACCAATTCCCTGTTCCACAGGCCGCGGTCGCGCAAAAACGTTTGCAGAAGTTTCTGCAAACGTTCTGCAAAAAGACTCTTGAGCACGATGGTCTGTCCCAATGCTAGTGCCCCCCCCCCCATAACATCGACCCTTTGTAGATCCATCCCAAATGACTCTATTGTTAGATATTATTTTATTTCAAAGTGTTAATACAGTGCTAGTCTCAGTGAACAAGGAGCTGTCTATTAACCATCATGTCTCAAATGCTAACTATTACGCTGCAAAAATAACGATGTCTTAGCAAGTGAAAATATCTTGAATATAGTTCTTGCTTTTATAAGATCACAGTGAAGCAAATACAGTGGACCATAGGTGAAATCCGAAACCGACGAAAACCGAGGCAGTTATTTCCGTATGAATCAATGGAAATCCAATTAATTCGTTCTAGACACTCAAATAAAAGCAAAATAAACACATTATGCCGAATATGTCCTGTATACGCAGTAATCACTTACATGTAATTGTAGTATTAGCGCTTGCAATCAATAAAAAAAAGCACAAAAACACTGGAAAGCAATGGAATTGTTTGGCTAGACGCGAGGGGTGATGCTCACACAGCGAGAAACAACGCCACACCGAGCAGGAGAACGCATGGGTCGCCCTTTGCTTGTTAGTTGTTTTCGCAAAATCAGCAGTGAAAGGCGACGGAATCCGAGGCAACCGACGAAAACCGAGACAAATTTTTCACGGAGAAAAACCGACGAAAACCGAAACCGACGAAAACCGAAGTCAACGAAACCCGAGGTGGCATTGTAAACGGTTCCTTCCAAAAGTATTAGAACGGCAAGCCTAATTCTTTTGTTTTTGCTATACAAGAAGATATTTGAGATTAAGATCAACAGATGACTAAGGGATAAAATAGAATATTGAGACATGAGACTGATGTGTGGCCAAGGTGTGCCCAGTTTTTTTTATTGTTTAAACGATTAATAACTTTTAATGTCTACTCTTGGCTTGAGTCCAGGGTTTCATTAAGAGTGCATTTGCTGTTAAAAAAAAAAACCCCAACAAGAGCTGTCTATGGGAGCAAAGCAAGCCATTCTGAAACCAAGAAAGGAGCGCACCTTGATTAGAGCTACTGCAAAAGCAGTAGGCATAGACATTGTATAACAATGTGGAATGTCCTGAATTCGAAGGAAATCACTGGTGTACTAACAATGCAATTTTGAACAGGTCAGCCAAGGAAAACAACAGCAGTTGATAACACACATTGTGAGAGCTGTGAAGAAAAAACCCCAAAACCAACAGTCAGATGTCACTAATGACCTCCGAAGGGCAGGGGTGAAGGTAGGACAAAGGGGTGAAGTCAGACACAAAAACCCAGAGATGAGCCACAAAAATTGTGGAACCAAAGCGCTGGGAAGGTCAAAGTGTGGAGAAAGAAAGGATCTGTTCATGATCCAAAACATACAAGCTCATCAGTCAAGCATGATAGCGGTGGTGTCATGGGTGGGCTTGCATGGCTGCTTCTGGAACAGGCTCACTAATCTTTATTGATGATGTAACCTAAGATGGTAGCAACATAATGAATTCAGAAGCCTACAGCAACATTCCGTCTGCCAATTTACACAGAAATGCCTCCAATCTAATTGGGGGAAACTTCATCATGCAGCAAGACAATGACTCAAAATCCACTGCCAACCCAACAAAGTACTTCATCAGGGCGAAAATGTGGAAGGTTTTAGACTGGCCAAGTCAATCAGCAGACCTTAACCCAGTTGAGCACGCATTTTACCTCCTGAAGAGGAGACCAAAGAGAGAAACCCCGCAAAACTAAAGACAACTGAAAAAATCTGCTGCACAAGCTTGTTTATTGCAAGCAAGCGACACACATGCAAGTGTTATTTCCATTAATTTCCTTTAAAACTATTTGTTCCTATACTTTTGCTCAGCTCATGATTGGGGGGTCTGCCACTAAAGGTGCCATGTTCTAAGCTGTTTAACACATATTGGTGTAAACATCCGGAAATGAGAGCTCATTTCATTTCATGTTCATCTTGTGATCTCAAACCCTCAAACTGTCTTCAGTGCATAGCAAAAACAAAAGAAATGGCCTTGGTGCTCCAATACTTTCAGAGGGCGTTGTATACTTATAATGTCATGTATCATGTTGTTAGTGTGGGAAACTTGCTGTGGTTTAAGAGGATTAAAAAACTTCCTGGTGTGATGTTATATTGAAGTAATCCTATTCCTTACTTTTCTTTGCTCTAAACGTATGTGACTGGCTAAGACATGTTTAGTGGCTATAAGTCCCCATTGTTAGCAAAATTTCCATTGTCGCTCCAGCACAAAAGTAAATAAAAAATGTAGGATGACTGAGTTCTTTTCAAATAGGGTTGAAAATTGGAGCTGGAGATAGTCAGGGTAAAAGGGGGCTTGAGGGAGTCTCTCTCACTCTGAGTGAGCGAGTTCAGAGTCATTCCTCTCCTTCACTCTTTCCATGAGAGTTTGAGCCGGAATGGCTCATCCAATCCAATGAGCCGGCATGCATATCGCTCAAGTTCCCGCTCTTAAATGACTCGAGTGCCCGGGAATGCCCGCATCACTGTGTCGGTGTGTCTTTCTCCATCTGACTCAGCTATGCTAGTGAGAAACACCCTGTGAGGAAAAAAAACCCCCAAAACAAACAGAGTAGCACATTTTTTAGTGGGTTCCCCTCTGAACGAGTGTGCGGTGATTCATTGGCTCTGAGTAAGCCGGCTCATTGGATTCAAAATAACACAGCAAAAGAAAAGAACAGAAATATGCCAGCTCACCATTAAATATTTCCAGTTGCGGTCTGTTTGGAATGGCTCACTTCGATGACTTCAGTTGCCTGAGTAGCACACTAATCTGGGAAACAGGATGAGTGATATTCATGAACATATATTTAGGGATTTGGGTCGCGATGTGGTTTGTTCATCATTCTGTCACATAAACACCATCACACATCTCAACATCATCACTCATGTGTGGACACGTCCCAAAATGATAGGCCCCCAATGCAAGAATCGGTCTAGCCCACTTTGCGCATGTCACTAATATCCTACTGCATTACCAATATCAAGCCACTTTGGAAGTGACCCAAATCACACATCATCCTATACAGTCCAGTGGAACCTCGGTTTTCGTCGGTAATCCGTCCGGGAACAATCGGTGAAATCCGAAACCGTCGAAAACCGAGGCAGTTATTTCCATATGAATCAATGTAAATCCAATTAATTTGTTCTCGACACTCCAAAATACATACCAAAAACACATTGTATAGAAAATAAATATAGTGTTTAATACTAAAAACAATAAGAAATGAATATCAAATGAATATAAAAGACTAATGTAAAGAATAAATGCACATTTATCCAGAGATAGGTGCAGAAACCAAAACAAATTTTTCATGGAACAAATCGACAAAAACTGAAACCGCCGACAACCGAAGTCAACAAACACTGAGGTATTACTGTACAGTATTATTGTTTGGAAGGGGAATCCCCCTCCATAAGGTCCTTAGGTATCAGGGCACCATCTGGCCTCAGACTTGTCCGAACTCGCACCTTCGCCGTGCCCAGTAACACTGTGTATGCCAGTGCGCCTCCTTAATTTTTCAAACTAGCCTCTGCTGACCTTAAAATCACCAAGTACACTAGCACTCGTCCCAGACATTTTCTGAATGAGCTAGGCATACATCAGTCTGACCTTTTCACATATGATGGCCTCCGAAACAGAATCGCCATCTAACTGTTTTTGATTGATCCAAATTAATAATAACTGTTCAACATCGTCAACTGTTTGTGATCTCTGCTTGGTTAGCTCATTCACGCCTTCGCTACATTAGCCTCCTTTATTGCTTCCTTTTTCGCCACAATGGACCTTATCGTCAATGGCGACTTCCCGTACATGCGGCCGATTTCAGCAATCTTAATGCCGCTCTCGTGTTTTTCAGCGACTTCGATCGTGTTCCTGACCTTCTTCTTCTTCTGGCTCTGGAAACTTTCTTTGGTCCCATGAAATATGGTACATTTTGCAACTGAAACTGAAAAACGCAAAATAAACACAGTACACCGAATATGTCCTGTATACGCCGTAATCACGTACATGTAATTGTAGTATTAGCACTCGCAATCAATAAAAAAGCACAAAAACACTGGAAAGCATGGAATTTGGCTAGACGTGTGGGGTGATGCTCACACAATGAGAAACAACGCAGGAAGGCTGCGTGGGCATGCCGACGAAATCCGATGCGACCGATGAAAAAAACGGAGACAAATTTTTCGCAGATAAAATCGATAAAAACCGAAAATGACGATAACTGAAGTCAGCGAAAGCCAAAGTTCCACTGTACAGACCTAATGATGTCATCAGATAACATATGGGTTATCTGTATTCGCTTTGACAAAGGGCATTGTGGGCTTGGGTGGACTTTATGACCTTGAAAAGTTGTCTTGGTCATGTCTTTTGTAAACAAATCTAGAATGGCCATTGAACTTTTGGATATGACTACCGAATGGCAGTCTGTTAAAACACTGCTCTATGTAGTCAATCGAGAAAGTGCACCTATAATATTTTCCCCCAAGAATGATCATATGTATGACCTCCTCCTACAGCTACAATATATACAATAAAACCTAGGAAGCACTGTACATGGTGTAGGGTCCTAAATGATGGACATTTGGAACATACTCAAACAAATTCCTGTTCTACTATCATACGCCGACACACAGACACAAAGCTAATATTTTGCATGACTCTATGTTCCACAATGCTCTTGTATTTAAAAAAAAAAATTCATATTACAGTACTGTTGGATTCTCAGTTCTAATTGGTCGATTCTATTGTTGGAGTTAGCAAATTGCTGTGGTATAAGGGGAATAAAACACATTGGGACAACTTTAGTGTGATAACAGTAATTCCACTTCATGCTGGGCCACATCACACCACCCTCTCTGGTCCTATCTGTATCACCAGCGGCACGTAGGTGTGTCATTTCTGATGTCTCTTGGCGGGTCACATTTTACAGGGTGAGGTCACCAGTCCCACTCCTAACCCTCCCCTAACATGGGGGCGGGATCACGCAACACACAGAGACAGACAACCATCCACACTCACATTCACACCTACGGGCAATTTAGTGTAGCCAATCCACCTAATGCGCATGTCTTTGGACTGTGGGAGGAAACCGGAGTACCCAGAGGAAACCCACACGGACACGGGGAGAACATGCAAACTCCACACAGAAAGGCACCCGTGCTGAACCCGGGGCTCGAACCCAGGACCTTCTCGTGGTGAGGCGACAGTGCTAAGCACTTAGCCACGGTGCTGCCCCACACCACCCTATATAATTTTAAAAACTTGGAATCCGTCACTAAAGTGAAGGAGACTTACAATGATTGCTATATACTTGCTTAACATACGATTCAGGATGCTCACTGCATATACACAGATCAGTCAAGCATCCAGGCTGACTACAAGTCAAGCATCTGGACTAGCCAAGTCAAGCATCTGCCAGGATGGCAGCTTTTAAGTGTTGCATTGTGTAAAAAAAAATATATATATTTTTATCAACATAAACCTACTTTATCAAATAACACACAATAGCTGACTCAAATGACTCAAAAGATTGGACTGGCTCATTCATTTCAACTCTAATAGCTAGCTAGTTCAAGAATGTGCTTTGTACTGAGTTCTCAGGAACCCTTTTCAGACTTACATCAAACCCTTTAAAAGTGTAAGAGTGAAATTGATAGTTAAATGACAGCTACAGCAGTTTTAAAAACGGAAATACGGTAAAGGTAAGCGAGCAAGATATTCGGCTAGGTTTCTTGTTTGTGAAAGTCCAAGCAGCTCCAGCTGAATAAGCTCAAAAATGAGCAGGAAAATTCACAATCAGGTGAGATTTATTTAAAATGGAGCAGGGCCGACGGCCCAACGATACAGCTGTTGCTCTTTTTTTAATAACATTATGACGTGCGTGTCCTCAATGTTTGATGAAAATACTCACACACCTGCTGGGCAGGTGTGAGCATTTATGTTAGCGGTTCAGATTTCGGGAATCTTGGGACAGCAGGTGGGCCACTCGGCTAAATATTTAAAAAAAACATGAGGTTCGTATGTATTCATAGCCAGGTAGGTAGGTTCTCTCTCTCTCTCTCTCTCTCTCTCTCTCTCTCTCTCACACACACACACACACACACACACACACACACACACAC
>JAQMCW010000008.1:15033325-15043495 GCA_030068335.1 Chrysichthys cranchii | reverse complement strand
ACTTTTCTTGCTGGGGGAATCCACAGAAGTTCCAGGTTGAGGGTCGTCCTCCAGCTCAGCCCCGCCATCTGCAAACAAGTTTCTTGGCCTTCTCTTGGATTATATGGGTGTCCACTGGGATGTTCTTCTTCCGGCAATCCTCAATCCAGAGTCCTAAAGCAGATTCCATCCGGACCACAGCCGTATTCCGCCTGCTTATGACTCGTTTGGCGCCCTGGTTATAAGACACTGCGGCCGTAGCGCTTATCTTCTTTTCAGCCTTCTTTATGTAGCGAACCATGGACTCGATGCCATAACGGCGCCCTACAGCGATGCAGCTCCTCCTTTCTTTTACCATGTCCAAAAGTTTTACCTTTTCGCCGACTGTTAGCATCTGCCGCTGGCGCTTGGGCGTGGCCCCGGAAGAAGTAGAAGGCGCAGATAGCTTTTGTAACATAACGAAGGGCTTTACTACCCACAAAATGCTCAACGAAACACGACACTGAATGAGCGAGACGCTGGCTAACACAAACCGGAACGACGCTCTTTGCTTAGGTCATCAGCACCCAGGTGTCTGTAATTAGCCATGCGCTCTGATTAGCCATCGGCCAATGGCAAACGAGGAAGCATGTACTCTACCATAAAAAGGTCTGCGAACCAGCTGAAAAGCCACAATATCAGACCAATTTAAATGAAAACACGCAATAGAGTGAAGGCGCAAAATTTGAGGCGCGACATGGCGAGGGATCCCTGCATATGTATGACGTTCTCACATTGAGCTATTTCTTCTGTATTTTATTCACAGCCATACATTTATTAGTACCCACGTTCTTTTTTTTTTTTTTTTCCATTTTACAGACCTGATCCTCCACACATGTCGACTCGCTCACTGCTCTGTGTGTTGATAAAAACACACACTTAAGTCATTAGTGAAGATTAATGGAGCAGAAAACAGTAGTGCATTCAGACATTTGGACCTTTGTGTGTTACATAGATGTCAGATCGAATTTATGGGGGTCTAACAGAGAGGAAAAGACTACCGCTTAACACATGAATTGCTAACTCACTCACTCACACACACAAACACACACACCTCCACCTCCACATCTCACTTGCTCCCACACGCATTGGCTGTGTACAACACAGAATCATGACCAGCTGGAGCACACACCGTTCTAACCGCCTGCACCGCCCAATCCCAATCGAGCGTCTTCTCACGATCAATATAACAATTATAAAGCTAACAAAGAGCATTAGCTTATGGTCGAGCTTGTTTTCTCCTGCTGCTCAGCTTTACTCGCTTGAGAGAGTGAAGCTGGAGAGGGTGGAGGGACCATGAGGGGCAACGAAAACATTTCCTTCTAGCAATAAATGCTGGCTAATGTTACACTCTAACGGACATCAGTGACGTAGCGAAGGCAAATTCAAAGCAGGGGAATCCCCAATTAGAGAGCTGGAGTCTGCCCCCGCTGTGTTACTTCGGTCTTGCCTCATGAGTAGGGTTTGGAATTAGCTTCACAGCTAGTGATATCTACACTGAAATCTGTTTCCTCACCCATTTATTCCAGAGTCTGCTATTATTATTATTATTATTATTATTATTATTATTATTATTATTATTATTATTTCCACTGAATAGGTTACTAAGACTGAACATTCTATCCGCCGTGTGTATGTGTTTTTTTTTTTGTTTTTTTTTTAAAAGGTAGACGTACACACCAGTCCTTCATTTGATCAAAACAAGTACAGTATGCTAGGAGTTTCACCTCAGGAACACAAGTGCTAGTTAAGGTATGTTGGACAACCATGGAATAAAACACGATGAAAATAAATACGCATCGTCCGACCAATCGGATTCAAGAACTCAGTCACGGTATACGGAGTACCATTATGTAAACCGACTGTCAGCACAAACCAGTTAGTACGAGCATAACATTTCCCGTCCATGTGTTTGGTTCGAACTGAACCTCTGCGTTTGGACATTTCGCAGGTGACCATATTCTGGCAACGGGCCAGATTAATCAATAACTCTGTTGACCATTTACTCTACTATCCCCTCCTGTGTAAGTGTGTGTGTGTGTGCGTTAAGTGACACCAGATGCTCGGACAAAGGGGTGTGTGTGTGTGTGTGTGTGTGTGTGTGTGAGTGTGCTTTCTGCAGCACATTCCAGTCAGTCCGAGGTACTCCAGCTGACCCAGTGCTCCAAAACAAGTCATGCGAGCTCTCTGTGTGTGTGTGTGAGAGAGATTGTTCAAATAGTCCAGGCCATGTCAACTGGCGTAGGCTGACTCCTGATCTAAGATCAGTAGTGTGTGTGTGTGTGTGTGTATTATATATATATATAGCTAATAAATTGCTCACATGTAGTGTGCTAGTTCACATGTAGAGTGCTAAGTAGGGGTTTATTGTGTAATAAAAGAAAGCTTAGCATTAGCTATCTATAACACGTAGCTGCAGGTCATTTGAGATTAGCGCCTCGGCGCCCTGTCAGGCTTGAGCGGGTTGAGGTAGGTAGAAAGGCAGTGTATATGCTTCCTGCAAACCTGCCAGCTGTTAGCCTAAAACTATCTAACTATCGAGCTAATGAACAGACCATGACATAGCAAAGTTACATTCCTTTTTCTTTTTTTTTGGCTTTTTAGCCATTGCTAGCATGAATTCTAACTCCAACACAGATACGGTTTGCGCACTGTGCGATTTAGATAGATTTCCATCCACCTAACAGGTTACATATTCTGTCTGCATTACCTATTAGTATGTTATTAGACCAGTGTTAGTCTCATGTTCTGGATACTTTTCTGACCACAAGCTTTAAACCGTTCTTCAGATGTGTTGGATCACCACGATTGCGACAGAAAGCAGACGTTCGAACCCAATGGCCCTGTTTACACTTGGCATTAAGACGCGTCCGGGGTGTATTGGTCATTTTTGCCGTCAGACAAGTTGACATGTTCTTCGAAAGTAGGCGGGTATCAGTCCACAGAGCTTGACAAAACATACCAGATTCTCTGGTGAAAGCCAGACATGAGATGCCTGTCGACGCATAATTTGGGAAAACTTGGAACTGGGGGATGGAAATCGCTTTTTCAGGATGTGCCTGGAACTTATTAATTACATCATCTTGTTCTTGTTGACGCCCAATTTCAAGACGACGCCTATGTCACACGCTGGCTTTTGTTGTGAGAGGAGGACAACGGGGTATAACTGATAGTTTCATCATTCACATCACTCATGCCATCCCATCCGACTCCCCTCACCATAAATACCCAGTGAGGAAGGAGCCCCAGCATCACCTGATTGGTCTCTTGCGGTATGATGGTACAATAAGTCGTTGACTACCTCATTAAATGGTGTCTTTGACCACCTGTTTCTCTTTCCATTTTGTTGCTCCTATTTTGCCTATTCAACCCAATATTTCCTGAATAATCTGAGCGTGAGCGTCTTATGTTACTCACCTTTTAAACACCTCGCCCGGGGTCCTCTCGCACTCTCCGGGCTTCAGGGCGTTCTGGATGGCAGGGTCACGGATTTTCTCCTCGTACTGCGGTACGAGGCCACTTGTGCAGATCTGTGTCACCAGGCCTCGTATAAACCCGCTCACACACACCGTGTCCGAATCGTCGGCGCGGCAGAAATGAAACGCTAGGCAGAATTGGCTCAAACCGCGATGATTGCCGTGTGGTGAGCTCGGCCACAGCAGCTCTGTGCAAAGTGCAGTTTTACCGCTTCCCGGACCTCCAACCAGCAAGACGCCCCATGATCCTGATTTCCCCGCACCTGACTGAGTGCCACCCCCGGGGATGGGCGGACCTTCCCTTCCTGAGCCACAGGAAGTGCCAGTTTTCTCCTGGAGGCAGTGCTGGATCTTGTGGAAAACCCACTCTCGGCAGTAGAAGCGCTTTCCCTGCAGTAAACTCGTCTGAGCCATGGTAACGGATTTACAGCTAGCTACTCATACACCGACCCATCATGCCACACGTGCGCTCTTCCAGGACACATTGGGTTATTCAGTGACAGTGCTTGGTTTTTTGGGGGTTTTTTTTTTGAAAGACAAAATCACATCAAAGGTACAGGAACGGCTCACAAACGTGGCAGGTTGCTGCGGGTTCAGCCTAGGACGCCAACTTCCCGTTGACATTTATCATGCCGTTATTATTGTCTTGTTGTACGTAGGGTTTGATTATCCAGTTCCTGGAGGGTTCACAGTATCCATCTTACGAGCCGTTTCATTGCTGAAGTTCTCTCTGGAAAAAACAAACAAACAAATACATATAATATAATATAATATAATGTAGTCGAATACAATATAATATAAGCTTCATAACGAGAGGTGGGGTACACCCTGGGCAGCGCCACAGACAATCATTCACACCTACAGGCAATTTAGAGTCGCTAATTAGCCTAATCCCCTCGGGGGGGAACGGGGGGAACATGCAAACGCCACACAGAAAGCGCCCAGGTTGACCCCGGGGATCGAACCCAGGACTTCCTTACCGTGAGGCGACAGGGCTAAACACCACATCATGGGAACCACACCTTGTTTTCTTATTGATCACTAAAAATGTCTTTGTCCCTGTGGCCCAGCAAGACACATATCAACGCAGCAATCCAATGATACTCTGATCCTGGATCGATAAGTCAACCCGCATGACGACTACACATATACAGCAATACCACAGACGCTCCGATCCACCGACACACTGATACGGTGATATATCAGACCCACAAACCCCGATACATGATCAGTTCGTACCTGTACCTACCGTGCAATCAGACATGTAACAAATGGGCACTAGCCCAAGTGTCTTTTAAAGCCTGTGTGATTTTCTTATTGATCACACGATGATGATAATAATAATAATAATAATAATAATAATAATAATAATGCTAATTCGATAATCGCGGTGACTACACACATCAAAATGCATTCCTTTGGCAAAAGACTGGACTTGTTAACAGCCATCAGGTGAGATTTCGGGCGCACAGGGTGATACACTGATTGAAATGATTGTATTTTTTTATAATAAATAAGCCTTAGATCAGTGTAAAGGCTACCAGGTCGTACAGTACCGTGAACACATCCCGTATATGTGCAGAAGGCTGTCTAAACAACACAACCCAACCCAACCCAACACAACACACCACAACAGCACGGTACAACACAACAACAGCACCACAACAGCACGGTACAACACAACAACAGCACCACAACAGCACGACACAACACACCACAACAGCACAACACAACACAACAATACACCACAGCAGCACGACACAACACAACACCACACCACCACAACACACAACACCACGACACACCACCACACATCTCACCACCACGACACAACACCAGCATGAAACAACACACCACAACACAACAGCATGACACAACATAACACCACTACAACACAACACCAGCACGACACAACACCACAACACAACACCACAATGACACACCACCACACACCTCACCACCATGAAACACAACATGACAACACGACACAATACAACACCACACCACAACAGCACGACAGAACACAACACACCACACAACAGAACACAACACACCACAGCAACACAATACACCACAACACACCACACCACACAACAGAACACAACACACCACAGCAACACAACACCACATCACAACAGCACGACAGAACACAACACACCACACAACAGAACACAACACACCACATCACAACACACCACAGCAACACAACAACACCACACCACAACAGCACGACAGAACACAACACACCACACAACAGAACACAACAACACACCACAGCAACACAACACAACAACACACAACACAACACACCACACAACAGAACACAACAACACACCACATCACAACACAACACACCACAACACCACAACACACAACACAACACACCACAACAACACACCACACAACACACCACAGCAACACAATACAACACACCACAACAACACGACACAACACAACACAACACACACCCCACTACACCACCACACACAAGTGCTCAGCTCGCGCTGCTGCATGCTTCTTCTTATTATTATAATTGTTATTATGATGATGATTATTATGGTTATTAGAATAAAATGTGCACCACATTCGAGTGTAACTTCAGCCTAACATGCACCGAGCATTTCCCCCTCTTTTCTTTTTTTTAATGCTCTTACTGCTGCTTTTCTTCTTCTTCTTCTTCTGCGCTCTCTCTCTCTCTCTCTCTCTCTCTCTCTCTCTCTTTCTGTCTGTCTGTATGTCTCTCACTCTGGGTTTCTCCTTATAATCCAGACGAGATGATTTAAAAATCCGATTCCGGAAAAGATTAACCGTCGTTATCTGTTAGTGCAAAAAAACATTAATATACACCTACACATATATATGCATACATAGCTCGACTCTTCTGCCGTCATGTGTCGCTCTTCGCCCCTGTACGCTTTAGTTGTTCCGATCTTTTCTTTCAGCGGGACACCGGAGCGCTCGCGCATACAAAACAGACACCGAGGTGGGCTGCTTGTCGTGTTGCCAGATCCTCGTTTTTAGTGTGGCTCTAACCCACTTTTTTATTTTATTTTGTATAGCTCTGTGTTTTATTGTCTGAAGGTATTGTATTATACGGGCTGTCACTGCATCCAAACATCTGTTATTTATAAGCCAATACGTTTTCATTAAATGTCTGTAACAACTATTGCATGTATTCAATAAATTATTATTGAATTATTGGACATGATGGACTTTTTTTACACTCGGCATTAAAATGCTCCTGGATCAAAGTGTCTACTATGAAATACAATTTTATATCTAAACATGAAAACGACATACAGTGTTTTGATTTTCAGGGATGGAATCGGGGTTTCTTAAACTATGAATTAACGTGCAATCTGGCAACCCTGCGTACACGTCATTGCTGGAGCCGGAAGTAAATTCCCAAATCGGAAAATGAATAAGGCTTGCTTGAATTCAAATTTAATTCACGGACCAGAAAGTTCACACACCATCTGTGTCGATATATATATGTGTGTATATTTCTTAAATATTTTTTCATACTCTACTTTCTGAACTACACATCCATGGGCAAATCAGAAACCGTCGTCACATCCGGGTATTAGAGCCATTGAGCTAACCAGATGGACATCTGTAGTTACATAAAATGTAGTTATCGAAGAAACCTTTTTTATTATTATTATTTATTTCATCTCATTATTAAAGAAACTGATAATCAGCGAGGCCGCGACTGATAAAGACGAACAATTTGATAGTTAAACAACATTTAACACACAATAATTAAACACTCCAGTCTGGAGAGTGGGATTGTGGGAGATGTAGTTTTTAGGCTGCTAATACGCTAGACTATATTTAAAGCACAGAAAAAAAACCCTGTTGTGTAAAATATCCTGCAAGAAAGTCCAGATAAACAACATATTTTATACGCACTTATGGATATGATTAAAATTTTTGATTGGTAGCAAATCGCAAATGTTTAGAAATATGTTTAAAGTGAGTTGTAAACAAAACCTGTGACTGGTGTAAATGGGGGGTGGGGGGATTTGTCACATGAAACAAGGCATGCTGGGATTTGGAG
Source organism: Chrysichthys cranchii (assembly GCA_030068335.1). Lineage (NCBI taxonomy): Eukaryota > Metazoa > Chordata > Actinopteri > Siluriformes > Claroteidae > Chrysichthys > Chrysichthys cranchii. The sequence goes on along the minus strand of JAQMCW010000008.1, from coordinate 15,035,941 downwards.
TTTTACTAAATAAATAGTTTTGGACTGTTCTGTTGTCAGTGTAATACCCTAAACATGATTAGACAATCCTCTCTCTTTAGACAATCCTGGATTTTTTTTTAAACTAAAGCTCTCTATGAAATAGAATATGTTGCATAAGTATGTGCCTCCCTTGAACTTTCCTACATTTTTATTGTTGTAACCTGAAATTTAAATGGACTTAGATAGGGGTTATGTCATGAAGCTGTACCAAAAAATAGCCTAAAGGTTTGCCCTGGATTATTAAAGAAATGCAACAAATCGGACACAACTGTGACCATAGGATGCGGTCCACCAAGGTCCGTTAAAAACAGTGAATTAGTCAGAGAAGGAACCAAATTCAAGGGGTGAATACTTACGCAACACATGGTTTATATGACCTTTCATGTTATTTTCACATTTCCATTATACAGTGGATAAAAATGATTAATGCTGAAATACTACTCCTACTGCTACTAATAATAATAACCATAATAACAAGTGATTAACAGGTTATTTATTTCTGGACAATGTGGAATCCCCAGCATAGCTTGCTTTGTGTAACATTATTAATTCAGTCGATATAATGGTCTGTTTTTACTTCGGTTAATGGTTACCTATATTCCACGCAATACCATTCAACTAGTTGCTGATAGAGGCAGCACTGAGATTTTGCTCTTACTTCATGCACACCTGAAGAAAAAGAAAGTCATGCAGCATGGCTTTAGTCCTTTAGTCTGTCCATTCTCTCTCTCACTTTCTCTCATCATCTTGTAGATCACTAATTAGCTGAGCCAAGTCTTTGCTGTAACTCTTTGTAGTCTTCATTACTTCTACGCTGGGTGTCTCACTGATACGAAGCTGAGGAACAGAGACTGAGAAATGAAGCTCCTGCTGTTTTATATTGCTTTCTTTTCCTATTTTTTAAGAAACTAATACCCAAAGCTGACTGGTATTCCTTTTGTTAGGCATCGCTGTTATTTTTCTCCTCTTTAGCACCATGGTGATTGCATTAGCCAGAATGTCTCACAGGAATAACAAATAGATACCATACAGCACCTTGTCCAGGACAAAAACGTACCTCATTTCCCATCAAAATTCCCTTTTCAGCTTGAACTTATTTGCTTTGTCATTTGCTCACTTTGCCCGTTTTCAGCTTTCTATCTCTCTGCCTCTCTCTCTCTCTCTTTTTAACAGCGCTGTAAAACACCCACACGGCAATTTAGACATCAAACTAAATGCCTGCCATGATTTGCACGTACCAATTCCATTTCTGCCACGCAACGGCCATTTTAAGCTCCCCGTCCTTAAACCAAACTGGAACCCCTTTTTGGCTGTTTCCCAGGATATCTGACCCAATCAAGGGAATTTGGATAATTACTGCAATTTTCCCTTGCCTTTGTGGCCAGACGAGAGGAGTTGCCAAATTTGAACACTAGAGCAGATCTCAAAAGGGATGAAGGTTTCAATCCTACTGTGCTAATCAGCCTCCTCTGAGAAAATGGAAAACCTCCTGTGGGGTCTACTTGGCACCTACATGCCAACGTGTGTCATTATAACTAACAGGCCTGTGATTTCTCTTCCATTTTAGTCAGTGAGGGGGAGATCCCGAGTGCTGTGATTAGGTAAAATATTAGCTTGCTACATTTGGGGCTTGCTCCGCGTGCTAAGCTCTTCACGTCCCAGCTCTGAAGATTTCCTATTTAGTCATGGTTAAGCAAGTCACAAAAACTCACAGCCACCAACCAAAAATGGTTACGTGATACGATATATGTTTAATTAAGTGTCCAGTTTACCTAAATCTGATGCAACAGCAGTTTGAAAGGGTGCAGCCGGCTAGCTTCGCGTGATAGACATATATTTAATCATTTTCTGGAAAGAGTCTCCAGTGTCACTATGCCAAACGTGAGAAACAAAATGGGCTGGTGAATATAAACTACTATTTATGGCTAACACACTGTAAATGGTAACAGGAAGTAACTTTTTCATCACTCAAATGAGGCTATAAACAGATAAAAAGGAAGACGTGTCATTCATTAACATGCACTGACTCACTCAATGAGTCAACTATACTATACTATACTACTGTATACTATACTGAGGAGGGCCTTGGTTTGCTCTCAAAATAGCCGCAATTCTTTGTGGCATGGTCTCCCAAAGATTTTGGAAACATTTCTTTGTGATTCTGGTCCATGTTGACATGATTGCATAGTGCCGTTTCTCACTATCTCCCATTTTACCACATCTCTTTCGGATTCGGATTCAGACTGGAAAGGCCACTGATGAACACTGAACTCATTGTGATGTTCATGAAATCAGTCTGAGATGAGTTTTGCTTTGTGATATCGGGCATTATCATGCTGGAAGTAGCCATCAGAAGATGGTAAATTGTGGCCATGAAGGGATGCACATGGTCAGCAACCAGTGACGTGCGGTGAGGTTCATGGCTGGTGAGGCGGTAGCATTTCGTTACGAGATTTCTGCATTCATTTGGTTTTCTTCATTAGTCTCTCAGTTGCGGACACACACACACACACACACACACACACACACACACACACACACACACACACTTTATTTATTACCTCCTGTTTTGATTGAAAGTCCAGTTTAGAAAAT
>JAQMCW010000008.1:14960077-14970861 GCA_030068335.1 Chrysichthys cranchii | reverse complement strand
AAAATGTAATGTGCTGCATAGCTAACAACACAGCTATGATGCTAGGCTTCCTAGCCCGTCTTGTGCTGCTCACACTCTGTGTCCTTGAACACGTCATCAACATGAATACCGGAAAAAACAGTAACGCAGGCAATCAGAGTGATTTTACTGCGACTGCACAACCAGAAAAGTCCGAAGCAGAGTTAGGGTGCAGATTAGCCGCCTCGATTAGCATAAATACGCACGTCCCTAAATTAAGCACACAGACTGGCTCCATGGTGTTGAGTCACACTAACTTGTTGATCGCACCTCCGTTAACTTTCTGGCTCATTGTCTCCCCCTAGACATTGACGTCAGGTACGTAGGACATTAAATCACACTGCCTAGTAAAGCGATCAGTTTGATGTTGTGAAATAGGAGTGGTATCAGTTCATGGTATTGACACTTTATGCACGAGTACGAGTACGAGTATTTTAGCAAAGTATCGGCCCGATACCGGATACTGGTATCGGTGCAACCCTAGTATAGTATAGCATTAACCCTAACCCTATGGTCTAGTGGGGTTGGATTGGATAGCGCCATTCAGGTTGGTACTGGTCACTCTCGGTAGAATTTTATCTCTACTCCAGGTTGGAATTGGTGGGTCTGGATAATATATTTGCCTCAGATAGATTCAGGTACAACTCAACAACATTCTTGTGAAGCTCTGGATAAGGCTTGGGAAGTATTTGGCTGGTAGTTTCAAGTGGGTCTGGCTAGGGTTTTAACTCTGGTCATTTTGGTCCAGGTAAATCTGGACAGTGTCGAGTAAATGGAAAAGTCAGCTTCTGTTACATTAACCCGGTCTGATTGCCTCAGACTTTGTTTCGATGTTCATATCAATTCACGGTCATTTGTATTAAAATATGGGAAACACTGATCCTAGCACCATTATCTGTTGAAACCGCATGAAATGTTTCAATCAGCAGAGCAGAGAAAGGTTTACTTCACCCCAGGTGTTCTGTAGTGTAGACCAGTGCCAAGGAGGAAGGCCGGCCTTGGCTAACATGGATACAATCAGGAATATCTGGAGTTTTTGCAGTTACAGCCACATGTGTTACAAAGCAACGGCTGAGCCAAACTCTGAAACAACCGACCAGCAGACTGGAACAAGGATCCAGACATCCTAACGATCTCCAAGGTTTAACTATTGAACATGTGGAAACCGTGTGGAGGGGATGAAAACACAGTTTTCCCTTTATCCCTCTCCACTTATTTCACTTCTGATAGACAAGAGCAAAGGGAGAAATAACTTGGGTAGCTAAAAAAAACAAAACTCCTGCAGTTAATATTCACCATGAAATTTTTTAAAAAAAGTTTCAAAATGTAATGCTAAATTAATGAAATATGCAGTTTTTGCACCACAGTTTTTGTATTTATGAAGGATAAAGGGCTGAACCAGTTCAAGAAGATACTACAAATTTGGTGTGTATAGGTGTGTGTCCATTTAAAGTAACATTAATTAAGCCTTTGTGTTGTAATTTGGCTAGCAGCTTGTCAGCGCTTGAGTTTGATCCTGTCACAGGAAACTGGGATTTCCTGTAAGAGCCATCGTCCCTCCCTGAATACTTACCCCATACAGTTATTCTCTTCTTTCTCCAACTCTCTCCATTCCTCCCTCCTTTTCTCCACGTCTCCATCTCAAAGTTAACTGAAGTTCCGTATGCCTTCGGCATCCTGTCATGTTGTGTCTCGATTGCGCCGGCGGCCCCGTCCAGAAAGAAACTATAAAACCTCTCAACATTTTAAGTGGAGGTCAGACAGACGGAAGCGCCTATCATTCTCCTTCTCCGTTCACAGCACTTAAAGAGTTTTAATTGGTTAACAGAGGGAGGAGGTTTTGACCAAGGTAGATGATGTGAAATCCAGATCCAGAGCAGGGGGACCAAAGACAGATTTTTTTTTTTTTTTTTTTGAGAAAACTTACGGAATACTTTAGTAAAAAAAAAAAAAGAAAGAAAAAAAGAAAAAGCAATTTACGCAATGTTCCCTTCACGGCAATTATATTCAATCAACCCAGGGTATGTTTGTTTGCTTCTCTAGATTTGCGCCAGAGCTACAAGGCTTATGAAGCTTACTACCAAGTGAAGCATAAAACCACCACATTAGGATCGTGCAAACTGCATGCCTAAAGCATCACATGCTCACCTCGAACCATTTTCAGTTGTTTATTGGTGTTTACTTGCGTGTGAGGATCCATTCACTTGGCTGTACATTATGCGTGACGTTTTTACTGTAGATTCCCAGCTCCGAAGCAACCGAACATCAGCTGGTAATGCTATTGATAATTAAACTGACAGTTTAAATCTCAGGACTGCCAAAGAGCCATTGTTAGTTCCTGTTAATCCTCAATACTCAGCCATAGGCTTGGAGAGATTTCTGCCACACTTTGTAAGTCACTTTGTATAAAATGAATACATGTATAACCCTGATACGACACAGCTTTTCTCGAGTTGTAAAGAGTCAATTCCAGTGTCACGTCTTTATTTTGAATGAAAACATATTTGACAGCATGTTGAGTGGTGTTCTTTGAATCCTGTCGTGCGTGGAGCCAGTCGTCTGGGCCTCCGTTGTTTTTCGCTTTTAAATAGACCCATCACAGTCTGTCTGCAGAGTTTTTCTCCTCTGGCTTGCTATAGTATCAGATGTGTAGCGCTTGCGCTTAGCGCAGGTATCAAGGGATCTATTAGTTGAATTTATGGAGGAATGCAACACCAGTCCGAGTTCAAAGAGCAGGGCAGTTCCTCTGAGATCGTACACCGTTTGACTGCTACCGAGCTCTGTTTCTGCTTTTTACACTCTTCAACACACTCTTTGTTTCTCTTTTTATATATATATCTCCACATTTTCCCCCTGATTTTACTCATAGTTTCTTGTTTACATGCTACAGATTCAAATAACGGTCGTCAAGAGAGCATGCGGTTTAGGACAGTGTCACAGAAAAGAAAAAAGAGTCACTACAAAGTTGAATGTCATAAATATTGCTTGAATGCCCTAACGTTACTGTTTTAGCCTATTCAGTAGCAAATTACTGGTTAGTGTTTGAGACGACATAAATCAACTAACTCAGCAGGCGCCTGGGTGGCATTTATCGGAAATGGAGAACAACGCCGCATGCAAGTTTGAAAATAAAATAATGACCACCAAGGGATCTTGTTAGAGTGCAATCTGTGCGTTCATGTAGTTGAGAAGTTTGTTAATATGCCTGCCTGACCTCTGACTCTACGTGTTTCTCACTGTCTGGTTGCTAGCCTTAATGCCTAGTTCTTGTTGATTTAATTAATCGCCGGTTTTGACCCTATCTCTAGGATTTCCTGACTTACTGTCAGGCTCTGGCTGTGATTATTGGATGGCTCCCTGCTGTTACAGTAATAAAGTGTTAAGCTAGTGAAATGTGAATACTTTCTCACCAGATTTCATTGGTAGAAACATATTTTCTTGTGTTGTTTAGTGCAATGTGTGTCTAATTCTGAACCGAAAAGTATATACTCTTATCCTCATCCACTCAACATAACTGAACCTCAACACCTGGAGGAATGAAATACTCAGCACTCTCGCTAATGGATATGAATAAATGCTGAAGGGTGTAACAATAGATACAGGACACCTAGATGCTGCATTAGCGTCTATTATATCAACACACATGCCAGAAGGGGTTAGCTGATGAAATTAATCAAAACCTTGCTTTGTTACAGACACCATAAGCTTAATTTTACAGGCTTCGGTGAACCAACCAGCTAACATGAGCTAACATGACAGTGCAGGATTTGAGAGAGGAGTTTTAAGTATCATTCATAAAGATTAACAGTCCTACTTGCTTACATTAGCCAAAAGCTAAAAGAGTTAACTTAAGTAGTTAAGGAATTTCTTCGGTAGGTAAGGAATTTTTATATTAACTAATAATAATTAATATAACATTAACAAGTTTAGCTGCTGTCCACTAACCAGCCAGCAAAGTATTCTAACCTAATTATTTCTGAGAACATTTTTTATGTTATATTGATAAACAGTAACAAAAATTGGGGCCAGGAATCTGACTCCATCCCAGGCCACCATCAATTCAATTCAATTTTATTTGTATAGCGCCTTTAACAACAGACATTGTTGCAAAGCAGCTTTACAATACTTAATGTCCATTTAAAGACTTATTTAACCAATAAACATATCCATACATATATACACACATATCCCTATCCCTAATGAACAAGCCTGTGGCGACGGTGGCAAGGAAAAACTCCTTGAGACGATAAGAGGAACAAACCTTGAGAGGAACCAGACTCAAAAGGGAACCCATCCTCATTTGGGTGACAGATAGTACCATTATAACAAGTGGTCCACCTAAAGCTATAAAAGTGTGAACTCTGAAAACCTCACTATAAACCCACCAATGCTGGCAATGGCAATGTACAAAGCTGGATACACAAAATAACTAGCTTCGACTTTTTTTTTTATACTTTTAGCTTAGACTAAACTTTAACTTGTATTACTTGGGCAGTCATCAATTTTATGCCCTCCGATTACACTCCAATTGATGAGCTCATAAATAAAAGACATATTAAGCTAACAGCATATATTACATGTTTAGTTTGGTGATTCTAACTTCTGAAGGCTCCTGTGAGTCCGACACTGAACTGTGTACCATCTCAACCTCTACAGGGGTACACTTGTGCTGCTGTTGCCTTCTCTGCCTTTATAGAAAAACCCAAGAGCAAGCCATGTTTTTCAGTTTAGCCTACTGTTTCCATTCAACCAATGCCTAGATTTATGTTCTAGAGAAAAATACATGATATTGTAGCACAGGCTATATTAAGATTCAAAATACAATACAGTCTGTAATTAAAATCTTAAAATCTGAACTTCTGGTCCAATTTGGCACTACAAAAATGTCAAATTTCTGCAAAATAAAACATATTTTACAATGTGTAAAACCATGCTAGCTTGCCATATTCTAATATTGTGCAACATGCTTTGTCATCACTCCTTATTCTTTATTTGAGCCCCCATTCGATTGCACTAGTCCACTAGTCTTCCGATGAAAAAACAACAGTCTGAAATCTATCTATATCAATAAGCCAAATATAAAAAATCAGATAATAGGGGAAACTTGCTTACTTTCTAGCTGCTACATTAACTTAGCCTGTGTTGCTATACTGTGTGTGCATTTTTGCTTTTTTATATGGCACGATCAAGTGCTAAAATTTCAGCCGAGAGAAAAAGGAGCGATGTGTAAATCCATGCTCTTGGATTACTAATCCATGCTCTCAGATTCCTAAACCATGTGCACGAAGTGAAAATTTGTTGCTCTTTTTTTTTATTTGTGAAAAACATGTTCTCTGAAGAAAGTTCATTTTCAGCATAGTTTAGGAACGCGAGAGCATGGATTTACACATTGCTCTTTCTTTCTCAGCCGAACCTAGCGGGGCTCCGGAGTGCTGTGGGCAGAGACGTGGTGAAGTAATTTTTATATTGCATCGAAAGGACTATTGCAAGAACAGAGTTCAGTGGTTGAGAGACTCATTACTTACTCATCTAGTTGACTAGCCATGGCAGGCCAGGCCACTGGGAAATGTATGGGTGCCCTCAGTGGGCATTCCGCCATTGTGCACTGCTAACAATATCCAGCTAGCTAAGAGTCTATTCATATGTATTTAGCTACATAAAAGCTAAGTTATACATATTTCTGAGAGGATTGCTAAATTATATTGAAAAATGTTAACAGTCTTCACTGCACAATAGCTGAAATAATTTAGCCTGACAGTATTTCTAAGAGGATTTTTTTTTTTAAAGTTCTCTTTACAAACATAATGATGCTAACTCTAGGCAACCATCTGAGAGGATTTGTCAAAGGATTTTTTTTTTAAAGTTATAGTCATAAATGTTCACTGTAAACCGTCATAAGCCCACACTAGATTGCTAAAATAATCTAACTGAGCATCTGAGAGACGTTTTAACTTTTGTCCAGTGTTCACTGCTAACACTAATATGCTAGCTAAAACATTCTAAGTTGGCAGGCATTTCCTGAGTGGATTTTTAATTAGATTCATAAATGTAAGCATAAATTACATTCATAAATGTATTTATGTACGCAGGTTGCCTAGCCAGAAACTATTCTCTGCCAAAAGACCCTGTCTGTGTTTATCAACTGTATGTCAACACATGCTCCATATTGCATATTTCCAGCGTCGTGCTTGCTAGTACGCTAAATAGTTTGGATAATGAGACAAGTGAGACATGCTTTAGCAGGTGTTTTGAACAGCTCAGGACGCACCTGTTAAAACAAACCAGTGTAGATGAGTGTTTTACAGGAGAGTAAGGTTCAGGGATGGCAGACCTGTGTGAATCTGTGAACGTCTGCTAAAAGTATTAGCACAAAACTGCTTCACTGTTCAGCAGAAGATGTCCGCATGTTAGTCTTTACGGTTGCATTGCAGTTCAGTTTCAAAATCCACACCTGACAGTATGACGTACGAAATAACCTATATATTAAGTGCAAGAATAACCGTTTTTGTAAGCGAATAATGTTTTTCTTATGTTTGGTGGACAGAGTGACTTTCCTAAGTCTCGGAGGATATCTTTAAATACTATACATTTAGAGAAAGATATCAAATGACAGAATCTTTTTCAATGTTGGTTTGAGTTCAGTGTTGATTTTTTTTTTTCCTGCATTCATGTGTATTTAGTTTCAGACCGCACAGACTGTTTCAGGGCAAGATTTGAGAAGATCAGGTCAAATGTCCAGGACTAGTTTGCAAAGTGCTCGTTAGTCCATTTCAAGCTATTTGACATAACCACAGCTGATGGAAACATAACTGTTCTCCTGTTCTTTTGCTGACTTTGGAGAAATTCACTTAGCATTTGTGAAAGATATACATGGGTGTTCAACCATGAGTAAATTTGCCTTGAGTAAATTATGAAGAGTATGTGGACCAAAAGGACATGCTCCTTGCATTTGATGTATACCCTAATTTAATACTGCTGCCTTGAGAATTACTTAGCACACGAAATATGATATCATTCTAAACACGTTATTACTGTTTTCAGGGCATTGTAGTATCCACTTAGAAACCTATGAGTATAATGTAATAATAATAGTATTCTTATTGCAAATTTTCCGATCACTGCCATAATGCAAATTTACTTTGAATTCTACTACAGGGTCCAAATGCCCTGGTGACATACACTATCATCAGCGGGGCAGATGACAGCTTCCGTGTTGACCCTGAATCAGGTGACCTGATTGCCACAAAGCGCCTGGACAGAGAACGACGGTCAAAATATTCTCTGCTTGTCCGAGCAGATGATGGACAGCAGTCCTCAGATATGCGTGTCAATATCACCGTCAGTGATATTAATGATCACACTCCAAAGTTCTCTCGCTCCGTGTACTCTTTCGATATCCCAGAGGATATGGCACCAGGTAAACACCTTTTATAATGATTTATATGTGTATTGGAATGCAATAATAATAATTACAACACTTCACACAGGTTTTGGACATTTTTGCCAGGGACGTTGATATAAAATGAGACTACCAATAAGGTGCTTATTCTTAATAAATAAAATAAACTTATTGTTTATTTTACCAGCAAATAAAAATTGACTCACTATTATAATGACAAAGTGATAACTTGATATATCACTAATGTGAATCTCACTTTATGAGACACCACAACACATATTCTCACACATGTAATGACAGAGCCAGAAGAATATTTCCTTACAAACATCGCTAAGATACAACAGAGACATAATGGGCATGAGGTCTGTTGGGAGTAGATTAGACGGCACTGATTTAGAGTAGCCCGATCTAGGACCTAGGGCAAGAGCTGCATGAACTAAAACAGGATCAAGCCTCTAAACCATCTAGGAGTGGTCATGCCAGACTAAATACAACTAGTGGGTGACTCTCAGCATTTAACCTACAAAAAAAATCAAACCCACACTGCCTGTTCATCGTCAAAGTCTCTGCTAAGGTTTTGTACAGAATGAACACAACGTCTGCATTACCCCAAACCGCAAAAAAAAAAAAAAAGTCAAACTGAACAACAATAATAAACTCTACTGGGAACACGGCAAAGTACAAGTCAGCATTCATTGTGTGTTTTGTAAAATGTGGTTCAACTTTACTTTGATCCATGCCATGCTGTACTGCCTCTTGTTTCTCACTCTCTCTGCATTTTCTCTTCTAAGGCTCCATTGTGGCGGCTATATTGGCCAGTGACTCGGATTCTGGGTCAAATGGGGAAGTGACCTACTCTCTCGAGGAAGATGACGATGATTCCACCTTCCTAGTCAACCCCGTCACTGGAGTGTTTAATGTAACAAGGCCATTGGATTATGAAACCCAGCAGTATTACATCATCACTGTGAAGGCGGAGGATGGTGGTGGCCAAGCCAGCATGGTTCGGGTGTATTTTAACATCCTGGATGTAAACGATAACAAGCCGACCTTCAACGCATCTGTTTACAGCACATCTATCTCAGAGGACCTGAGTCTTGGATCGCCTGTTCTTATTGTTGCAGCGAGTGATGCTGATGATGGTAAGATATGCAAAAACACTCTAGGGAAGAGAGCATGGCCCATGTGGTTCTTAGTCCCAGTGACAAAGGTGTGGACTCTATACCAGGGAAGTGGGTGACATCTTAGTTTCTGTCAGTACCATGGAAGATGGCATTGCCACTAGGTTTGTTCGTCTTACTGAAGCAGGGTGGCCTCTGTTTCCATGAGTACCAGGAAAGAAGACTTTGCCGCTGCACTTGAAAGTACCAGGGAAACAGGTATTGACTCTGTGTCCATCAGTACGAGGGAAGAGGGCATGGCTCTTGCACTTGTTAGTCCCAGGAAAAGAAGGTATGGCTTCTGTTTCCGTAAGTACCAGGGAAGAGGGCATGGCCCCTGCACTTATTAGTCCCAGGAGAGGAAATATGGACTTTGTTTCCGTTAGTATCAGGGAGGAGGGCATGACTCCTGCACTTGTTAGTCCCAGGAAAGGAAAGTTTGGCCTCTGTTTCCATCAGTACCCAGGAAGAAGGCATGGCCACCGCACTTATTAGTCCAAGGAAAGGAGGTATGGCCTCTGTTTTCATTTGTACCCAGGAAGGGGGCATCTGTTCTGGTGTGGCTTGTTTGTCCTATTGAAGCAAAGGTGGCTCCTGTTTCTGCCATTACCAGGGAACAGGGAGTAAACCCTGCACTTGTTAGTCCCAGTGAAGCAGGTATGACTATGACCTCTGTTTCCATCAGTACCAGGGAAGAGGGCATGACCTCTGCACTTGGTAGTCACACTGAAGCAGATGTGACCTCTGCTTCTGTCAGTAGCAGGGTGTTGCCTCTGGTCTTGTTAATCCACCATTTTACTTGGGGGTTAAGACGTTGGGCTACTGATTGGAAGGTTGGGAGTTCAAATCCAAGCACTGCCAGGCTGCACTGCTGGGCCCTTGGGCAAGGCCCTTAACCCTCAACTGCTCAGTTGTGTAAAATGAGATAAATGTAAGTCACTCTGGATAAGGGCGTCTGCCAAATGACAGTCATGTAATGTAACATACTCCCTGGCCTTCCTTTTCATCAAAGGAAAAGGTTATGGCCTCGGCACTTATTTTTCCAAGTGAAGTAGGTATGGCTTATCTCAATAGCAGAGAAGAGGGCATGGCCTCTGTGCTTGTTAGTCCTAGTGTGGCAGGTGTGGCTCTGTTTCCATCAGTACCAGGGCAGCGGGCATGGCATCTGTTGTTATTCCTAGTAAAGAAGACCTTGTCTGTCAGTCCAAGTAGAAGAAGTGCAGTGTGTTTGTCTGTCAGCTTCAATGAAGAGATGTGACCTTTGTCCCTGTCACTTTGCTATTGTATATTTGTAGAAAATTATTAAATTGGATTAAATCAAGAGTTGGTCAATAAACACAAAACTGAGTCAGCAGGATCTCTCAAACCCTCAGCTTCTTACATTTTTTGAGGACTCATGGATGGATTTGCAAAAGGAAAGACTTCATACGTTCCATTTTTATGTCATCTTTCAGCCTCAAATACTTTGGAGTATGTTGATCTTTGTCTGATTTCCATTCGTGCTGAAAAATGTGGCCTTTGTAATGTTTGCTTCCACGTGGCTCCAGCGAGACTATAGTATTACGCCCCAACCTCAACGCTGGATATTACGCATGCATACTCGGCACACAGGGTAGCGTTATTCGATGCCAGAGAGCTGAAAGATGGAGCAGATCTGGCTTCGTTAAGTGCTCTAGCCTTAGCCCATAACCCTGCATGCATTTTTTAAGCAGCGTAGCATTACATCTTTACACACGTCCAGCTAAGGCTACTCTTTTTTTTTTTTTAGTTTTTATGATCTGTTTTATCATCTGTTTGGATTGTTGTGTTTCTATGCCAGTTATCCCAAATTAAGCTTCACTTTATCTCAGTAGAAAGGTCCTGGTGGAAAAGGAATTCCAAAAGACCTTCTTATGCATGGGAAAGGATGTTGGGTCCTTGAAAATCATTTTGCCAGGTGACAGGCCTGTTACTCAGTACCTCCTATACCAATCAGAAGTAACTGGGACAAATTTCTCAAAAGTAGTACTATGCCATTCGTATTGTTTGCATTTTTATTGGTTTAGCTTTGTCACCTGACATACCTGTCAAGCTGCAATAGACAATAGCTTTGTCTGTGCTGAAAATGATATAAAAACACAGCATATTCATTTTATATACTGAACAAAAATATAAACGCAACACTTTCGGTTTTGCTCCCATTTTGCATGAGCTGAACTCAAAGATCT
>JAQMCW010000008.1:14948075-14959977 GCA_030068335.1 Chrysichthys cranchii | reverse complement strand
TCAGATCTTTGAGTTCAGCTCATGCAAAATGGGAGCAAAACCGAAAGTGTTGCGTTTATATTTTTGTTCAGTATATAAAGACATTTTAAGCCCTCAATCACCTCCAAAAACTGCATACATAAAAAGAGCCACTTTTCAAATCCAAAATGGCCAAAAATATACATAGACCTCAGAGAGTTAAGTGGTAATGAAAGAATCTCTCTAACAACTTTACAGTTTGGCAGTCCAGGCACAGATTACAGTCTCTGGACTATTAATATTATTATTTTGTAAATTCCTTTTCAAGTGTTTTAGGATCAACGTACACATGAGGGTTAATATTTAATTTGCACACAACTCTACTGAGCCAGCGCCATGGCTCGACTTGCACGGCAGCCCTAACATAGGGCCAAGCCGCCTTTCTCAGACTCCGCGCTAAATTGGTTTCTAATGTGGTTATGGTGACCTACATTCCTCTTTCCACCCTCTCTCCTTCTCTCTTTCTGTCTTTTTTCTGTCTCTCTATTCGTCTTTCTAAGATCCTTAGATCCTAAGATCCATTTGCCTGCTGTTTATCCCCTCAGACCATATCGCTTCCAGAATGGCGTTATTAGCACGTCCTAAGTCGTGACCTCTCTGTCCATGGCAGCCGATGAAGAGATTACTTGTTTTCTGTAAACAGCAGGGAATTGTGGGAAGGTGCCGAGGCATTTCGCATGAGCAAGCCGGCGTGTAGCATTAAAAGATGCTCAATTTGAGCTTGTTTGCACTGAGTAAATTGCTCAACGCAGCTCACACAGCATCTGATACTGAGTACGGCCCTAATTATCACAGGCAAACACTAACTTTAGACAGTGTAACTCACAACGAGCTTTAAGCACGATATAATGTGCAATTTAGTTTTTCTTTCTTTCTTTTTTTTTTGGTGTTGACTAGCTGTCAACTGAAGAAACAAGGGGGAATAGTGGGGAGGTGCTGAAGCATAAGAACTGCTCAATTTGACTTCATCTTGAGCATTCTACAAAAAGAGTGTAGAACATTCATTACTGACATATTTATTGTACATTTTTTCCCCAAATTTACAATGTGTCCACATTTAAATACACTTATTATATGAAACATGTCTCTGTGATAACCTTTTAATAGTTACTACAGCAGCATGAGCCGTGTCAGCTGTCTTGGGAGTTATAAATTCTCCCATTGTCAAGTAAATCTAGGCTAACTCTTTGAAATGCACTTAATTCTCAAGCTAGCGCCGTTATTTATGATTTGCCCACATTCTTCAGCTAAAAACTCAGATAATTCACAGAGAGGATATGTATGTATCAGTACCAGATGTCGCAGTAACAATATGTGGAAAAGCATCAATCAAATAAGAATATCAGTTTTAAGGGTGTTTTTGTTATGCACGGGATGACGGTGTCGACATTTGGGGTTATTTTAGACTTCATGTTTATTATAAGCAGTTCATCCAGAATGAAGAAATAATGCAGATCCAAAAATATCATGTTTTGGATACAAGCCCATGGTTTAACCCCCTGTAATCCTGCTTCAATAATTCTCAAATCTTTCATAAAGGCATTATTTAAAATCATAGAAAGTCATCAAGTCATGGGCAGTCATGCTAACGTGGTTAAGGTTCTGTGCTAGGTACTGGTGAGTTCAAATCTCAGGACTGCGAGAGAACCAAATGTTGGGCTCTAAAGGAGGATGGTGACCTTCTCAGCTCTATATTCCTGGATATATTTTGTTTTGCTTTATTTATTTTTTTTAGGAGTTCATGATTATTTCAGGCAGTGATAAGATTCTGTGAGATCAGAAATTCCCAGAGAACTACTTCTGGGTTGACTATGAGGACTTAATCACCGTGCATCGATATTATTCTCTCAATTGTAATCCCACCTTGAGAACATGTGAAGGGCCTCCTCCAACCAAGGAGGACACCGTCAGAAACCCATCCAAACTTCACAGAACCCTAGAAGACCCAATTGGATGAAACAAAACCTAAAATGAACCTGACCAAATCTCACATAAGTATAAAAGAACCCACCTAAATTGCAAAGAATAAAACCAAATCTAGCCAACCTGTGAGAGAACGCGTTTAAGTAACAAGCAACAGGAACTGTGAGAGCACTAAGTCCCAGAGAACCCAACTCACTCTCGCAACCTGATCCAAACAATCCAAACCACACCAATAATTTTGGTAGGTTTTCTCACACCAAAAGGACCTGCCAAATAAATACATTGTTGGATATTCACAGCAGTTATCACAAAATGACCTGTATTCTGATGCCCATGCAATGCTACTTATATCCAGTCATAGATTTTCCTTTTTGAACAGGCTGAGTTGGAAGGTTATTTATATGAACTCAATTGTGTTTATAATCTTAATTATTTGTTTGTTAATAGGTTCTGTTATGCATTTCAGGTATGAATGCCCAACTGGCCTATAGCATCGCATCAGGAGATCCTCAGGCCCAATTCACCATCAACAACTCTGGTGTCCTTCAAACCCAGAAACATCTAGATCGGGAGACTCAGTCTTTCTACAACCTAGTTATCACTGTTAATGACCTGGCTTCAACTCCTGCCACCCGCTTTACCAGTACTGCCCAGGTGTCGGTCATTCTACTGGATGTCAACGACTGCTCACCTACGTTCACGTCACAGAAGATGGCCTACATCCAGGAGAATACAGCAGTGGATACAGTGGTTTTTACAGCACACGCAATTGATCCAGATAGTGGGCCCAATAGCTATGTGGAATATTCGCTTGGGGGCACATATGGAAGCAAATTTAGCATTGGGAATATTGATGGTCGTGTAAAGTTGATCGGCGAACTAGATCGCGAAGAGATGGCCAATTACACTCTGACGGTCATCGCCAAAGACAAAGGCCAGCCATCTCTGTCGTCCACGATGGAGGTTACCATGGTGGTGTTGGATGTAAATGATAACACACCAAGCTTCTCGCAGAACATCTATGATATTGAGATTGAGGAAAACACACTGACTGGTACGGACATCCTTCAGGTATTTGCTAGCGATGCCGATGAAGGGACCAACGGACAAATCCGGTTCTCCATTGCTGGTGGCAGTGGAAACTCCGATTTTCGCATCGATTCGGTTACAGGTGTGATCTCTGTCGCTAAGCTGCTGGATCGTGAAACTCAGTCTTCATATTCAATGGTGGTTCAGGCATCAGATCGGGGGAGTTCCCCTCGAGTTGATCGTGCTACAGTAAACATTGTGCTGCTGGATGTTAACGACTGTGCGCCTGTGTTTGAGCTCTCACCATACACCATCAACGTCCAGGAGAGCCTGGGAAACCTTCCCAAGAATATCTTGCAGGCAAGTGCTGAAAATTTAATTCACATAGAACCAAATAAGTTACATGTGCACCAGAACAATCCAAATCACAAATCTCAAAGGATGTTATTAGAACCATACCAGAAATCGCACAACCCATACTGAGAAACTCTGCCAAGAACCTATCCAAATCACACTTACGCTAAGTAAAACACCCAACCCATAAAGATTTCCTCATCCACTTCACATATAATGTAATCAAATCACACAAGCCATACCAGGAATTCATTCCAATCATATATAGCTTAACCAACACTGTCGCCTCACAGCAAGAAGGTCCTGGGTTCCAGCCCTGGGTTTGACGTGGGTGCCTTTCTGTGTGGAGTTTGCATGTTCTCCCCGTGTCCGCGTGGGTTTCCTCCGGGTGCTCCGGTTTCCTCCCACAGTCCAAAGACATGCACATTAGGTGGATTGGCTACCCTAAATTGCCCGTAGGTGTGAATGTGCCAAGGACAGATGGAGCGATACGTCGTTTGGGTGTTCCATAGTCACATGAGATGATACAATGCTGCAGTGGCTTGTGAAGACAGCGGATCCGGCATGGCGTGGGACTAACGCTAGGATGAAAAAGAAGATATATAGCTTAATCAAATCACAAAACTATAGAGAGGACCCCAACCAGGAACCAATCGAAATCTCACACAACTAAATTGCATAAGCCATAGAGCAGAACCAGGAATCATACAGCCCATATGGAGGAAGCATGCCAGGAACCCATTCAAATTACACATAACCAAATCACATAACCCACAGAGAAGTTCTTAGCCAGGAACCCATCCAAATCATCCAACCATATAGAGAAAACTATCCAGGAACCCACTCAAATCACACATAACCAAATCACATAACCCATAGAGAAGATTTTAGCCAGGAACCCCTCCAAACTGCACAACCCATACAGACAATCCCTGCCAGGAACCCATCCAAATCATACAAAAGTCACTGAAATCACTTCAGGCCAAAAATCAATTCAAATAACCCAGCCAGGAACCCATCCAAAGTCACACAGTGTCTGGACCGAACTTATGAAGTTCAGAATCCCATTACCCTTCAAAGAATTCAGACAGAACACATCCAAACCCTTACAGACATTCTTAAAACAATATTATTGCTGATAGCTGTTCAAGAATATGTTGTTTAAAATGGAGACAAATTCATTTTATAGCTCTTTAGCTCTTTTCCAACATACACCTGGTTTCCTCCTCTCTTCTGCAGGTTGTTGCTCGTGACGACGATTACGGTCTGAATGGGCAGACGAGCTACACTCTGAGCGCAGGAAACGACGATGGCTCCTTCAGCCTGACATCTAGCGGGCAACTCAAACTGGAAAAAACGCTCGATCGAGAGATCCAGGACCGTTATGAACTTGTTGTCATTGCCATTGATTCAGGTGAGACTACCTGCTTACCTCAATGTGTACCATCATCTGTATGTTGAGTTCCAGCATAGGATCACCTGTGTGAGCTGAAAATATTGTACTGGATTTGTCAGGAGTTGCCATGCTGAGAACCAAAGCAAGTATATGTGTTTGTTTTTATGCATGCCCGAAAGCGTATGTGTGTGCGTTGGGAGGGCAAGTATGAGGTTTAGGTTGTTATTGCTTGGAGGTCTGTAGATGAGTGTGTGTTTAGATCACAGTCTATTCTAGTTAAGTGCAGCTCTCCTGCAGCCAAACCGCCGTGGCCTGTGGGTGGCTCCGCCCACATTCCAGCCAGGTCATATGACCCACGTTAATGATGGGTATGTTTTTTTTGTTTTTTTTACTGCTTCAGCATGCAAGGGGAAATACAATGTTGTATGCACAGCTGAGAAAAATATCTGTTTTCTAAAGGACAATCTCCTGAATGTGAAAATGTGAAGGAATTTTGTCCCGGCTTCTCAAAATCAGTTCAACCTGAAAGTGAACATATAGAAGGTAGATGATTAAAAAGTTAAAAGACTTCAAAAGTCACTTATTAGTCAAAATCATAGCATAAGTTGATACTCTTGGTTCATTTGCTACTAGGATTCGATTAGTTACAAACAGCACACAATTAAACAAACTAAAAATGTAAAAAAAAAAAAATGCTGTTGGAAGGGTGTGCATACCTACAAATGTAGAGTGATCCCCTGCTATATCGCCGTTCACCTTTCCCGGTCCCGCTATATCGCTATATATATATTTTTTTTGTACAGCATATTGAATCTCCTAGCGCGGAAATCTGCGGTTTCTAGCGATCTATTTTCTATGCTAAAATATTAACAACGATATAATGTATTAATTAGAACACATATATAAATAAAAATGCAGTAAAAATTCTACACGTATATAAAATAATGAATATTTCAGCAGTATAGTAAATCGTAAAACATCCTGCTACAGGCGGAGACCAAGAGTCTCGCGTATCACGAGATGAAAAACGTTCCTCGGGAAGCTGAAATACCCAGATGTTTTCTTACGAGGCACGTTATTGGCTGAAGAAGGAAACTCAACCAATCAGAGCATGATTTTCATTTTCTTGGGCTCTGATTGGCTGCTGCTAACACGGCGCAATCTCGGATAGAACAACGGGCGCATATAAAAAAACGCATTAAATACGTTTACATTGTGTTTAAAAAGTGTGTTTTAATAAGTTTAAATGTAATAAAGTGTGTGGGAGGGCTTTTAAGGCTTAAACTATATTTAAAAAAATTATATGGTCTCTCTCTGTCGCAGATTTTCACCTATCATGGATGGGTGTGGAACGTGACTCCCGCGATAAACAAGGGATCACTGTATTCATAAAACTTTTTTTTTTTTTCATTTTTCAGAAATTGCTTTCTCACCACAGTCGATCCGTACTAGAATTTACTTGGAACTTGTTTGAGATAGCGTTGCTTGGTTATTTTGGTCAGCACCTGAGTACAATCCCTGTGTTATCACCTACCCAAATGAACCGCACCAGAGGGGAAAACTTCTAAAGCAAAAACTAGTAAAAGTAAACAGAGTAAAGATCTAGCCTTCCAAGATTTAAACAGTAAATGATACAAAAAAAGAAAACTAATTCATAACGTGAACTTCAAGGACAAAACCTAGAAAGTGTATGCTGTGGGATAAGAGGAATAAAACACTTCAGGACGCGTGGTTGGAAAATAATCAACTTCAGATTGGCACACACATCACATCACCCTTACATAAGATTGATAAAATGTTATCGATGTTTTTCCCCTAATTCCTACTTTTTTGTGCAACAAACATGCCAGTTTCCTGCACAATGATTGGCCAGTAGTGTGTATTTCCACTGAATGGACAATTGAGAATAAATTGCCAGAATATGGGTGGGGGAAAAATTGTGCATCTCCAATGCTCTTTGAGTTGCACTGTTTTGCTCCATTTGCATTGAATGACTTCTTGAATGTCCAATAGACAGACTGCACTCCAGTAAGTCTCGTCTTATTTTCTTTGGCGGACAGTAGCCGTTTTGTTCTCATAAACCCGCAATCGCCGGTCCGGAGAGTAAATATTTATTGCAGTTAAATCATGACTGACGATGCGTGTATTTGCTCGAAATCATTTCGCTGACTGGCAGAAAGACGAAAGTAGGGGGAAAAAAAAAAATCAACACCGCATACAGAAATAGTCAAAAGCAGCTATTGTGTCCTAATAGGGAGGAGAATATCGGAAACCTCTAATGGCTTCCCGGCTGGAACGGGGAAAGATATTTAGATGAGATATTTGCGGTGTTTTCAAGAAAGGAGTCGGTCGTTCCTTTTTTGGACGAGGGGACCAGCTACTCTCGACCATCAGGACGACCGAAACTTCGCTCTGAAGCAGAATTAGTCCGGATTTGGCGTTTTAGAGACTGGATTCGTCATTATTATAGAAACAGATGATGATGAATGGCCAAGCCTCACTCAGTGTGACCGTCATTCACTCCATCCGTCTATCTGTCAGTGCGCTGCTGCATGGGACTGAAGCTGCACTTACAGGAATGGAAAGAGACAGAACGTGCCAGCTCTCGACAGCTCTAGGAGAGCAAGAGGGAGGGAGACAGAGAAAGAGAGAGAGAGAGAGAGAGAGAGAGAGAGAGAGAGAGAGATACAGGACAAAGTGATATAGGAGAGAGACCGAGACAGATTTAAGGAGACAGAAAGACATAGGTGATCTTAGGGAAAGACGTGAGAGGTAACATGTCCAGGAAACGCAAAAGAGGTGGCATTTGGAAAGAGTGTGTTTGTGTGTATAAGAGAGAAGGGTGAGACAGAAATAGAAATACAGGAGAAGAAAGAAACAGGGAATGGAAAAAAGAAAGGGACCATAAGAGGGAGCGCGAAGGAGTGTGTGTGAGAAAGGGAAAGTGAAGGATAGTAAGGGGTTTTGGCTGCACTCATCATTAGGTGATGGGTTCTGCACTCGTGGCAGCAGGATGCTGTTTCACAGTCACCGAGCGAGTTCACCGAAAGGAACAGATGAAGTGAAATAAAGATCGAAAAGAGAGAAGAGAAATACAGCTACAGATGGAAAATGAGAAAGGGAGTGAACGAAGAAAGGAGATACACCTCTGGTCCAAACGGAATAATTTAAGCCTACACAGGAGACATTGTAAAAGGGGACACTCACAGGCTGTAGGATTGATTCAAACTCCTGTGTTGAGAGACGTTCCCAGCCGCCTGGTTAGCATGGCTAAATCATCACACACTCGCTTCAAGTGATATTAAAAGGCTCTGTAATATACTTACAGTTATGCCGTCAACCTTTGAAAATCTGAAAGCCAGACCTTTCATGAGTTTGGCACTTGTTTGGAGTGATATCTACAGCAAACTATGGCTGTGTCCATTTTTACTAGCCAATCAGTAGCTGAGTAGCGTCTTTTGTCAAAGCAAATAATTAAAGCAATAGCCATAGTAAAGCAATTCTGATTCAGGATATCTCACTTTCTAGGTTAGGTGCAGCAAAGAACGCGTCAAACCGCATTTCAAATTCCACTCATGCAAATGTCATAAATCAGATTTCACACTCGGCAACACTGGAAACAACCTGGCAGCAGATGCAGCTCAGTGTAAAACACTGAATTTGGAACCGAGTAAGCTCATGTCCATCAATAGAGCCCTCCTTAAGGCTCACTGAGCGGCATTGCATGGATAGAGGACACCATCTTACAGCTACAGCAGTTTCTTGGAGGTTTTTTTTATGTCTGTTCTCAGTAGTGTCCGAATAACAAGTCTGAATCAGCTTCCAAACTAGCGGTTCTTGCCATTACATTACCATCATTTGGCAGACGCTCTTATTCAGAGCGACTTACATTTTATTTCATTTATACAACTGAGCAGTTGAGGGTTAGGGGCCTTGCTCAAGGGCCCCGCAGTGGCAGCTTGGTGGTTCTTGGATTTGAACTCTTGACCATCTGATCAGTAGTCCAACGTCTTAACCCCCTGAGCTACTCCCATCCCCAGATGCTAGCTCTAACCTAGCGTAGTGAGATTGCATGTGACCCTGACCGCTGCATTAATTTCATCTAGTATGAAATATTTATTCATTACGATTATTAAAATAGTAGTGTAGGGGGCAACATGGTGGCTTAGTGGTTAGCACTGTCACCCCAAAGCAAGATCACTGGGACTTTCTGTGTGGAGTTTGTATGTTCTTCCACCCAGGCGGATTGGTTACCCTAAATTGCCCATAGGTGTGAATGTGAGTGTGAATGGTTGTATGTCTCTAGGTGTCAGCCCTGCTGTGGACTGGCGACCTACCCAGGGTGTACCCCACGTCTTGCCCGATGTCATCCGAGATCGGCTCCAGCACCCCCTGCGACCCTGAATAGGATGAAGCAGCTTGGAAATGGATGGATGGATGGATGGAAGTAGTTTAGGTCATATGATACAGCATCCAGAAACAGTTTAAAATCCTGAGGGATTTTAACCACCACATATTCCCTGACACAGTGAGAAAGTGATTCGGATTCAAGATGGCCGCTGCAATTGGTTTCAGCTCTGCTTTGCTACATCCTTTTGTTCGTTTTTTTTTTTTTTTTTTTTGTAGACAGCAGTGTGTCATACAGCATCAGAAACCACACAAACAAAGTCTGTTTGAAATATTAAACAACTCCACACGCACTGAGGTCGAGTGTTTGATGATTTACATATGCAGTTTGCACAATGCTAAACTGATAGCCTTAGACTTCCATCGCTTGTTAGCATGTTAGTGAATTAGCCTCATAGTTCCAGAACAAATAAACACACTTCAGAAACCAGACGCTTCGTCTAATCAAGTGCGTGCTTTGGGGGTGGGTCGGGCTGATTGTGTACAATGTCGATATTTCATTTAATGTGTGGGTGAATTTTCACACGCCTGGTTCATGATTAGTGCACTTTTTTGTGGAAGTTAAACGAGCAGAAGAGCATTAAGAGCTGGAAAAAATGGACTCAGAGAGGGACTGAGTGAAAGAGTAAAGAGGAGAGAAGGTATGGGAACGGATTTCGTGTTGTCGGAATGAAAAGAGCGGTTTAAGAACCATTGTTTGTTCGTGATTATTAAAGGGACAGCGACTCGCCAATGTGTGCCTATAAAATGCACACACACACACACACACAGAGCTCCTATAGCAGCGCAGTGTTTGCGGAGTGTCTTTTCAGTGTTAAGAAGCATTTAGCAGATAAAAGATGTTAATGGCTCCTTCATTTAGTTCCCCTGTGCATAATAAAGCTGAATGCAGACTGAATATAGCTGACTGTAATGAGTGTCAGGAAGCAGAACAGCTTCTATTCTGTCGATCTGATTAAACAAATAAACGACACAGAAATACTGTATGTATCATAGCATGGTTGGTTGGACACAACAGTACCATACAGGAGGTCAAGAAGGTGGTGGTCTTGTGGTTGACTTCGGTTTTTTTCCACCTACTTTACATGCTGGGAGGTGTGTGAGCGTGTGTGTGAATGGTGTCCTGCGTCCCATCCAGGAAGTACGGTATTCCCGCCACAGTTCCGCCGCATGCCTGAATGAAGATGAATGGAATTATTTTCTTTGAGATGTTTTGTAGTGGGAGCATTATCTTTCCCTCACTCTGTCTCACCGTCCACTTAATTATGGTTTGTGTGTGTGTGTGTGTGTGTGTGTGTGTAAGTGTGTGTTCTTCAGATGAAGCGTAAATAAGCCATGGGTGTTAATGGCATTTTTGCTAATGCGGCAAGCCGTTGCCCTGGTACACAGCACCCAAAGCAGCAGTTACACACAAGTGAATGGATGGAGAAACACACACATGCACACACACCTACACACACACTCAGGTTTGAAGCTGGAGCTATGAGACAGCAACGCTATTTGCTCGGCAACGTGCCACCCACAAAAATAAACGAAGAAATAAGTAGAAATAGAAAAAAGTCCCATAAGACGTCATGAAAATCATTACCCCTAGTCTTTCTTTTCTCGTTTTGAGCCTGCCTGACCACTTAGCATGAAAAACACGTTGTAAATGGACAGTGTAAGAATCTAGAAACTAGCAAGCTGCCTTAAAGCATTGTTGTGTTAACGCACACTTCAGGTAATTAGCTAACATTAGCTTACTACTAAACTATTGTTAACGTTTACCTTGAAACCCTTTCAGCAGTAGTATGTTAGGCCTAAGTAGCAAATCAAGCTGGGTGCAGGCACATTAGGTACATTGTCATGATGTCAGATGATCAGCCACTTGATGAAATTTAACTTAAGAGCCTGCCCACAGACCTAGGGCTGTCAAAAGGGGGACACATGGAAGAGGATTAAACTGAGCCATATGTTTGTGCTTGATGGTTTGCAACTGAGCATACTTACCGGAGGATTATATACATAAGTGTGTGTGTGTGTGTGTGTGTGTGTGTGTGTTTCTGTTTACCTGAACTGAACAGATGGAGAGTTCCGACTCTTTGTCGGACCTATAGTGTAATTGGATTCCATGTAAGGTCTAATCTGACACACTCACATGACCCCTGTCTATGGTTAATGGCTAAAGGCTAACCTCTAATGAATCGATTCAATTCAATTATACTAAATAGTTTAAAATGTCATTCCTCAGTTTCGTCTGCTGAGTTCTTCCAACTTTCTCATGCGGTGAACAGAATTATGGGACGGTGCCAGTAGTAGTGTGTGTGTGGTGTGCACTGAAAAGGCAATTTAGTCCACAGTGCTGTTGGATTTTGGTTTGTGATTGGTTAAAAGATGGTCAGAAGAGACTGATGCATTTTCTATAACAGCAGATCTGACAGTAGATCCATCTGCAACGAAATCCCATGCCTATATGTATAATTATATATTCTAACAGCTTTGAGACCCCTATTATTAGAAGCAGGTAGGTTTTTTCGCAACATTGTGGTTAAATATTGACCCGTTGTTCTTGGCGAATCATTTTCAGTCGATTACTTTTAGACTCGTGATTTTACAACCCTCTATACCAGGGGTTCTTATACTAAGGGTCGCGAGGCCCTCCAGAATGGGTTGCGAGGGCATGACAAAAAGGAAAAAATTTTTCTTAGAGAAAAAACATCCCCCGCCCGCAACATTTTCACGGTACAACCCCCCCACCCCCCACCCCCCCCCCCGGTTGGCAAAATTTTAACAACC
>JAQMCW010000008.1:14929574-14940270 GCA_030068335.1 Chrysichthys cranchii | reverse complement strand
GATAGGGTCGTCCCTTTGGCCTTCATCTGGACAACCTGCTGCCGGAGGGTTTCAGTCACTTTAGAACGGCTCGACATATTGCAACGTCATTGATAACTGGAAAGTTCGGCTGCCAGTTAAATAGAGTTTCAGATAATTAAGGAAATTAGCACCAGTGGCCAGATTAACACCAATAACTGGGAGGGATCTGAAAGTGTTCTCTAATTTTGATCAGTGTTCTTTTTCAGATATCTCCTTTTCATATACAGTACTGTGCTTCTGAATTTATGTAACTCATGACATATGGTTAAAATACTACTCTTTTCCTCCTGTTTGGATCATTTCCACACGGGACTATGCAGTGACCTTGACATTTAGGATTGTTCTCGTGGGTTGTTCTCTAATTTTGATCTCCAGTGTAAACCTTTAACGCATCCTTGATATTAACTACTAAGTACTTATTCGTGAACTATATTCTACAGCATAAAACACAGAATTTAAATTCATAATTAAAGCTATATGATGACTTCTGTAGGAAAAAAATAGTTGCCTTGTTATAATGTTCACTGATAAAAGCATTCTATAAATAAAATTGACTTGAATTTAACTCATTAATGCTGTATGTTGTGTTTTTGTCCACAGTTATAGTCTAACTGGAGGAGATGGGCAGTTTTCTATCAATCCTGCCACAGGGCAAGTAATAACCAGCTCACTTCTGGACCGAGAAATACAGGGCAGTTATGAACTGCTGGTGGTTGCATCAGACAGTGGACATCCGATCCCCCTGTCCAGCTCCGCCACAGTTTCTGTGGTTATTAACGACATTAATGATAATCCACCGCGATTTCATCACCACCCCTACGTCACACACATCCCTGCCTCTACCACTCCAGGTAGGAGATATAAGAATGTTGGCTAATGGACTTATTATAGCAAGTAAGAAAAATAAGTGTAACTGAAAAAGGCCCATGACAAGTCCTTGCCCTATGGACAACATATGATATTATGATTTATTGCCTCATCCTGTAATTAATGAAAAAAAGAAACATTTGTAATGTCATATGGCTGATTCTCTTCTGTTGTTTGATATGCAGGTTCACTAGTGTTTGCTGTCACCGTAACAGATGAAGATTCAGGCTCCAATGCTCAGCTGCACTACTCACTAAGTGGCCGAAACTCGGAGAAATTCAAAATTGATCCAATCCGAGGAGCCATCACAGCCAGCGAGAAACTCACTGCCACTTCTGAGGTCACGTTTACAGTTCGCGTGAAAGACGGTGGAAGAAATCCCAAAATGGATAGTACAACTGTAACTGTCCGTTTTGTGTCCGGGGGAGACTTCCCAATCATCAAAATCAAAGAAAAAAGATTCACGTTTCCTGAAAACCAAGCCATCAACACTGTTGTTACCAAAGTTACAGGATCGTCTACAAGAGCTGGACCATTAACATACTACATTGCAAGTGGCAACTTGGATAACGCGTTTCATGTAGACCAGCTTTCAGGAGAATTGTCCATTAAAAAGTCCCTGGATTATGAGAACATTGACAAGTACGTACTCTGGATTGAAGCACGAGACCAAAGCTTTCCCCCCTACTCAGCATATGAGAAGATTGAAATCACAGTGTTGGACATTAATGACAACAGTCCCATTTTTGAAAAAGAACCGTTTCATGCTGAGATTCTGGAGAACCTCTCACCTCAAAGAGTACTTGTGGTGTCAGCTCTTGATGAGGACAGTGGTCCTAATGGGCAGCTGGAATATGCTATCACTGATGGAAATAAGGAAAATAGCTTTAGCATCAATCGTGCCACAGGAGAAATTCGCACCACTCGACCTTTGGACAGGGAAAAGGTAGCTCAATACATCTTGGGGGTAAAAGCTACAGACCGCGGTACATCACCAAAAAGCACTACCGTCAAAGTCATCATCAGTGTTCTTGATGTGAATGATAACGCTCCAAGATTTTCAAAAATCTTTAGTGCTACAGTGCCAGAAAATGCACCTGTGGGCTACACAGTTACCCGTGTGACAACCACTGATGAGGACGCAGGTGCCAACGCTGTTAGCCGCTACACCATTAGTGATACAAGTCTTCCTTTTAGTATCAACCCCAGCACAGGTGACATAACCATAAGCAGGCCTCTAAACAGAGAGGACACCGATCACTACATTGCCAAAGTTTCCGCTCATGACTCAGGCTGGACTGTCAGCACTGATGTCACTATTTTCGTGACTGACATAAATGACAATGCTCCCAGATTTAGCAGGCCATCCTACTACCTTGACTACCCTGAACTTACTGACATTGGGTCACTAGTCACCCAAGTCTCTGCTACAGACCTGGATAAGGGATTTAATGGCAAAATATTCTATTTCATTAGGTCTCAGTCTGAATACTTTCGCATTAATTCGAGCACTGGGGAGATATTTATCAAACAGCAGCTTAAATATCAAAATTCGACTGGTCACAATAATGTTAACTTAAACAGGCATAGCTTCATAGTGACAGCATCTGACAGAGGTGTCAAACCTCTGATGAGTGAAACCACTGTGATTGTAAATGTAATTGACAGCAATGATAATCCTCCTTCATTTGACTCATCTGCATATTTCACCCCCGTCACCAAGAGCGTCAAAGTTGGCACCAAACTCATCAAAGTCACAGCACATGACAAGAAAGACTATGGTGTCAACTCTGAAATTGAGTACGCGGTATCAGGAGGCAACAGCTCAAGTAAATTCCGCTTGGATAAACAGACTGGATGGGTCACTGTTGCCTCTTCTCTTGCTTCTGACGTAAATAAAGTTTACATGCTTGAGATAACAGTGAGTGACAAAGGGACCCCACCTCTTTCAGATAAAACTATTCTTAAGATTGCTGTTACAGAAGAAAATCACCACACTCCAGAGTTTTCCCAAAGCCAGGTTACTGCCACAGTCTCTGAAAGCCTTACTGTCGGTACAGCAATCCGTACTCTTTCTGCAAGAGACAAAGACAAGGACAAACAGATGAATGGACTCATTACATATGATATTTCTTCAGGCAATGATGATGGCCTGTTTTCAGTCAACAGTAAAACAGGAGTCTTGTCCTTGGCTAAACCTTTAGACTATGAGAAAAAACAAAAACATGAGCTCAGAATATCAGCTACAGATGGAGGATGGATAGCCAAGACCAGCTATGTTACAGTTAATATCCATGTTACTGATGTGAATGACAATCCACCGGTGTTTGACCCTGATGAGTACTTCCCAGTCGTGCAGGAAAATGTGCCGAGTGGTACCACGGTGGTCAGAATGAATGCCACAGATAAAGACTCCGGCCCCAATGCTGTTTTGGCTTATGCCATCCAGTCCTCTGACAGTGACCTTTTCATAATAGATCCTAACACAGGTGTCATCACGACGCAAGGTTTTCTTGACTACGAGGCCAAACAAGTATATCATCTAACTATCAAAGCATTCAACATTCCTGATGAAGAACGCTGTAGCTTTGCGAATGTCAACATTCAACTCAAAGGAGCCAATGAATATGTTCCTCGTTTTGTATCAAAGCAGTACTACTTTGAGGTTTCAGAGGCTGCACCCAAAGGCACAGTTGTTGGCGAGGTCTTTGCAAGTGATAGAGACTTAGGGCAAGACGGTGTTGTTTATTACTTGATTTTTGGCAGGAGCAGGAGGAAAGGTTTTGGAATCAACAAAAACACTGGCCAGATTTATGTCACAGGACCTCTTGATCGTGAAAAAGAAGAAAAAATCTCCTTGAAAGTCCTTGCCAAAAATGCAGGTAGTATAAGAGGTGCAGATATTGACGAGGTGTTTGTGAATATCACAATCCTTGATGCCAATGATCCTCCAGTGTTTACCCAAGAGTTGTACGATATTCAGGTGAGTGAAGGCCTCTCACCTGGAGGTCTTGTCACCTTTGTGAGTGCTGAGGATTCAGATTCTGTGCCAAGCTGGAGCAGATTCACCTACTCCATTGCTGCTGACCAGGAATCAACTGCTTTCACAATTCACCCTCAAACTGGACAGGTTTCTGTGGCTGCTGAGCTGGATCGTGAAACCACACCCGTGTACAACTTGACCTTGTTGGCTATAGACTCCGGCTCACCTGCAGCTACTGGAACTGCCACGTTAATTGTGACTCTAGAGGACATTAATGATAATGGGCCTACATTAGTAACCATGAATGGGGAGGTCATGGAGAACCAGAGAGCAGGAACAGCAGTGATGACACTCAGTGCCACTGATTCAGATCTGGCACCAAATCAGGGTCCTTTCTCCTACAGTCTGCTTCCAACTTCATCAGCTGGAACCTATTTCACCTTAACCTCATCAGGGGAGCTTAGCACCAGTCGGGAGATAGACCGAGAACAGATCAGTGATTTCTACCTTTCTGTGGTCATCAAAGATTCTGGCATTCCTCAAATGTCTTCCACAGGAACCATTCACGTCATAGTTAATGACCAGAATGATAACCCATCACAGCCTCGCTCTGTTGAGATCTATGTTCATTACTTTGGCAACGTGTTCCATGGAGGGTCCCTAGGACTCGTGAAACCGCAAGATCCAGATATACAGGACACATTCCATTGTACCTTGATTCCTCCCGTTGCAAGCCTTTTTAGTATTCCCAAAGGAACCTGTGACCTCATTTCAAATTCCCGATCCACGGATGGAACCTTTGACCTCTCGGTGCGCAGCAGTGATGGCGTACATGGTGCTGTAAACAGCAACGTGCGTGTTTTCTTTATTGGGTTCAGCAATGCTACAGTGGACAACAGCATACTGATCCGACTCAATTCCCAAAGTATCAGCAACTTCCTTAATAACCACTACCTCAGTTTCTTGCGCATCGCAAACTCACAGCTAGCAGGTCTTGGTACTGGAGTTCAGCTCTATGGGGCATTTGAGTTGAACAACCAGACCTTCCTCATGGCAGCTATCAAACGTGGTCATGGACAGTATGTAAACCCAAGTGGTGTGACTACTTTTTTCCAGAGCATAAAAGAAGCATTACACAGGCAAAGTGGGGTTAAAATAGATTCTGTGGACCACGACCCCTGTACTAAAAACCCTTGCCAGAATGGTGGCAGCTGCAAACGGCGCCTTGGTGTCGGACTAGACATGATGACTGTGGAGAGCGTCCCAATCATTCTCGTCTCAAATCGCCCCCTACAGCCCTATGTCTGTAACTGCAGGCCAGGATATGCCGGTAGTCTGTGTGAAACTGACATCAACGAATGTCTTCCATCGCCTTGCCACAATGGAGGAACCTGCCATAACCTTGTAGGTGGCTTTTCATGTTCCTGTACAGAGGGCTTCACTGGCATGGCATGTGAAAGGGACGTCAATGAATGCCTGTCTAATCCGTGCAAGAATGGGGCACTGTGCCAAAATTTCCCTGGTGGCTTCAACTGCTTGTGCAAATCAGGATTTGCAGGTAGAGTACAACATGTAATATACCTCTTATGAGCAACACAACCGTAGCTATTGGACAGGCTGTTACATATCCTCTTTGTGCACAAATATAGCAAAGTTTTGATCCAAGAAAAATATTTGCTAGCTGAGTAATTGGAGACGTGTTGTAACTCGAGTGTTCAGCGATGACTGCCAAAACCCAATTGCTGTTAGGGTTATGGGTTGGGAGTATCAACTATGATACATATCAATTTGTCATGTTTATGTTAAAGTGTATGGGATGATACAGTTTGACCCTAATAAGGACTGAACTACAAGCTGACCTGAAGAGCACTTGAGAGACGTTTAACTACCTGCTTTTCTGTGGATTAAATCCTTTCCATGTTTATGCTTTGAAGAGCTCTGTAAGTTAAGAGTTCATTTGGGAAACTGCTTAATGGAGCCTTGAAAGGGAAAATACTTTAACAGTGCTCTTCTGTTAACATTTGAGCATAGCAAGGATCTGAAAAGTGATCTAATTAGAATGGTTCCTGTCATGTCAACACGCAGTGCTGGAGATTAGCCCCTACTAAACGTAACAGTTAGTTGAAGACTTAATAAATGTAACTGAGCTAGTGCGTAAAGGGAATGAATGCACTTAACTGTTTACGATAACATTACATAGAATCAGCTCTGTTTGGGCAGCTGCTGCCTGTAGCTTTTGGAAAGGCCTCTTCATATGGAGCTACAGCAGACGGATTGTCTCTGGCATGCTAAAGCTTTGAGTCATTATTGTCCTATTTTATTATGACCATAATAAATGATTGTGAGTATTCATGTCTGAGGCCCCAGATAAATGAGGGCTGCAGAAGTATTACACCTATTGACTTACAGTAGTTTGCCTGCCCTCCTGCTGAACCCCCAACTTCCTGTTTTGTAGGCTCAGTTGTAGGGAAGGAATTTGTCACTAAAGCTTTTTGTCTTACATTTCTGCAACCATGGAGAGCAAATGAGAACAATCCAATCTTCGTTCAGCACATTCATGAGTTTGCATGTTCCCTATCATCTTGTATTGATCACGCTCTGTTTATTTTCTTACTCCCATTGGGTAATGTTCATTTTATAGGCCTCCCAGATCCAGTGAAGATAGGGTATATATGTTGAGTTAATGCTGTCATGACAGGTATATGCCTTCACCCCCTATTCTTTTAGACACTTGGGTGCATTTACAAGGTGAGAGCCTTTCAGAATTGTTTTGGCTGAGGAGGTTGAAGTAGACCAGAACTAGAGAGAGTGCAAATGCACAAAATCCCCTGTTGGTTTCTGGGAGCCCCATATATGAACAGCCCTTCACCATATGCCTATGTCATCCTCACCTCATTCATTTTCATTTGTGTTGTTTCATGAACTCAGGGAAAACCTGTGACTCCATCATCAATTACTGTGAGTGTAACCCCTGTTTCAATGGAGGCTCCTGCCAGAGCCGTGTGGAAGGCTATTACTGTCACTGTCCGTTTGGTAAGTCATCACTCCCGCCGCAAAAGCCAGGTGTTCCAGGCTTGTTCTTGAGCAGTGTTTATCAGACCTGGCCATGATTCAGACCATACTGGAAAATATCAAGATCTCTAGGAGTGAAAAATCCATACATGAAGAATGTAATGTGTCATGTCATGTTTTATCCCCAAAACTGGCTGATTTTTGGGAGTATCTCTTACTCTTTCTGTATGCATAACACTTACCCTGCAAAGTTAGCTTGCAAAGTCATCATATCATTTGAAGCAATACTAATTTATTCCTACCTGGTTCACAGGCGTCTTTGGAAAACACTGTGAGCTTAACAGCTATGGATTTGAGGAGCTGTCTTATATGGAGTTCCCAAGTTTGGATCCCAACAACAATTATATTTACATTAAGTTTGCCACATTGAAGGAAAATGCCCTCATTATGTATAATCACGACAACCAGACTGGTGACAAAGCTGAGTTTCTGGCGCTGGAGATCTACGAAGGTCGGATGAGGTTTTCCTTTAACCTGGGCAGTGGCACCTACAAGCTTATGACTATGGTTCGAGTTTCAGACGGTCAGTTCCATACAGTCATAGCCAGGAGAGCTGGAGTGGTAAGTCATGTGTAGATTTCTAAAGTAACACGATAGGTACTTGACGTCTATTAGTTGTCTAGTTCTGTAGAGGAGTGGAAACACATTTTCAGGATTGCACAACAAGTGCCAAAATGAAAAAATGTAAGGTGATCTAACCCTGAAATAAAACACTAATCAAATGGCTCACAACACTTGCTTACTCATTGTTTCTTGTGGTTAATCTTGGCCAGCAATCATGTTTGAGTTTTAATTTCTAATCCCTTTAACATTCTAAAAATGTCCAATTCAAATGTAAAAGTTCATTGAAATTTTCCAGTAGGTATTTTTTTTTTTTTTTTTTTGTAATCACATTAAATCAAAGCTGAAAACTTCATCAGGTAGTTTGTTCGGGTTAGATGCAAGGTGAAGCTTCTCGTTAAGCCTTAGGATGACAGCGGATTTTATTAGTACAGATCTACTAAAATGATAAATTGCTAGTTGGTGCCATTTGTATTTTCTACATTTTAAATGTGGTCTGAAGATTATCTTGGAGTGAAAGATTAAAAACCGATCTTTCAGCACATCCCTATGGAGGTGTAAAGAACACCCAATCTGTGTGTTTAGAAAAGGTGTTGTGGGTCATTTATATGGGTCTGTGTTTTTTTTTGTTTTTTGTTTTTTTGGACATGGATTTTGAGCAGATGTTAAAGTCATAAGCAACCCTTGGTTGTCCCTCTGTGCTTAAGGTTGAACTGTGTGAGTCAAGGCTACTTTTGTTTAGTTAAGACGTTCCAGTTTCTGCCCGGAGGCAGCTGCTGACTTTTTTATTGCCCTGTTATGACTTAATGTTCCCTCATTTCTACCAAGGAGAGAAGATACAATCAGGGGTTACAAAATCGGCAAAAAAAAGGTACCTTTTTAAATAAAGCATTCAAAAGGTACCACAAAAACGGCACTGTGGCTTGGTTGGTTAAAGAGACTGCGAATTAAAAAGGAGATCCTGGGTTTAAATCCCAGGAGTATTTTCACATTGTGAATTTGCCCCAGGGCAACTAAATACAGTACAATGGTAGTTCAGTGGTTAACACTTGCTTAAGCCATTGCCAAGCTGCCAAGATATGGGAAAAGACATAACTTTTAAGAGGAAATTGTTCATAGCAAAGTTTCCTTTTAGATCTAGACCAGTAAGTTGGGCAACAAACATGTTTGGACGAAGTGAAAGTTGTATGTGCCCCAGCTGGATTCATTTTAGAAAAGAGAGCACACAAACACACACATACACACACTGTCTACTGTGCAATAAGCGCATGTGTTGTATAAAAATAAACTTCACATAATCTACAACCTTAAGGCAACAATGATTCTCTAATAGTTTGTAACAAGAGATCAGTCGCACTACGTCGCACTACGTCGCACTACGTCTGGGATTCCGTATGCTCTTTTGTATGCTGTATATCTTTGGCGTCTTAGTCTTTGCCTTTCATATCTTAACGAATGTGATTCTGTGGACTCGGTGAGCCAATTGTGGATCAGTACGCTTGCTGTGCGAGGTCTTTCTTTGCGGCCAAGACTCTTTGAAGTTTAAAGCCACAGTAATAAAAAGCCCAGATGGTCGAGCCATGCGGTAACTCAACTGTATCAGTGTACACCAAAGCTGCAGAAGACAAATGCGTCTTGTTTCCATCGTTGGTTTATTTTTTAGCAGCCATATTTCACTTGCCCAAGCCGCGGTTCTGCGTTAACGATTAGGAACGGGGGCTTTTTGCGGCTTTTTGCTGTGTTTACCCAGAGGCCTGTGTGGGCGCCAAGCTTCGCCCCCTGTTTTTCAACACCTTTGCGCTCTTTCCATCTCTCTTGCCACGACCGTCTTTCCTCCCTCTGTTCATAAACCACAAAGTTGTGGGTTTGGACACAATGGCAGTGAGGAGCCATAGTGTGTTTGTTTAACAAGAGAGAGGAATGATGTTTCTATTTAACTCACTGTAACTCTTTATTTCATTCACAACAATTCTGTCTGATCTCATTTTGCCTCATGTGAACTTTTAGCTCGGGGTCTTCTCAGTATAGAAGGATACACGAAATAGGAAACTCCAAACAGCCATGCTAGCTGGTCCTTTGATATGTTTTTGTAATTGCTACCACTGTTAGGATGGTTTATCCTTACCACACCGCAAGTCATTAAAGTAAGAAGGAAAAGAATATCCTAGCAGCTATTCTAACTGGTCCTTAATAGGTTTCACTAATTGTTAACGTAGGTAGCACTGATTCCTTTTGCATAACTCGACTTGCTGCAGTAAGGAGGATACAAGACAAAGGAAACTCCTAGCAGCCATGCTAACCCTGCTGAAAAAATAACCAGCATACCAGCACCAAAACAAGACATATGCTGGTATTGCCAGCATAACAAGCATGTATTATATTGGTCATGCTGGTAACCACCCCTGTTGCTCTATGCTGTTTTTTTTTTCCCATCAGGGAAATACTCTTTAGATGTGTTTTAGCATTAAACTGAACTGTTAGCATTATTAGCATTCCTTTGCTTTACCTCACCTTAGGTCATTGCAGGAAGAAGGATACAAGAAACTCCAAGCAGTCATCTTAAAGGGGCCATTGCATTCTTTTTTCATTAATTTTGCAGTGGTCTCTTGTATGAATGAATGCCCTGTGGGTCAGTTTTGGTGAAAAAAATGCTCTGGTACTCCTGATTCAGGCTGTTCTAGTTTGGTGGAATAGTGGGTGAGGGGTGGAGAACGACAGGATTTCAGCTCTTACTCATGAATATTCATGATAATGCAAACGTATGGTCCTGTAGTGATTGGCTAACAGCACTGTGACGCTCCCTCCAGTGAGGGAAACCTTGGGTGGAAAAGTTTATTTTTTACTTCCAGCCTGTGTGCTGGTGGTCGATCGTCGTGACGGTACAGATCCAGGTTTTAAGAACAACCTCGATGCAAAAGCAGTACTGTAGGCACCGAAGTTGGAAAAGTCACTGTGGTCGAAATGATCAGAACACAGAACTAATGAAGCCTTATACTTCGCTGGTGGTGTTCCAAAGACAAATTCCAACCATTTCTTCATCAGTTCTTCTTCCTTGGGCGAGGCATGCAATGTTGATGTGTTATTGCCACAAATAGCACAGACATGAACATGTTCAGCCATGTTTTCAACTTGCTGTTAGCTCCTCTACTTCTACCTGCCGAGACGGGCTCTGCTCTCTCCTGGCCACAAAAT
>JAQMCW010000008.1:14910996-14923721 GCA_030068335.1 Chrysichthys cranchii | reverse complement strand
TCTCTCTCTCTCTCTCTCTCTCTCTCTCTCTCTCTCACACACACACACACACACACACACACTCTCTCTCTCTCTCTTTCTGGCTTCAATAAGGAGTCATCCTCTAACTGAACTCAGCGACGGAAATTGTGTGAATGTGAGACACACACTATTAAGGTTTAATCTCTCAATCTATCAAGCTCACCATCACTTTGCTCTTACTGTCCGTCTTTCTCTTTATCTGCCTCTAGGACCCACAACCTTTCTTTCCATTTGATGTGTGTATTACTGTAGTCTAACCCTGACCTCAACCTCAGTAACGAGATGCTTCTTCTTGTCCCTTGCACCAGCTGAAGAACGGGAACCTACAATACGTGTCCGACGCCGGCGTGGCAGGGAAGGTGGAGAGAATTGTGGGAGATGGAGTTTTCTCAGATGGTCAATGGCACACGCTGCTGTTACAGAGGAACGTCTCCTCCACAACAGTCCTCATCGATGAGTCCATCTTACGCGTCATCACACGCACTACACAGGACTTCGGAGGTCTGGACGTCATCACGGTGTCGCTCGGAGGAGAGCCGCCGCGAACCAGCCCGCAGAAGACCACACCAGGTTAAGATCTTCACATCTTTGTATCAGCTTTAGGTTTTTTGTTTTAGCAGTCATCCAACACTAATCCAGCATTTCCCTGGACTGAGCTTTATTATTCAAAAATCCATCATTTTATGCCATGTGAAAGGATCATTGTTGTTTGACTAGAAGATGAACGATTCAGTTAGGACAAGACTGTTAAGCCTTATACAAACAGCGGAAAAACGGACTGACAGTAGAAATCTCAAGGAAGGAAGACTCACTATGGCTAAAATTGCACTGGAATTACACTTTATTTGAATTTTCTGGAGTTACAGCAGGATCGAAACCGGTTCCTCCACTGAGATAAATCAGCATTATGTCACTCGTGAATTTAGAGCTATCGCAAATATTTGGGAGGAAAGGAGAAGGTGGAGGAGGAAATATCCACATCAGGTGTGAATGTGCGCTTAGGATTTAATATGTAACGAGGTTAACCACGGTTCTATTACATCATTTTTAACGTTTTAATCAAGTTTTTGATTATTTCTATACACCAACTCAAACTAGTGGATCAGACATCAGAGAAAATGGCAGGTTTTTTTGGAAATGGAAATTTTACATAGTATAAAGAGAATCCCCCTGTATTTTTGTGTTGGTTTTTTTTTTTGTTAGGATTGCTTTTATTAAATTTCTTTTTTATTCTTTATTATATTTATTATGTTTGCAAAGTAAGAGATTTTTCTGTGAAAGAGCATAACTGAAGTGCTTTAATAAAAAAAACAACATTTTAAAGCTTAGTAGTTTTAAAAGAAAACAATATTGGTAGGGTATCGATATCGGCTCTTGCTCAGTATAGGTAACAGTTTCGGAAAAGAAAGAGTGGCATTGCGCTACCTCTATGACTTGTAGAAGTTTGCCTATAGAACTGTTTTCCGCAAATTTAATACATGCTCTTCACTCATGCTATTCTGCATACACAGTTGTTGTTCTTAAAGTGACTTTCAAGCTAACTGCATCAACCCCCTATTTTTTTATTTTTTTGATAAAAAAAAACCTTAATTGCATATATGTTAAGGAAAATGAGCAAAACAGACAAAACATGCAATTTGGCTCTTGTAAAAGGTGCAATCATTTGGTACACTGCATTTGCACGTTTATTTTTTCCTTTCATTAGGGCATGCCTAGGAGGCTGGTGTTAACTGTAAAGTCGGAGGAAAAATAATAAGTATATTACATGTTAACATTTTTCATGAATGTAGCCAATAAGCCCATTGTCTTTAAATTATTCATAAACCAGGTTTTGGTCATACTTCTGAACCCAATGGCAGGAGTGTTAGCATGCTAGCATGCTATTAAATTAGTATGTTAGCATATTCAGTAACTTGTTCAAAAAACCATTTGCAACTTAATATTAGTTCAATTAGTTTGTTTTAGAAAAAAGTTTGAAAAACAGTTGAAATAACAGTTTACCAATCAACTCTTGTTAAATCCAGGAATATCTGGAGAGTGTTTTTTTTTTTTTTTTTTTTTTAAGATAACATCTTTGGCCTGATATATTGGGTCCAAAACCATCTGGGCGAAATGTTGATGTGACTAATCAGAACGTAAGCTATCGCGTTTCCCCCTTCATGTTGCTTCACCAATGTAAACAGATGTTTATTGAATTTACCTGCCCTCCCTCTTACCCCTCCCCTCCCATGTGTAAATGGAGAGGATTTGGTTTTGCTTTATTAGAGAAGAGAAGGCCAAGTCGGCTTGGCTGAACCCGATCTCTCTAACCTGCACGCAGGGAAACTTATATGCTGCCATATTTCAGATGCCATTAGTGCATGTTTCAATTTGTTGTAGTCAGATAAAGGCAGCAGATTTGACCAGATGTTGCTAATTGCATATAATACCAAAAGCAGAGGCGATGCAATTAATAACGTGTTCTTTAGTAAAAGTGTAGCTTTATTATTTTCAAACTCTCATAATACTAATATCCTACTAATAGTAAATATTATGCTAGTACAATAAACCCTCGCGGGGGTTTACGTCCCAAAACGCTCCACGAAAGACGAAAATATGTGATACACGGATGCCACCCCGCATGTTTTCTTTTTAAAAAAGCGCTAAATGATCCTCCCACACTCTTTAAACACATTCTAGACACAATTAAACACATAAAGAAAACAATTGTGAACATATAGTGAGGTGAATTCTGTGTAGAATTCATAGAAACATCACATTTATAGCGAGTACTGCTATGGGTGAAGATCTGGATGTTGGTGAATGCTGGTTGCTTCTCCCCGTCGTACCTAGCAGCCAATCACAACCGAGGTTAAATGAATAGGGCATTTTCAGTATCCCCACACCTCGTTTTCTTAAACAATGCTGTGTTCTTTGTCTCTTGTCACTGTACTGTATCTTATATAGTATTAATATTTTACTCCATCTTAATTAATGTTTATATTTTATAATACCGGGGAATATCCACGAATACCCGGGGGCATGACATGTGAAGTGCAATATCGTGGAGGATCACTGTTATCCTACTTTGATAAGAGTAATGAGAGAATGTTGCTAGTAATACTCAAAGCAATGCTAATAATTCTACGAGTACATCTGTATTATTAGTAGTATATTACTATTACAGTACTAACATTCCTACTCTACTAATCCTAACAATAATGTACATATTAATAGTGTTAGTACAGGTTTATCATTCTTTTGCTAATTTCTTACGCAGATGATAAATATGAGTGATATTCTTCCTATAATTACTACTAAAGTAGTATTTAGTGTAGTAATTAAAACTATTAGAGTTCATATTTTTCTTCTTATTTTAATTACTACAACTACTTCTACTACTAATAGTTATCCTTATAATAAGAATCCTAACATGAATGCTAATAAGCCTCTGTTAATAATAATGCTAGCCATATTTCTAACAGTAAAGCTAATAGTAATAACCCTAATCATACTTAAAATAGTGCTAATAATGGTCTTTCTTTAATCGTACCATAATGAAATTTGCTAATAAAATGAATGTTTTCTATTAAATGCAGTACTGATAATTTTACCGTCACAAATTTTTACCGCGTAATTAAGCTTTTTTTATGAGTACCTCTAACAATCCTATACTAATAAAATGCCTACTATAATGCTAACTATCCTTCCATATGATGATCATAATGCTAATAATACTGTGTTTGTCTCTTTTCAGGTTTTGATGGCTGCTATGCGTATGTAAAGTACAACGGCGAGCTCCTGCCATTCTCCGGTGACCACCAAACTGTCTCCATCTCTATTTCTGGGACAGACGAGTCAGTGAAAATCGGATGCCGTGGGCCGAACATGTGTGCTAGTGCCCCCTGCTGGGACGGCATGATGTGCGTCAACCAATGGTTTAGCTACCAGTGCGTTCCTCCTGGAGACTGTGCGTCCAATCCATGTCAAAATGGCGGCAATTGCGTACCTGCTAACCGCGGTGGATTTAGCTGCGCGTGTGATGAACTGTACACAGGACGAGTGTGTGAAACCCTGGTGGCGTGTCTGGGTGTAACTTGTCTACATGGCACAGTATGCAAAGTTGGAACAAATGGAGGATTTAGTTGTGTTTCTGACTCCAACAGCGAATTCATTTTACCAATTTGGGCGGTTCCAGCCATAGTGGGTGGCTGTGCAACGATTCTCGCTCTGTTGGTGCTTGGCCTTATTTTACATAACCACTGCAAAGGTGGCAGAAAGACGGCCGTACCGAAGGAGGAAAAGAAAGCAAAGAAGAAGAAGAAGAAGAAGAAGGGAAGCGAGAACGTGGCATTTGATGATCCGGATAACATCGGGGACGTCGACATGACAGTGCGGAAGCAGCCAGAAGGAAATCCGAAGCCAGACATCATTGAGCGTGAGAATCCCTACCTGATATATGATGAAACGGATGTCCCAGAGAGTGGTGATACGATTCCAAGTGCACCGGAAATCGCAGAAATAGAGCACTATGACATCGACAATGCCAGCAGCATTGCACCCTCTGACGCCGACATTGTCCAGCACTACAAGCAGTTCCGAAGCCACACCCCCAAATTCAGCATTCAAATCCAGCGCCATAGTCCTCTGGGTTATGCTCGCCAATCGCCACTAACCTTGGGCGCTGCTAGTTACACTTACCAACCTTCTTATACTCAAGGACTCCGCCAAACACCACTTAGCCATGCCCCCTGCCCTACACCTACCCCTTTATCCCGCCACAGCCCTGCACATTTTAGCAAACCAGCCTCATTTTACCGTAACACACCAACAAGGGAGATGAATCTGAATCTGGCGAGGCGTGATGGAAGCCCACTGGACCTTCATGGAGACACTTGCCAGTCAGCAGCTATCTTTAATTACACAGCATCACGACTTGGAAGGCGCAGCAAGAGCCCGCAAACGATGGCGGGTCATGGGTCGAGGCCCGCAAGCCGCTTGAAACAACCGATTGAGCAAATACCTTTGGAGACCGGGCCTCCTATTGGTTTGTCCATAGAAGAAGTGGAGCGACTTAACACTCCACGACCCAGAAACCCCAGCATCTGCAGTGCTGATCACGGACGGTCGTCGTCTGAGGAAGACGCCCGACGTCCACTTTCTCGTGTGCGAAATCCAGCGGATGGAATTCCGGCACCGGATTCATCCTCCGAGAGCGATTCGCATGACTCCTTCACCTGCTCCGAGATGGAATATGATCGGGAAAAGCCGGTCAACTATGGTTCTCGAGTTCCAAAACTATCACAAGTCAATGAATCCGATGCTGACGACGAAGATTATGGAGGGGGAAGAATCAAGCAAAGGAGGTACTCGAGTCGGAGGGCGGAGGGCGGGGCCAGCGGAGGCCACACCCCCTTCGGGGAGTATCAGCATCACACACTGCCCCACAAACTGGGCCAAGGATCTGGCAACTTCAACTGGGACAGCCTACTAAACTGGGGACCAGGATTTAGCCATTACGTTGACGTTTTTAAAGATTTAGCTATGCTTCCAGAAAATTCTAATGCTGCTAACGACGTTGAAATGAACAGCGGCAATGGTTCGGTTACCATCATTGCCGAGGGTGAGGCAGAGCAATACGTATGAGATATTCTCTCTTGGACCAATCGAGACTGGATGGACTACGGACAGAGAGAAGGCAGTCGCTTGCAATAATAAATGTTCTTCTTCTTCTTTTTTTTTTTTTTTTGTCTTTGACTTTTGGTACTTGTATTTGTAAGAAGACGAGCTTAAATGCAGTAAGGCAGAGCGATACATCTGTGATGATTCTCCTGATTCCTGATAACTAAGAAAGATTTTAAATAGTCCAATAAGTCTGAGTCCGTTACCAAAAACTGTTTGTATTTCACCGTGTGTCCAAAATCCCAAATAAACCCACTAGCAGTGGAGCTACTTGTCCAATAAACCACAGTAGGAAGTTTGACTTTTCCAGATCAGAATCTGATTAATATCTTCTCCAAACACTACTTGGCTTTTTTCCAAATTCTTGCAATACCATTTCAGGACTGGACAATATATAAAGTGTATATACCATGTCATCATAAATGAACCCGTCCTCTGTACATTTCTCGCAAAACGACCATTACCATTTCTATTCAATAACAAGTAGCTGATAGATCTCTGAGAAAAATGGTTTTATTTCTCCTTGGTTCCATGTAATAACTTTTTTTTTTTTTTTTTTGAAAATGTCAAATAAATATCATTGAAACCAGGTTTAGCATAGACTCAGACTTTTGGACTGTAGCTTTTAATACTTCTTCGTGGATCCCATAGACGT
The DNA here is from genome assembly GCA_030068335.1 of Chrysichthys cranchii. Lineage (NCBI taxonomy): Eukaryota > Metazoa > Chordata > Actinopteri > Siluriformes > Claroteidae > Chrysichthys > Chrysichthys cranchii. Next base: position 14,917,384 of record JAQMCW010000008.1, on the reverse strand, counting down.
CCATAAAACCCGAAAGGTCCTTGATGACCCCATAGACTTTCATTTGCGTTCTTCCATGCAGCAGAAAGCCAAGGGAGGATGTGGCTGTTTTAACAGCATGACCATATGAACTTCATCAAAAAAAAGAAAAAAAGGAAGAAAAAATGAGCTTCTCTCATTCCAGCTCTCCAAACATATAGTAGGGTCCAAAAGTCTGAGTGCACTACTGAGTACTGTTCTCACAAACCAATATGGTTTGGTCAAACGATATTTCTCAATATTTGGTTTGACATTTAAAAAACATGAATGGCGTACACACAGGACCTTCTGATAGATTTCAGTTTCACACGCAGCTGAACAAAGGATCCAACTCCGTTTTAATAACTGAGGTTTTGATTTAATAAAAATAAGGATTGACTGAAAAAAAAAATATGTTTTTAGTGATTGATACCTGATGAAATAGAATCAGTTTCTGGGGCACTCAGATTCTTTTTTCTTTTTTTTTTTTTTATTATTATTATTATTATTTTTTCATTTTACCAGACTCCTCTAGCCTACTTCTCATGTGAAAGAGGAGTGTATGTGAGTGTGTGTAACGCGATAGTACCTGCAGGTGTCTGGGACGGCCATCTTTCTTGAGGCTAGTTCACTTCCTGTCCTGTAGGAGCCATCACTTGTGACTTTTGACCTAAAGCAAAATCCTCATAAGACTATGAACCTGTGTACATTTTGTATCAATGAAGGAAATTCATGTTCTCTGTTGTTGTGTGTTTTTTAATGAACTGTTTCTACTTTTTTTGTTGTTGTTTTTTAATTAACTTAAAGTACTTAAGCAGTGTTTTTATGGATATTTTTTTCATATGCTGGAAATGATCTTACTTTCAGAGGAAGTAAGATTGAAGTACTTATTTTTTTTTTTTTTTTACATTTGTTACTTATGTAACATCAGTATTTTCCACTTTTTTTTGATAAAACTATAACATACTGTATGCTTTATATGTGTAAGAGCCAATAACAGAATAAAAAAAACACAATATTTATTTAAAAAGATGCAATTTTCAGACTAATGCAATAATGCGCATCGAAACGAAGAGATCGAGTGAAAAAGCAGGACATGACGCCAGAATGGCATCCAGTGGGCGTTCCTAGTGAGGAGTTGAAATAAAGTCGGGACGAGTCGAAGAAATTGAATCAAAGTCCGATTAAGAGCGTGTTTCATTGAAACGGTCATGAGTGGGAGACGAGCAAGTAGAACAAAGGTTGGGATCTGTTTTTTAGGGCGTTTACTTTGAATCGGAGTAAAATCGATCATTTTGGTTTGTTTCCTATTCAAGTTTGGTATCCTTTTAAATGGCACATAATTAACCAGTCCAAAAAAAAAAAAAAAAATAGGCAGAGGGGCGCTCATGACACTGGGAAAACAAAACAAAGGTTTCCCAAGTGCTCGTAGAAATCACAAAAACCATCTGAGCACGGACAACACGCAACCAGCACTGAGTAAACAATTAGTTAATTATATAAAGAGCTAGTTCCAAAACGTTGTGGGAATGGCATCCAGTGGTTTTCATTCTGCTCCATGGTCCAAATATCCAGAACACATGGTACGTCTGTATCGCTACAGCTCTGTCCCTTGGCTCGGTTTAACCCAAAACACTTCCTGCAATCAGGTCAATTCAGAGTTGAATCACTGCACTCGAATTGCACTAGATTTCACTTGGATCTGGCTGAGACCACCTCACTTTCTTAGAATGACTCGACTGCGAGAGTGATACAGAAAGAGGAAAATCGAGAGATTTCTACACTTTCTACCCGCTCGGCAATATCTTCAACACTTATTGCAGTCATACTGGTTTACTGACTCGCAGAGATTACATTACATTTCCGTCATTTGGCAGATGCTCTTATCCCGAGCGACTTACATTTATGTCATTTTTATACAACTGAGCATTTGAGGATTAAGGGCCTTGCTCAAGGGCCCAGCACTAGCAGCTTGGGGGTAGGATTTGAACTCACGACCTTCCGATCAGTAGTTCAACATCTTACCCCTGAACTACCACTGTCCCCACTGAGATACTATTAAAAAAAAGTCCCAAAGTCTTTATTTCAAACCAAACTTTAAAAAGTCTGTTTCGAGAACTGTCCAGATACGGCCTGATATTTTCACGAGCATGTTTGGTTCTCCAAGACCTGCTGCCTTTGATGCCAATGTAAGTAAGAGTAATACACCGTGGGTCATGCTGATCCAGGAAGATAGCAACTGGGATGGTGTGAAGGAAGTGGTTAGTTACCACCCTGAAGTGGAGTATTTTCCTCGAACAGCACAAGTGTTTAATTCCTCCTACAGTATTCCACAGCAATTAAGCAATGAATGCAATTTCTGATTCAGGTACATACAACACGTCATACTTTGTAACCATTTCGAGTTTCGGGTAATGTTATAGAATCAGGATCGTTCAAGCCTACACCGTTTATAAAGCCGTCTCGGTTAAGATAAATTCACCAGGTGATGCATGAATTCAATTTCAGGATAACCCACACATCCTACACACATATACAGTAGTACCAACAGAGCAGTCCAGGTTTAGCTTCCTTCTAACTGAAGCGCTGACTTCTGTGTAAAATTGACTTAATCTTACATCTGCTGCGTAGCATTTTCATGGCAAAAAAAAAAACAAAAAATACGGAATAAATGTCACATTGTATGGTAATGTGGAACATCTAGGCTCTGTCACAACAAATTAAAGAACAAGATGTTAAACAGAATGTTATGGTCCATGTCAGGCTTTATTCAGAATACGCAGGGTAGTCTTTAAGCACGTCTTGCATCGGATAGCGGTGTGCTGTTCAGAAAAGTCACATGCTTGGTAAGTGGGTCTGGTTTACAAAATGAAAAAAAAAAAAAATTAAATTAAATTAAATAAATGTATCCAGTTCACCATTTTTCCAAATGAAAAAAAAAAAGAGAGGAATTAATCACACGGGGACATGCTGTTATAAGAAAGCACATCAGTGACTCATCACTTTTGAAGCAGATTATTTTCCTAGACCAGCGACTATTTTATTCCTCATATACCGCACCATTTTTGCCAACTAGTGCATTTTTTTCTTTTCTTAGCAGTGACACGTTGTACTTTTTACCCATTTGTAGTTGTATTTCAAGTTGTAAGTTCCTGCAGTCACTTATGTTTTATCAGCCGTTATCTTTTTGCATGTCGCTTCTTTTACCCACAGATTAACTGAGAAGGTATAAAAAAAAAAATAAAAAAAAAAAAACCCAGAAAGTCTGCATTATTCCTAAAGCACCTCTAGACTGAAAGGTTGAAAGCTGATCCTGATTGTTACACACAGCAGGTGTGGGTGTGTGAGACCTTTATATTACGGAGGGAAACTGTGTGGAAGTGTAAGCGAGAGTGTGCGGGAGTGTGTACATGTGTATGATGTGTAAGAGAAAAGGAAAGAATGAGAGGAAAGGGGGAAAAATATTAGAAGAGACAGATGGAGTGAATGAAGATGCAGATGGTTTGGGGTCTAAAGTAAATCGCTGACAGCTGGCTGATGGCACTTTGTGGTTTCTAGCTCTTTCTCTCTCTCTCTCTCTCTCTCTCTCTCTCTCTCACACACACACACACACACACACACACACACGAACTAAATGCTTTTCCTCAACAATCCTATAACCTCTCATGTACCATGATTTAACAGAAAGGGATTAGTTTACAAATGTAACTGTGTTTTTCTAATGGCATGAAGTGATAACCTTGTTATCGCTGACTTGTAGGAAGTGCCATTTTGGAGTGAATGATGAAAAATGTGCGCAAGGCTACGTATGTCTCGTGTTCTACATAAGCACTAAAACATGATATGCGTGCTGTTTATGGGAAAATAACCCATTCGTGATGGGATGTGGTGCAAGATACAAGATACTCTTTCAAGATTCAAGACTCTTTATTGCCCCACAACAGTGTTGGAGGTAATTTGGTAGCAGACCCTGAGTGCAGTGAAGTTGATTACTTTCCTTGAACAGCATGTTGCGTTGTGCTTTCTACCTCTTATCCTCCAGCAAATGGTCAATGATTACAATCTTTAACCCTTTATTGGGTGAAGAACCTTATTTGGTGACTTCGGCGGAGATCCAAGCCAATGTGGCCTACCAATTCCTCTCTGTGAGGTCATAAAACTACACACATTTCTCTCATCATAAATAAATATCAATAAGTTTATGTGGGTTTCTTCTGTTCTTTTTATGGGACATTTCTACCCTACATTGGCCATATATGGTAACTTGATTGACTTTGATTTTCAACCTGAATATTACGAAATTATCCTCTTTTATTACCCTCCAATAACACTCTAGGGTTGAAATTTTTGACTTTCCAAGTATTTCAATGAGTGCCCTATAAAAGTTTAATTGAGGAAAGAATACCAGGCCAGTGTTTAACTGTTTATAATTACATGTAAGGTTTGTGGAACGCAAAACAAAAGACAGGTTAGTTCCTCCTGTCGTTATAGCAATATATAGCGTATAACTGTTGCTATAGCAGCTGGAAAATGTTGCTTCTTTGTTTGCATTTCTTTCTTCTCTTCCTTGAACTTAAGTGTAGCTTGAAATGTTACATGCACTAGGGTATCCATATGGCACCACGCCCAACATGAAGTGCAAACTTCTTCAGATTTACCGAAGACACAATGGCGCATAAAATTTATGTTTGTAATTCTTGAATTTTAACAGGGGGATCAACTGTATATACGGTGTGCAGCCTTGCTTGCATTATCTATATATGCAATATAATATACCTGTCACGAGGCCACAAGGAGTTCATCATTCTCCTCGGATTAGGGGAGACTGAAGGCTTTTATTGAGATCATAATACATGTTTACGAATGCTATTTAGTCCAAGCAAGTGTAAATCATAGACTTCATCAGATTTTAAGCCAAATTAAGCATGCATTTTTAACCCTCGCATTGCATTGCTGTATGTACAGTGTTTCCAGGCGAATCACATGCGTTTCGCAAAAATCATGTGGAAGAATGTGCCATAAATAAAGGAACGATGTGGGGGGAAAAGCGGCGTGTGAAAACGAATGAATAAATAAAGAAAAGAATCATGTAGAAAGTTTCCGATGTGAAAATTAATTGTGTAAAAAAAAACACACACACACACGTGAAATAAATAAATGTGCAAAAAGCTACACGTGAAAAACCCAAGAGTCCTCTTCAGTTGGTATTAATGCTAACAGGGACACTAATCGTCCTCTTCCTCTTGTACGAATGCCGATCATCCTGTCTGCTCTTAACAATGCTAACGGTAATGCTAATGATCCTCTTTCCTAATAAAACTAACTCTCAACAATCCTCTGCTAACAATAAAAAAAAAGTACATCATATGCTACTTTCTTCAGTCCACACAGCAGTGTGTACGGAGTGAAAGAAAGAAAACACTCATACACTTGGTTTCATATGGGTTAGAGCATAATTCATTACCCTCAGAGTCATAAAATAATTGCAGCTAAAAGCTGAACACTTCTTTCCACAACCAGCATGCCACTGGTCTGGGTGCTTTCATGCTGAAATAGTGTGCATGCCATTGGTGCATACAGATCTACCCATGTCTGTGTGTGTATGTGTGTGTGTGTGCGTGTGTGAGTAGATTGAGAAAGCACATCTGGATCTGATCGTGACGGTATGAAGCGCTGTTTCAGCACTCACAGAGACTCTCACTGCTGACTAGAGAGGCCTCGAGCTAACCGGGGGGAAAAAAACCCCACTATGTGCGTGTGTGTGTGTGTGTGTGTGTGTGTGTGGATATGGCCCTTTGTTTGAAAGAATTGAACATTTCTGTAAGGAAAATGTGAATACTTGCATATGAACCCCTAGCTCCTGTTCTATTCTGAACTTTCTGAAGAAGATGAAGTCGTCAAAAGTGCACCAGCCAATCCCATACAACCATGGAGATACTGGAAAACCCACCACTCACCACATTATTGATTCCAAAAATCTCTAAAACTGAATACTACTGTACTAAAATGTGTGTCAAAACAGTAATCCATAACATACATACATAGGTTAGCATGGCTACACAGTATTTGTGTATATACACACACATATATACAGAAATGGTTTATCAAGGCTATGCCTGTCTTTCAAACATCAGTAAAAGGTTTCCTTTTTGGTATCCACCTCCCTTGTTGCTGTTAGCAAATATTTTAAGAATTATTTTGGACTACTGTGAAAGCAATTATAACAGTACCATTAATGGTAATGAGAAAAATACCCAAAATGACAAACTGAGCCGATTTCTTTCTAGCCCAGGCTGTAGACTCATGTAGCATGCCAGTGACAGTCATGTCAGGTGATTCATTTTTTTTTAATGTAAAGTCATGTGTACCATTGTCTGCATAAGCCACACCA
>JAQMCW010000008.1:14835599-14849086 GCA_030068335.1 Chrysichthys cranchii | reverse complement strand
CATATGATTTGAAAGTCTTTTAGTTTTCATTTTATTCAAATTTAAAGAACATCCCAACTTTTCTGGAATTCGGGTTGGAGACAAAAGCTAAATATTGGTCACCATTGCAAACTCCTCACTGTCGTCAGTCCACTATGGAAGTCTCCTAATCCACAAATGTTTCACGGTCCTTCCTCTATTGTGGATGTATCCCAAACTACATTCCTTATTCTCTATATTGGCCACCATTGCAAACTCCTTACAGTTACCAGTACATTAGAGACACTGTCTCCCGAAATGCACATCCTACTGACTACATATACGTCATCACAAACACTTCACTTTCTTCAGTCCACTATGGACACATCCCAAACCTGACACTTTATGTACTACATAAACACCATTGCAAACACTTCAGAATCCTTAATATATTGTGGACGTGTCCCAAATGCCACTCTTTATTCAACATATTGGGCACCACTGCAGACTCCTCACTGTCATCACTCCATTATGGATATGTCCTAATCCACAAATGCTTCACTGTCCTTAACTTTCTTTGGGATATATCCCAAAGTACAATACTTATTCACTATGTTGGCTACCATTACAATCTCCTTATTGTCATCAGTACACTATGGACACATCCCAAACCACACACCCATGACAATTTCTTCACTGTCCGCAATCCATTTTGGATGTGTCCCAAATTACACTCATTATTCACTTTATTGGCTACCAATATTACCAATTCAAACATCTCCCTGTCATCACTTTACTATGGCCCTGTCCTAAACCACACACTGTATTTAGGACATAGACATAATTTCAAATACTTCAAAGCCTTCAGCCCTGGAATTCAATTCTAGCATTTGGAACAAATCATTCTGCTTATTCACGTATTGGTCACGATTGCAAACTCCTTAATATCATCAGTACACTAGAAATGTCGCAACTTCACTCTTTTATAGATGCTTCCCAACCCACACACCTTATTTACTACTTAAGCACCATCACAAAGCTTCAGTATCCTCATTTCTTTGTGGATGTGTACCAAACTACACGGCTTATTGACTGTACTGGTTACCACTGCAAACTTCTCACTGGCATGCCCTTTGACATTTTGTCTCAAACTACACGTGAACAAATGCTTCACTCTTCTCAGTCCATTGTGGACACGTCCCAAACTACACACCCTATTTCCTATATACACACCATCAAAAATGTTTCACTGTTCTCACTGCACTATGGATGTGTCCCAAAACACACTCACTATATTGGCCACCATCTCAAACTCCTCACTCTACCATGGATGTGTCCCAAACCACACACCCTATTTACTCCATACAAGCCATTACATGTCCTTCAATGTCTATAGTCCTAGCATTCAATTCCATCATTTGGGTCAGAGCCAGTGATTAAACTGATAGAAGAGAAACTTTGTTTAGTAGTGCATTCAGGCTTTAGGAGACATCATGTATGGATATAACTGCAGGTGGCTGCAGGGATGTGAGATGAGGCCTGACTTATGCATGTTTGGCCCCCAGAGTGTGTAATTGTTCCTGTAATTACCCCGCCGGGGGCTGGAAAAAAAAAAAAAGAATTCCTATTAATGAAGGCCTGCTGTGCTGCTGCTCGTGATGTAATGAGTGATGTCAACAAGGGAGGAAGTGAGAGAAGGTTTGGAGAATAGAGAGTAAAATCAAACAACCATTTAGAGAGAGAGAGAGAGAGAGAGAGAGAGAGAGAGAGAGAGGTAGATTTCTCTGAGCATCTGCCTTTTTACCAGATTGTCATGATTACAAGTTACAAAAAAAAAAAAGAGGACAGAAATTACACACATGCACACTCACACACACACACACACACACACACACACACACTTTGAAGCTTTGAGAATAAAGAGGGATTTATTGAGAATGTGGTTTCAGTTTTCCTCTGCTGATCGATTAAAGCACAAACACATCTGTGTTTTATATATATATATATATATATATATATATATATAAACTGTGTGTGTAACTCTGCTTTTAACAGATTCATGTGACGTGACTAGAAAAGTTTCAGATACTCGAGAGAGGATTCGCATCCGAGATGAGACAACATTGCCGCAGCTGACGCCAAATTCTACAGGTGTTCGACAGATTTGTCGAACACCTGCGGATACAAGATTTGTAGCATTAAAAACAAAACAATGAAACATCAAGACCAGGAATCACCCTGATTATGTTCCTGAAGTGTTTTTTAGTCATCTATCTTAGGACTTGACTTTCATGTTAGTAACACAGCCAATCTACACAACATTTCCAACAACCTAAGATGAGGAATTTAGTTCATATGCACCATAAAATGCCTACAATATTTTCTTTCTGTTAAATTGAACAAGTTCAGACATTCAAACTTCTAAATTATGTTTAGTTTTAGCATCAATGCTTGTAGAACCCTGAGCAGCTAACTAAGAGGAAATACTTCTTGCTGGATTTCTTGCCAAATGTCTTGCCGATTTGCTGGGTTTATGTAAAAGCACGGTGTGAAATTATATCAATATGAGTCCCTGTCAAGTGAACAGAAAATGACAAGGAGCCATATAATGCAAAAGTGAAGATTTAATACGAATATTACACACGTCGCTAACATAAGCACTACTTGGACAGTTGTGTGAGAACTGTATGCGCAGGGTGGAGTTTTTGAAAATTCTGACTTTTCCACTTAAGCCTATTATTCTGGAGGAGGTATGATTATTTGTTATGTATAAAGTTATGACCATGGGCCTGTTCATATTTCCTGTGAAGGAAAATCATAATTTTAAAGCATGCAAAGATATCCTGTACTATTCTGTGCTTCCAGTTTTCTGGCAATTGTTTGGGAAAGAACCCACAGATGCATGTGAAGTCAAATGTCCACATACTTTTGGCCATCCAGTGTATCAGAGGAGTTCTGGCATGTTTTCTTTAAAGGGGAGCACATCAAATAATAATAAAAAAAAGCTATCATTTTTTTTAAAATAAAGAATTAAAAAACATGATAAAATAGCACATTTTATGATTTCATTACGTCGATTTCATGTCTTATGGCTACATTACAAGTAACTGTCAGCACATAGTATCATTAATGCAAAATATCCATTTGCTGGATCAAGTGCTGTTGCATAGACTGCACCGTGTGTGTGTGTGTGTGTGTGTGTGCGTGCATTTCTCATGGGCATAAAAAGAGCCATGACTCCTTAATAAAGACCATCTGAACTTTTGCTCTCAAGGTGTGTATGCGCATGTGTGTGCTTTTAATCTGTCTCGGTCATCCTCCACCCACCTTATCAATGAGGAGGAGACAGAAACTTTCCACACATGCTCAAGCCTGTTCACTCACACACACACACACACACACACACACTCTTACATTAAATGCAGACATTCGACCATCTCCTATCCATTGTCATTAACATACACACATTTGCACACACACACACACACACACACACACACACACAAATAGAACAAAAATTGTTTCAGAGGGGGAAAAAAAATCACCTAGTTTGCCTTTAAGGAGACACTGCAAATGTTCCAGCCTTTGTGTCATAACACACACACGCACAGAGATAGATATTGCATGCTGAATCCAAATAAAATCAAAACTCACAGACATGTTAAACATGACTTTGTATGACTAATGCAATACATTATTGGTCTCAGAAGTCCCATTACAAGATGTTTCTAAAGTGTGTGTGTGTGTGTAACCAAAGCTCTGAAAGAGATACACAGAAAGACAGATGGATACACTGAAAGAGATCAAGGATGAAGAGTGAAAGAAAGAAAGAAAGATACAATTTGCATATAGTGTTCTGTGTATTTAATGCATCCCATCAAAGATGCGTCTGGCCTGTGTGTGTGTTGTGAGACTGAAGCCCCTTGATGAGAAGTATTTAAAACCACAGCAGATGATTCAGTTTCTCTCTCTCCTGCAGTCGAACCCCAGCAGTGCTGCCTGAGTGCGTGTCTGTGCTTTGATGAGACCACAATGAAAGTTTTTCCACATTGACCATTTCTCAGATCTAGTACAGCTCCTGATAGAAAAGAGACGCACAGGAACACACTGTATTTATTTATTCATCTATTCTTGCGTGTGCAAAAACCACTCTGTTTCCTCATATTGCTTCTTCCGCTCTTTCCTGTGATAAGCACTGTCTGAAGTACACACACAGACTCCATTCAGGGTTTGATTTACAGATCATTTTGTGTAGTTTTCAGAGGTGTGCTGTGAATTTTTCCCTCTTTATAACATCATGCTCTTTGGAATATTTCTGAATAAATTTAAAGCACATTGCACATTAAAAGATAAACAGAGACAGTTCTCTATCCCTTCTTTTTCTCCCTTATTATTTTTTTCTTGTTAAACATGTTTCCTATTTCAGTACCACATATGCACGTGGTTAAAAAACAACAACAACACACAATTAAAAATCTAAGACTCATGTCAGATGTGAGTTTTGCCATTCATTCTGGAATACAAAATTTAAATCTGTGTGTCATATAAAGGAAACAAGTAGAACACAATGTCAACAGTATCAACGGGGTGCCCTCGCCACAAGTCTACTACTTCTTGTTGTGTATTTGTATGGCAGAAATGCCCTCCAAAATATTCTTCAAAAACAGGAAGGAAGCTACTAAAGAAAAGAAATTTCAGACATTTGTCCTTGCTGTGACCTTGACCCAGTTTGGATCGATTCCAAAATGTAATTAATTCATTTGCTGGATACAATGAGCATTCCATATAAATCCTACAAACATTCAAACACTTGTTATGGAGATATCGCACAAAGAATAATCTTGGATGAACACATCGATGTACAGACAGATGGACAGACCAATGGACGGACTCCCCCAAAACATAATACTTCCACCACTCAGTAGCAGAGACATAAAAAGTTTGAACCATACCCTCCAAAGCTTTAGATAGCCTCTGCTCATCCCATCCCATCTAATCTCTTCTGCTCATTCTATAATATTGCATTACATGTCGTATAGGTGGGCAATGTATTAGCTGTTCCTCTAATCACTCCTGTCCATAGAATACCTCGATCCTAGCAGTGGAAAACCCAAGCCAGGATATGGGGCAACTCTAGTTTTTGCACAGTCACCTGAGATAATTTCCCTACCTGACATGCACAAATCAACCCCTGCGCTGTGTACCGGGATTTCTCTTTGGACCTGCCATTAAAGAAGCCCTGGACAGAAAAATGCAGGGTGCAGAATCACAAAACCAGAACAAACAAATGGACCACATGATTAGGTCAGTGTAATGTGGTCTCTTCTTTCCTTGCACAAGCCTTTGACAGGAAAAATCATGCCTCTAACGCCATAGGAGGCATTTGAGTACGACCTACCCTTTACAGAAAAGAGGTCTATAGACCACCTTCCCTGCAGTCCTGAACAACGCACCCTTGGCGAAGGGATAAAAGGATCACCCATTGTCCAGCTAGTATTTCAGCTTGGTGAGTCCTGATGACAATGTCACAAGGATTCAAGCTTTATACTTTTTAGGGCTCATCATCAATGAAGTTCTAATTGTTTTCCCATGGAGACAGGCATGAAAGAACAGGCAGATCATCCAGGTCAAAACAAGTGGTTCTATTCCCTTTACTCCAGACAACAGAGCAAACTCAGGACCAGTTCACAGGATCTGTTGGATGCTCATGTTCATGTCAGATGCTTTCTATAGTTAGCTTTCCAAGGACAGACATTCCAATTCAAAGCCCAGCTATTTGGCCTCTTTCTAGCACCACAGGTGTGTTATTGATAGGGAGAATCAAAAATGAAAGGCAATTTTAAAATTACACAATAACCTGGAGAGCAAAAGACAAAGCATGGAGTGGAAACATCCATGCAAAAGTCAGCCCTCCCCCAAGAAAATCATGTTAAATGTTGTTCTAGGACATTTAGGCAGTTCTTTTTGGTCCAAATCCTGTCGACGTATGTTAATCTTGGAAATGACAGTCTCATGGGAGGAAGCCATCGATGATGCATTCGAAAGGAAAAAGCTGCGTTATGCAAACTTGGCAGCTGAAGCAGAGGCCCGGGGCTGGAAAGTGCCTGTGCATCCATTGGAGGTGGGCTGCAGGGGCTTCATAGCTAGTTCCACCACAAGGCCATCAAGGAGCTTACAGCTACCACCATAAGAAGCAGCCATTGGCTGTGGCTGAAGCGAAAGGAGACAGTCTGGGCTGCTCATGGAGCCTCCAGCGCGGCACACACCCAGGTCTGATCAGCCTGCGGTGGCTGTCCTCGGGCGAGGGTGTATAGTGATAAAAGGCCGAAACACCCAATGACCCCGGGGTACACAACTGAAGATGTGTCATACTGGAGGCAGAGCACTGCCAGACGAAAACCCATGAGGTTACCTCCAGCCTTACCGAAGAGGAAATCTCCGTGCTGTGCTGATTATGAAGGGATCTTAACACCTAGTCCTAGTAGACATAGGGAACTCTGGCTTGAAACCTGTGACTTCTGTGAAAGGGCAGCTAACAACCTGGGAAAGACCTGGTGACAGCCTGAAGAGACTGCTGACAGGAGGGAATAGACCCCATGGGGGGCTGGCTTGGGCCAGCTATCCAAGTCGGCAGGATTCGGTCACAACAAAATAAGGCAGATCCACCCAACTATTGCTATGAAAACTTCAAGAGGAAGAATAGCCCGAGTCTGCGAGAGTGGGGGTGCAAGATGACTCATTGACAGACCACATCGTAGTGGACCTTGGAATGAAAACGACGAGGATACCGATGATCAGCATGGCACTCAATGGAGAAACAGCACTGGCAGGACACAAGTTGCAGAGCTGCATCTGTGCCTGGAAAAAGATAACATCAGAGAAGGGTCTCAAGATCCATCAAGGCAGGAAGAAGTGCCTGAAAGAGCTTACCAAGGGACCTCGCATTGACCACTACTTGCTCAGAGATGGGGTATATCAGTTGATTGAAGCTCAGTGGCAGGAAACTCACCACAGTCCACAGGGTATCAGAACCAAAGATGAAGCTCAGCCAGGCACAGCTCCACCAGTGGGCGACAGCCCAGACCCCATCTAGCCAAAGTCAGCAGTTGAGAGGAAGATGGATGGATGAAAGTTGCAAATTCTGTGGCCCAAATGCTGCCAGAAAATGGAGTGGGGAACCATCGACTCAGACCTCGTCAATCTCTTAGAAGGTCTGAAAGGGGGCGTCGAAAGAAAACTAGACAAGATGGGAGAAATTATATACAGCTATGGTGCTGAGAGATTTGGAGTGAAAAGCAAGAACTTCAGAGCTCAGAAGAAACCATCAGGCCATCTCAAGTCCAGGAGGCAGCAAGACATGGAGTGACTTATGAAAGAAAGAAGATGCCTGAGAAAACAATGGAAGAAGGCCTCTGAAGAGGAAAGGAAAGGAATTGAGGCACTAGAGGGTGACATCAAGCAGTGCCTTGCAACACTGCCAGGATCAGAATGCTTGAGAAAACATCATAAGAAGAAAGAGCAGACAAGGACTGCCTTCTACAAAGATCCCTACAAGTTTGCCAAAGACCTCTTTGTCAAAGAGAAAACCGGCACCCTCAAAGTACCTGTGAGGGAATTAGAGGAGAACCTGAGCAAGACCTACTCTGAGGCATGTGCCAGCCACCATCCCAGAGGACATGCCACTAATCCAAAAACCAGAGCACCAGCTGGAGTGATGTTGAGACCACATTAAGACAGGCAAGAACAGCATCAGCCCCTGGGCCCAATGGCATTCCGTATAGGCTCTACAAGAACACCCTAGGCGTCTTGAAGTACCTCTGGAAGCTGATGAAAGTGGTGTGCGTAAAAGGCATCATACCTAAGGCTTAGCGAAGGGCAGGCAGGATCCTGATTCCTAAAAAGAGAAAAACTCCTCAACCATCCATCAGTTCTGCCAGATCAACATACTGAACGTGGAAGGAAAGATTTTCTTCAATATTGTGTCCCAAAGAGACTCAGCATTCCTGCAGAAGAACAACTATGTTAACACCTCTGTGTAGAAGGCAGGGATAAGAGGCTTCTCAGTATGTCTGGAGCATGCAAGTATCATTCGGAACGAGGTACAAATGGCCAAGAAGGAAAAGAAAGATCTGCATGTGGTCTTCTTAGACCTGGCCAATGCCTTCAGGTCAGTGCCTCATGAGTTGCTGTGGACAGTATTCAACATTTTCCAAGTGCCAGAGACCATCATAAGGCTGGTAAAAGCCTATTTCCAGGACCTCCATTTCTGCATTACACTCCAGGATAACACAAATGCCTGGCAGTATCTGGAGATTGGCATAATGGCTGGCTGTACCATCTCCACACTGGCCTTCACCATGGCGAATGAGATAATTATTCGAGCTTCATGGTGGGTGGTTGGAGGTGACACCTGAAGAGCGGGCTGTGTCTTCCTCCGATCAGGGCGTTTATGGATGACATGATGACTATAACGACTAAGGCATGCACCAGATGCCTGCTGGACAAACTCCAGGGTAACATCAAATGGGCACGAATGGAGATTAAACCAGACAAATCCCACAGCATGTCCATCATTAAGGGCCAGCTCATCAATGAGAGGTTCCATATTAACGAGGGCAGGGGTAACTCAGGAGGTTAAGACGTTGGCCTACTGATCGGAAGGTCGGGAGTTCAAATCCAAGCACCACCAAGCTGCCACTGCTGGGCCTTTGAGCAAGGCCCTTAACCCTCAACTGCTCAGTTGTATAAATGAGATAAATGTAAATCGCTCTGGATAAGAGCATCTGCCAAATGACAGTAAAGTAATGTAATGTAATGTAACAATGTGCCGATACCAA
The DNA here is from genome assembly GCA_030068335.1 of Chrysichthys cranchii. Classification (NCBI taxonomy): domain Eukaryota; kingdom Metazoa; phylum Chordata; class Actinopteri; order Siluriformes; family Claroteidae; genus Chrysichthys; species Chrysichthys cranchii. Next base: position 14,840,291 of record JAQMCW010000008.1, on the reverse strand, counting down.
CAATCCTGGAAAAGCCCATCAAAAGCCTTGGACGAAGGTACAGTACAAATTACTGTGCATTGCTGCGAAATAAAATTAAACCTGCAATTCTCAGCAAAACACAATATTATGCTGTCTGAGACAGTTTTGCTGCACGATGACAATGCACGTCCTCAAACAGCAGCAGCGTTAGTAGAGACAGTGCAACAGCTTGGGTTCAAATGTCTTCCACATCCTTCTTACAGCCCAGATCTGGTGCTGAGTGATTATCATATCTTCAGTCCACTGAAGGAGGCGTTGCACAGTTGCAGATTCACTTCTGATGACAATGTAAACGAAGTGGTGCTCACCTGGCTGAAAAACTCTTCTCTGCAGGGATACAGAAGCTAGTTGTACGATACAACAAATGTGATACCTTGCATGGAGACTATGTGGAAAAGTGAGGTGTTCAATTTTTCAAAAGCTATTAAATGTATTTTTCCTATACTTTCTGATTCTCCCTTGTAAATAAGTAGCCTTCAAGGCCTTGATACATTGTTGTGTGGTACCAATCCAGATTTCAGTGCTGGTTTGGACATGTTTTCAACTTACAATAGGTCAGTCTGATTATGCATGTTTCAAACAACCTCAACATTGGACATCTTTCCTCACTTTAGGGCTGTCAAATGCGACTGCATCAATTCTGTATGCAGCTAATGCAATTCGTCTCATAGTAACTCTGCGCCCTCCCCTTCCCCACAGTAACCCAAATATAAAGTTTGCTCCTGTTGCCATGGTTTTCCTGGTACAGTAGCTGTCCAAACTACATGACTTGATACAGACTCTATGCAGAGCTCAGATGTCTTGCTACTAAAATGAATATTCTGGAAGGAAATCATTGGGTATAAATTAAAATGTTTGAAACAGGATTTATGCCTTTATGCAGTTAACATCAAAATCCATTGCATGCTGTTACTTTGCACTCACCAGGGATCACAAGATCCTCATAGACATTTCTTCATGCATTGTTTTTTTTTTTTTCATCCAAATATATTAGATGCAATAAATCACAAGGATCTTTTTCTCCATTTTGACCAGAAAGGAATATATTACCATATAAGAATTAGAAAAAGATGGCTCTGCACATGCTCCATATAATAAAATCTAATACCATTAGATAACTATGATAGTTAACAATATTGCCTCACTGCAATTATAGTGTTTGGGTGACACCTTTCCCTAATTAGGATCACAGTTTCATGCCGTTTTACAATAATGCGCTCAAAAGGCTCAGTGTTCAGCCTTCCAATTTCACGGCCATTTGGAAACAATTTCAGCATCTGCAAAAGAAAAAAAAACAGTTGGCTGTGATACCATCAAACATTCTTCAGAGTAATAGACTTCAGGAGATCGCTCAGAGACAAAGGTCTCTCCTTCAGAGATCATATCACACTATGTCTCTCTCTTTCACATACATACGCACTCTCACACAACAGGGTCCAATGGAAAGTTTGATTACTCAGAGGATTGGTATTAAAAGCGAAACGCTGTATGTTGTGAAGCCAAACTACGTGACCTAATCCAGTTAATATTGCAATTTTTTTATGAATTTGGCAGTTCTAAAACAGTATCGTGTTCTCTCATCACTGTAGTTTATGATTTCATCAAAGCCAGTTATGAAATACCATTCAATTAAAGTGTGATGCGGCTTTTTCATTACCTTATTTAGAGCACCTTTGATATGCATAATAAATTTTTTTGGAATACCCAAGGGTTTCTGCTTCCATGTAAAACAAACCTAAAGTGGAAATCAAATATTTCTTTCAGTGTTGGAACATTTTTCCTCTGTTTGTCACTAATATGTTACATCATTCAGTCCAAGTGTGTGTGACCTTTTTAGGAGGATTCTATCTTACAAGTCCCTGTTGTTGAGAAAACATAAGAATATGTAGCTTGGAGCTAAAAAAAAAAAAAGTCACTAGGAAAGAGAGTGTCATAACACTCTGAAGTTAAGTAAGGAATATGACAATTGCTGATGTGCTGTTATAGAAAAATAATGAACTATATGACGATGTGATGTGGTCCAAGTTGAAACAAAGTTAAGGTTGCCACCTCAGAGTTGATCATTGTCCAAAAAGTGCCATTGTGGGTGAGTAAGAAAAATACATTTTCACAGCTTGCCACGTTTACTGTGTCAAAAAAAAACTTACAGCTTTATGTTACAAAGTTGTAACAAAATCCTGGCACTGGAGGCTCCTTCCAAAAACCGATTGCCGTATAAGTCCTTTTGTAACGCCTTAGAATGTGAACATTATTATACAGGAGATATATGGTATGTCTTGCAGCTTCAGTATCAATCACAGCTGCTGTTTTAAGCTGCAATAGAAAATTAATCAAAATCTCCCGATTTGAAAAATCGGCAGTGCTCTGATTTAGAGGATCCATGGATTTAACCTCTAGCTCCAATTCTGGCCTCAATATCTTTGTTGTCCTTAAAATGTCAAACATTTTTAATCACAAAGTAGCTTAAGTTAATGCTATTCTCATTTCTATCTGCTCTTAATTGTTTAAAAAAAACAAAAAAAACACAGTATCCGTGTATGCTGACCCAGACCATGCTTCCTCCACTGCTAAACTGAGTTCTAATAAACCTTCAACTTTTAATCTCTTCTTTCAAACTTGCCAGCCAGTTGTATTTTGGATTAAAATAAATACAAACATTCTCGCCTACAGACTTCTCAGGAAATTCATAATGCACTCCTCTAGGTAGCAATTTTCCTTATCGATAATATTTTCGCAAGCTGCTGGGCCCAGATAGGAAACCGTCTGCAAATTTAATAGTGACCTTTAACCTTTGGGGTGGTGTATTTCAGCTACTACATGGATGGAATCTAGCTTAAAGTGTAAGAAGCTTATAGTGCCTATTAAGCTATACGTGGGTGAGAATACATTCAGAGTGCGTGCGCACTCACACACACACACTCACACACCCACACACACACACACACACACACACACACACACACACACACACACACACCTGTCCTCAAAGTGCAGCAGTCTTATTCCACAGGTAATGTAGTTTGGGGAAATGTTCTAAAAGGTGTAGATAAATTTCCAACATTGGCCACACTTTGTGGAGAGGCAGAGATAGAGTAGCTTCTAAAAGTCTCAGAGCTAGTTTCCTGAAACTCTGATGCATTATATTTCTCAAAGATGACTTTTTAGTTTTGCACTACAGCTATGTGGCTAACATAAGGTTATATCTGCCAAGTTAGAATTGCTTTTTGCATCTCCCTATCTAAATTATCCTACACTCTTCTTGTATACCAGTCTATAAAATACTTTAAGGTGTGTTATTTCTAAGTGTACCACATACTGTGGAATTCTCCATTCTGATTGGTTGGAAGAGAAATAAAACTTTGTTGTTAAATAAAAATAATACATTTTGGGGTTAGCAACAACTGCTTTGTGTTGGGTTGCCGCACACCACCCCGTCTCTGATTATTTTCCTATAACAACATGCCCTGTTATGTTTTATTCCTGAAATAAAAGGTTGCTGAATTTCTATAACTAACTGACCATTGGGGTCCTGTCGCTGTCTAAATGGACCAGTGTTTATGTTGCTCTGTAAATTGTGCTGGACTTAATTTCTTAGTGGAAGAATTGTAGCCACTCATAAAATCATTTAAAACCAGCGTAATGTGTCAAATTAATGCCTTCTTTGGTAAGCAAACGTGTAATCAGAGGGACAATGGAGAGCCAGCCAGTCATTACTATGGCGTAATGACTATCCGTTAGCTACAAACACATTGGAGCAACACGTGCTAGCATTTCAGTGAGGCCATTTCTAATTTTGCAGCTACACATGAACTGCTTGTAAAGTAAATAGCTCTTGAAAAATCTGGCGACACCCTGTAAACCAAGAGCTGTTTGGTGAGTCGGGTCAGTTTCAGCCTTGAAAATCACCTTAATCGATTTTGAACACAGTCCTGACTGTCAGCTGTGGCTGAAACGTGGTGGAATTTTCCCCTCCTCATTCTGCACTGGGGTTTTCTGGCTGTATGCTTCTTATTCCTTCACCCAAGTCTATATATGAGTGCCTGAAAGAATACATAAAAATAGGACAGAGACCGCAAATAGAAAGGCTATTGCAGTAAAGGAATGTGATAATTAATGCACACGGGATTATATCTACACCATGGATAATGACTCTACAAACGAAAAGGTCTATTTTCATCAACATGGGCATATGCAAACATAAAAATTCAGAGACTGCAGAACCCAAAATTACATGCTCCAGGTCCAACATCCCTCCGTTACTCCTAGAACAATTCTTCTGATGTCATCAGTGTGTTCCTCTTATGCCTCCCTTTCTGGAGCCATTTAAAGATTCCCTCTAGATTGCAATTTCAAGTTTTCTCAGACCAGTAAATCAACACCTATTGGTATATAGTTATAGCTAAATATTGGGATATAGCTATAGCTAAAATGACATACATGATGTACAACCCAAATTCCAGAAAAGTTGGGACGTTTTTTAAAATTGAATAAAATGAAAACTAAAAGACTTTCAAAATCACATGAGCCAATATTTTATTCACAACAGAACATAGATCACAAACGTTCAAACTGGGAAATTGTACACCTTTATCTTCAAAATGAGCTCATTTCAAATTTGATGCTTGCTACAGGTCTCAAAATAGTTGGGACAGGGGCATGTTTACCATGGTG
>JAQMCW010000008.1:14816226-14830365 GCA_030068335.1 Chrysichthys cranchii | reverse complement strand
GGGTAGTGCTTACGCTAAAAGCTTTATATCTATGACAGATTTTTTTTTTTCCATTTATAGGATACATAGCTTGTTGACATTCAGACACCACTGAAATGGTTCTACCTACTTATATTAAGAGAGAAAGTTGTTTCAATTATTCGAATGTCTTGTTTGATAGAAAAAAGCTTATGCCAGCGCATAATGCAATCACACCAGTGAGGAGGAAAAAACAACATAAAAGACAATACCCCAGTTGTATTGCTTTTCATTAAATAAGCAGAGGGTTGCGTCATAAGAAATAAACTCTAAACAGAAGTGAATGTGATCCACCTTTAAAAGCAAGCCACACTACTGCATTGAGTTATGAGATTCCATTTAGGACAGCAAAACAAATTACACCAGTAAACTCTAGTTTGTATTTTTAATCGTTAGCCGTTATACCATATTTTAGTCATAATCTTGTGACCCATGCCCCTGAGTGGAGAGGGAGGTGCATTTCAGTCTACCATGCCTGTAACGCAGTGGTGAAAATGAACATCCAATGCAAGACAACAAGGAAATTCACCGACTTCTGATGGAAAGTCAGTTTTGAATTCTCAAAGCAATCCCCTGCTCTTAGTTGTTTTTTTGTTTTGTTTTTTTTATTAAAGAGATAAAGTGGCATATTTTGGTTTTTAGTGTGGTATGTTTCGTGCATATCAGTAATATACAGTATATAATTTTTCTACTGGTGAGATTGCATTTTACTTTGTAAAGGAATGTTCTGCATCATAGTAGGTACTCTAAGTTTTTCTCCTTTTATGTCTTTCAGAGACCTGACCTCAAGAGGAAACTGCACATTGATGAACTATGCTCTAATAAGTGGTTTATTCATAAATATGCTCTAATAAGTGGACTATTGTACATGGTCCTTCAGTTAAAAAGACCACAACAAACCAACCAAGAATCGGGGTATTGGAATTCGGGCATTTTAAACAAAACCTTAAACTGGCTGATGGACTAAACAGAACTAGAAAGTATTCTTTCTGACACAACCATTTCTAGAAATGTCTCATTCTCTGATTATCTAGCAAATTCTTTCCCCCTTTGTCGTCATATAGTATCAAAATTACTCAATATATTGTAATTTTAGTTCTAGTAAAGTTTTTGAGGCAGTTGATAAACACACACACACACACACACACACACACACACACACACACACACACACACACACACACACACAGGCGCTGGCCTTTCATCACTGTGCAGTAAAGTTTAAAGTTTGATCCATCCATCAGAGAAACACCTGTCAGTACATCTGTCCCAAATGTTAAATGCTATAAGTGATTCCTAACCAAGCTGACTGTAAAAACGAGACAGGTGCGGCAGATGTGCATAGAATTTCTGAACACACTCAATATGTCTTCATTCATTCCGATCTACCATCACTCTATCACATGGCAACAAACAGCTGTGTAACACACAGCTGTCTAAAGCAGAACACCGCTGTGCTAAACAGTCTTTCAAAATGATAGCAAATACTAGTGATATCATGAAGCCATTTTTTATACTGATGCAAGTACTGACACTACTCATGCATGCATGCATACATACAGCACCCTCCACAATTATTGGCATGCCGGTATAGATGCGTAAAAAGCCTTAAAATAAATTCGTTTTTCATTGCAGTAGCCTAATCTCACACTGAAAAATATTAGAAAAATCTAACCATGAATTTGAGTATATTTATACAGTGGGAAAATAATCCTTTTCTGTTCTACAGACACAAACATAAATGTGTGGAGTTTGCTAAACACTACTGGAACTTTAACTGGAACTTTGGTCAGATGAGACCAAGATTGAGCTTTCTGGTAACAAACACTACAGGTCGGTCTGGTGTAAAACAAAGGATGAATATGCAGAAAAGCACTTCATGCCCACTGTTAAGTATGGCAGAGGATCTGTGATGCTGTGGGCCTGTTTCTCTTTCAACGGCCCTCGGAATCTTGTTAACGTCCATGCCATCTTGAACTCTTTGAAATACCAGGACATTTCAAATAAAAATCTGGTGGCCTCTGCCAGAAAACTGAAAATGGGTCCTTACTGGGTCTTTCAGTAGGATAATGATCCAAAACATATGGCCAAATCAACACAGAAATGGTTCAACAGACACAAAATCAACCTTCTTCCATGGCCATCTCAGTCCCCAGATTTAAATCCCATAAAAAACCTGTGGCGTGAGCTGAAGAGGAGAGTGCATAAGTGATGACCCAGGACTCTGGATGATCTAGAGAAATTGTGCAAAGAGGAATGGTCAAAGACCCCTCTCTCTCTTTATTCTCCAAGCTTGTGAAATGTTATAGGAGAAGATTAAGTCCTGTCTTAAAGGCAAAAGGGGGTTGTACAAAAAGTATTAACAGCAGGGGTGCCAATAATTGTGGCACTGGTGATTTTTTAAAATCAATTATTTCTTAATGTGAGATTTATTTTCCCACTGAATAAATGTACTGAAATTAAAGGTTACATTACTAGGTTTTTATTTATTTTACATTTTTCAGTGTGAGATTAGGCTATTGCAATAAAAAATTAAATATATATATACACACACACACGACAAGCAGCATAACGACCAACATAAATAGGTAAGTACATTGAGAAAACATTGAGATGAAAAACGCCAAATAATCGCTGAAAAAAAAACCCAGTATAGCTTCACAACAACCACAGCTCAACCAACGCTTGTAAGCAACTAGTAGCACGCACGCAACTGCCACCTAGCGGACAATTGCTGAACTACTGGATTTAGTTTGCAACATCCAGGATTTTTAAACCTTCATACCGGACATTCTGGCTAATGGACTATGTATTCAGACCAGTAGATTTTGCACATCCGATATCCGTTACTGCGGTGTCCATAGATGAGAGGATCAACCGTATTACAAAAATATATAATAACAGGTAAGTTGCATGTGCATCATGCATAGGACACACCAACTTTATTGGGAGGCCACGCTTTCTTCATGGAACTTGACAGATTCAGATTCATAAACGCATAAGACCACACTACCTTCACAAGTAACAGACATAAAGGCCACAATTCGAGCTGAGCCAGGCCACATGAAACACACATGGAGGTGTTGATAAAGGAAAAAAAACTCTGTTTGGGTTTAACAATTTATGACCTTTAAGTGAGAGAAAATCCCAAAGCAGTGAGCGTCTGCAGAGACAGATGTCTGGTGTTTCGGGTTAGACAGGTCGCCGTGTTGATCTTTTCTTTGCAGCGACCCGAGGAAAACATTCCTCCAGCAAGCCGACCTTCAGTTTTTCAACCAACAAAAAACTAGCACAGCCACACAAGGGGAGAAAACCTCAGAGTGAACTATAGACTGTTGTTATTTCATCAGTTATCAAATACTAATACACAATCATTACACTTGGGGAGGAAACCATTCCTTAAGTCAAAAGATAATATTTAATAGCTGTGTCCTGGATTAGCACTAGCATACTCTTGTATGCTAATTCTCAACACATTAGCAAAGACTTCTGTGTTGTTTTTGAAGTTATTTCCACACTCAACAATGTATACACAGAACAACTTAATCAAGTTATTGCTAATATTTTTTATAATCTATAGGTTATATGTGAAATACAAATATTTGGTTTGAGAAGCACTAATGTAGTACTCTAGCTTGTTTGCTAAGATGGATCTGACTGTTTTGAAATTCTAATAGTTAACAGCAAATGTGGAGAAATTTAATTTTGACTTTTCATAACTGATGGAATAAGTGTGTTTGTGCTTGGGCAGACTTTTGGACCATGCGGCAGTAATGTTTGCAAGGTAGTGTGCTAGAAAGTGATTGTTTTAGCATGGTTCAGACTTTCTGCAGCCCTGCTCAGCATTTAAACCAATTTATATCAAAGTGTGTGATGTTCTCCAGAAGCCCTCATTCCTTCAGTCGTTCCATATTGCTATAACCCATATAAGATGATACAAACAGCTGGAACAGCCGCCATGAAAGTTACTTTAACTTCAAGAGTTACCGTCTAATTTTCTGCCAAATATCTAAGGAAATAAATAAATAAAAACACCCAGATAAAGCGGTATATTAAATGTTCAAATATCAACTCACTCAGTGGAATGCCCATATCTTATGAGTTATAAGTCCTTTTAGGTCAGTGCTGCAAGGCTGGTGGTCTTTCGATAAATCATCATAATAAAAGAATAGATGTCGCTCATCACCTTGCTAATAGGTTTATTTTCTAACAGTCTTACCGTCTCCCAAGGGTGGAATTAAAATCAAAACAGATAGACAGATGAACCATATGGTGACCTTGCGACTGTATATTTATTTTTTCAGGCATTTTGCAAGAGTGAAAAAGAAAATCTTTCAGGGTCAAGAACAAGTGAATGTATAGAATAGCCTTTATATAATGTACCATGTAAGGAATAAAACATTTTGGGACATGTTATAGGTAAATAATCAATACACAATGGTATGGTGATAAGGTTTTATTCCTTTTACTCTCCACATGCCTTTGCAGATTTATTTATTTAAGAACAAGATCATGTACCTTTTTGCTCTTTATTGATACATATAACGTTGCAGAACATTCATGAAACAAGTTAGTTCCGGTTATCACTTACATAATAGGAGCATATAAATGACTGTAAAACAGTCATTTTGTCACTTTCTCTCAAAGTTAATATGTCAAAACTTATCAGTCTTAAGATATGTGGGGTGTTTTCAGATTTCCTAGAACCACATTAGTATAAGATGAGAAAAAAAGTACAATATTTCAACATGCACTCTTCTGCTTGCGTTTCTGGAGCGTGAAGTGATTTCATGCTATCGTTCGTTAACGTTTATGGCCGGATTATTTAGCGGCGCTCTCTGAGAACAATAACTTGAGATTTTCAGCATGTCTGCAGCTGTCCAAAAGCCAAGCTGTTCAAACAGCACTCGGAGGCGGCGACACTTTTATTGAAACAAAAGCCGGCGCTTCCTTAAATACAATTTTCACGCCAAGAAGTGGACTGTTCAGAGACCTTGAGGTTCTGCATGATTTGGCACAACAAATGCACACCGTGTGCCAAGGGAAACTCGAGTGTGTGAATGCTAATGTGCTAATGCTTCATTTTCTATTACCTCCCTTCAGAACTAGCAGTCAGTTATCTGTCTTTCAAGCAGATATTAACATGAAATAAGCATTCAAAATCATTCAGTGTTGTTGTTGGGTTTTTTTTTTAAGATTATATATGGCTGCATCACACATTCTACCACATAAAATACACACTTACACTACCATAACATCAAATATCACAAAATTAACAAGTTGTACTATTAAAGTGGGATGTTCCTTGCTGGACTGATCTAATGCACCCGAGGAAAATATGAATCCCAGGTCGGTTATAGCAATATAAAACAATAGGAAAGCTGTCTTCCAGGAATGCCTGGGATTTTCTTTCCACAAGCATTTCAGCTGTATTTCCACTAATTATTCTTGCCTACATAAAGAATATTCATCATCCAGGTTACTCTGAAATATGCATGAGTAGAAAATCATTTTAGGAGTCATTAAAACAAAAAGAAGAAAGGCAAAACATGCAACTATTTCAAAAATGTCCAAAATAAACAGCAAATTGTTAGCATAATTTCATATTTCGTTAAATATCCATAGTCAAAATTTGAACAACCTAGCATTGCATAATCATTTTCTTTACAAAGCAGTCACAGTCACTTTCCATCTGTGTACATCATTTCGCTAATTAGCTAGCATGCTAGCTCCCCACAGGTCATATCCAGATTGCAGTCATATTCACAGTATGTGGGAAAAGGCAGGGTTTTCTACAGTGTAGAGAATCCCCTTTAAACACAAGCAGTTTACAGAAAGTCTGATAAAAATGGGGCTTAAAAATGTGGATTGAAGAAGTACATTGCATGGAATCACTATAAATCAAACAATGCCAAGCATTGAAATAGGCCTGATAAAATAAATTCATTTTGTAGCAAGGTAGCAAGTCTAGTAGTTATGGAGAAGGTTGTTAGCTTTCCTCACACAGAAAATGTCATGCTTTAATCAAATTATTGGCTATCTGCCAGAACAAAATGGACCCAAGACAAATCAATTCTATAAAAAAAAAAAAAAAAACCCAACTAAAAAAAAAAAAAAAAAAAAAAAAGGCCCAGTTCCTAAGTTATCTACAATGCACAGGCGCTGTTTAACATGTAGAGATGGAAGAGGTTGAAATGTTTGAACCTTCATAAAAAAAAAAGAACAAGACTAACTGAATGAATCTGTGATTATTTCCAATTGGCGTAGGGGAACAGAGATCCTGCATTGTTCTTGAACAAATACATACAAAAGAGAAGCATTTTTGCAGTTCTTAGAGTTACATATAGTAAAACGCATTTGCTATATTATTAACTTTTGAGGCTGTTTTTTTCCAACACTAAAAAAACTGTCTTATTACTGTTATAAAATGTTTAGAATGGATACTAGTTAATGCAAAATAAGCTTACACAGCTCCATATATTTGTGCTAGTTAGCCTGGAATGGTGAGGTAATGCTTCTGGACATCTTGAATGTATTAATAGTTTTGTTAACTGCTACTGATCAGACTATGGACTCAGATACCCATCCCAGTGAACACACAGCTGCATTTCTGCCAAATTTGTTTCAGAGTTTTGGCAGAGTTTACAATTTGTATAAATGATCCTCCTGCTGAGATCAGCCGAGGCACTGCAACATTTACCGCCAAACCATCATTAGTCAGCACTGAAGAATGTTTTCCCCCCTTTAAATGCGTAAAATGTGCAACCCAAAGGCCAAATGTTCAAAACCCAGGCCTGTTCCAAAATACTCTTGCAGAGACTCGAGTTACATACCTGTTTATTAACAAGGCCATTCTTCAGCATTTACCTTCAATACAGTATATCACCTTTCTCCTCCATTGGAAGGTCAATAATGCACAGTGGGGTTGAAATGATATGATTAATTCCCTTAGAGAATTACCCACCATCGATCATTCTTTCCTGTCTTGATGAAAGGGTAAAGGTCACCAAGAAGTCGGAACAAGACACAATACCCAGTGTAAATCTCCAGTCTTTCGTGGACACAGAAACAAGAGACAGTCCGCTCGGAATTTCCGAAACACATATGTGATGACGTAAACGAAACAGGCGCTTCCAAATTATTCACAAAAATAATAAAAAAATTAAATAATAATACACCCACCACCCATTTTATTAGGATCTCTTGTACACCTGCTTATTCATTTAATCAATTAAATCAGCCACTCATGTAGCAGCAGCACAGATACATGTAGGTAGAGGTCAAGAGAAGCAGGTTTGAGGGTAGAAATGGTTTATTGATGAGAGAGATTACAGCTGACAGGAAGGCAATGGTAACTCAATTAAACTTTATTCTTTGCAACCATGGTGTGCAGAAAAGCATCAGAGATAACAGCTGGCTTGTGTATTACTTAGCTTTATATACACAACAGACAGATGTGGTGTGTGGGGGGGGGGATCAGATGTGAAAAAAATTGTTAAACAAACACTAAGAAGTGTTAGGAAGTTCATAGCTTTTAATAGCAGATTTAGAGCCTGAACACAGATTATTAAATGCACTTTAATATTGACTACATGGAACCTTGGAAAAGGTTGGATTTCTGCACCCTTGGAGAAATGACAGGATGTATTGAGAACATCGGTGCATTCAGTGCAGCGCAGTCCAGTGTCCAAAGATTTGGATATATTTAGGGTAAAATAAGACTAAGAACATAACACAATACTGCAGTATAAGACACATAAGGTAATAATGATTAGGAGGCATGGACAAGGCAGGGCCAGAGCCTGGATACCAGCTGGAATTTCATTTCAATTTCTGTGGTGTTGGTGCTACCATGATGACATGCACTATGATGGTCTTGTGTGACCTGAGCAGCTGCAGTTTTTAGAGGCAATTGCTCCTCACCAATAGTATGAGCTGGGAGACAACTTTACAACCACAGCTGACATTCCACCAACAACCACAAGCATTAGTCCTGATGTTCCAAAAAGAACCACAATCTTTAGTCCTGACATTCCACCAACCACCATGAGCTTTAATCCTGACATTTTACCAACAGCCACAAGGTTTACTCCTGATGTTTCACCAACAAGCAGGAGCTTTAGTCCTGATGTTCCACCAACAACAGCGAGCTTCAGACCTGATGTTCCACCAACAACCACAAGATTTATGTTCTAAGACCTAAAGTTCTTTTATGTCTGATAAAGCCTGCATTGGAAAAAAAAATACATAGTCTGGAATGGTGTGATACAGTGCTGGTGTGTTTAATGCACCCAATCACCTCATGGTTAAACAGTAAATAAGGAGATGCTAGCCAGCTTCTTTTAGGTGTGATGCAAGGAGAAAACGTCACAGCTCAAGTTCTCAAGTTCTCCCACTTCAAACTTGTGAAACCATGTCTTCATGGGGCTTAATTCATGCACAGGGACACCATCATGACATGCACTATGATAATCTTGTGTGAGCTGAGCAGCTGCAGTTGAAAAAGGTTTGGGCATCTTTGTTCCAGTGAAGGAAATGTGTTATTGTAATTTCTAATTGTGTTTGGGGAAGGCCTACAAATGGGTGTAACGGTCTGGTGCCCACAAGTCTTTTGCTATATATTGTAGATTACCATGTGCATAGCTTAACATATTACACTGTTATACAACATACTCTTATAATGAATCTGCTGTTCTATGGGAGACCCAAAGTCTCTCATTTCATTGGGCCTGAACTCCTTTGATGCTAAGTATAGGGACTGACTCCTATTTGTACCTTCAGCACTGGAACAGGTAAGAAGAATAAAAATAGTGGATGTAACCTCATTCACATCTGAGATGGCGACTTAAGGCCACTGCAAATATTTGGCCATGCTATGTGGGCTAGTTAATGTACCCTCTCTGTAGGATACTGAAATGGACTGCAGAAGCCACCCTGATGTTTAAAAAAGCTGAGGGATTGTTTCCACACTTCATCATCCCAATCCCTCAATACCTTTCATCATGAAGGTAAATGCTTCTGAATGGACAATCAGCACTGTGCTTTCCCAACATCACAGGAACCCTATGCCTTGTATTTGAGAAAATTGACCTCAGCCAAACAGTTATGATTTGAGGAACTGGGAGCTGTTAGCCACTGAAGTAGCACTGAAGAATGGTGACATCCTTCAAATCAAATCACCCAAAAAAACTCCTCTTCACATGGTTTAAGTTCACCCTCATACATTTATACTGGGTCTAAGAACACAAAACAGATGTTTTGTTTGGTTTACACAAAAACAAATTGTCCTCGACTCATGTAGCCACCTCAATCAGCTTGGAAGCCATGGATGAAACCCATGCCAATGTCCAAATACAATAAAAGAACGGGCAGTTCACACATACCTCACCTTTGGACAACTAGGTACCATAAAACTGCTGGTAAACAAGTTCGTGACATTATGACCTCAAAATGTTATACCGAAGACATAGTCAGTCAGTGGGATAGGTTGGTGGTCTTTTCTCACCATCTGTTTGAATGCTTTTCTCTTTTCTCGCTACCTGTATGGCAGTTAGCTACCGAATACTTCGTCTTCATTTATGAATTGTGCATGACACTGAAAATTATTTGTATATCTTTCTCAAACTTGCAGAGTAGGCCTGGTAGTTGGATCAGATTGAGATCAACTCACATTCCCACCACAAACAAAATCACTCCAGGGTTTGTTTGGGACCACACCAAGATCACGTCCTCTCAATGATTACTGTGATGACTGTGTTCACACCTGCCCAAAGGAATCTCACCAAAGGGTAAAACAAACCAGAATCCAATTTAATCAGACTGAAAAGCACAGGTTTGAAAACACCTTTAATCAATTTGCCTAAGCTTCCCACCACCATGGAGACAGCCAAGGTCATTTTCAAAAACGTGTATAGTCTACCAAACGATGTATGGTCTACCAAACTGACAGAAAAGTCCTGTTCACCTCATGTGTATGAAGGGCATTTTGCTAGCAACTGCATATAAATATCAAGATACTATCCTCGGATACCATCCAAACTTGAAATGCCTGGTTCAGAACTTTTGTACAGGTTGAGCAGAACCAGAAGATTAGATTTCTAAGAAAGTCCTGCAGCAACAACCAGCACAAAGGACTATAAGCCTCCTATTTCCTCCCATGGGGTAATTAGGCACAACATTCACCAACAATCTTTTTCAGTGTGTTCTTGGCTACCAATCTTTGTTGTCAACATGGTCCGGAAAACTCAGAATGTTCCGGCAATCGATGGATAATTAAGGAGGAGTGAGCAGACCTAAGAAGCTGTACACATCCACTTACAAAGACCAATCCATGAGAAGAAGATTCAGGGGGTTCCATACGTCCAGAATGCTAGAGACTCCCCCATAGCTGTCACATCAATTTCTTGTTTAAACAATTTATGAAGCTCATGGTCATTTATGAAGCCTGTCCAATTGTTCTTAGCCGTTCACTTTTAGCTACCTTGTTATTATATGCTTTATGTACATGACCCTTGCTTTGTTTACCCATTTGGATCATTCCCTTGCACTCCTTATTTGCTGATGATCATTGTTGTATCCTGTCTGCTTCTCTGACTAGCCTGTAGTTCTGTCCTCTGGTTTTGATAATCCTGTGCCCATTGCATTGGACTCTGACCAGTTTATTGTTCATGAGTTTGGGATTGTTAACATTCCTGTTAAGAACCCTCCAGCAAAGGGAGTCTCACAACACCAAACAAAAATTGCTAAGACACAAGTTACAAAGACAAATCCAACAGAACCAAGAAAGAAAAGTACAGCATCAAGTACAGGGGTTTACAAGAACACTATTGAAACACTAGGTTGAAGATTAAATATTCGAAACTGTCCAGTTTAGCATGAAGTTCCTCTGAGGTTCTTTCTCCAAGTGTTATTATGAACTGTGAAGATGGATTCACATTACCGTTAAACAAACGTTTTTGATTCTTTTCTCGAGTGTGATGAACGATCAGCCTGAATCTCAGACAGAGATGAACGGCATTCCTGAGTGAGACGACAAGCTGCTCTTAATTAAATGATCCCGGAAAAAGCCGTTAGCAAATTACAATAAAATAGATGGAAAGAAATAGAATGTCTTTTCACTTGGCTTTGCTTTTTTTTCTCTACAGATGGCTCCTGGGAGTCCAGCGTATGAGAGAAAAACATGTTGGAAAGAAGAAAACAACTCTGCAAATAAATGACTGGTCCTGAAAAGAACTCGCAGTTCAAATCAGTGGCGTGGCTGGAATTTCATTTCGGGGGAAAGATCTGGTTATAAGTTGGCTACAAACAAGCTGGCAGGCTTTATTTCTCCGAGTCATCACTGTAGTTCGGATGACAGTGGCCCCCATTACCACAACCAGAGAGAAAAGCAGAACACGGCACTTACTGCATTCGTTTTTACCATCTTCCCATTTAGCTAACTACCCTCATATTGATGTCATCACAACATTATAGCTAAGTAACATGAGACCTAAGCTTAGCGTGGATTGGCTAAAAAAATTATTAAAATGTTGTTGTCCAGTAACTCTGGCAAGATTACTTCACATCACAGGTAAATTCTTGACTTTGTCTGGTCAGATGGCGCAAATTTTTCACCATGGGAAAATCTTTTGGGCTTTGCCTTTTCGCCAAGGTGTGTTTTTATTTTTGTTAATTTCAAGAGAGAGAAAAAAAGAAAGGCTGCTGACAAAATGGCTGTTTATATCTGTAAAGTAACAGTCGCCAAGTTGCTTCATTGATGTTCCACAACATAACACCTAACTGTTAGACAAATAAAAATGTAAATAAAATACTTACTCAAATATTTTCATGCTAACAGTAACTCCAATAACAGCATGCCAATGATCACAAGAAGCAGCTGCACTCAGTGGAAAGGCTATTTACATTTTTAAAATAAGCTGTTGAAATGACGTTACACCTTCTAACATCTTCTTGGCAACAAAGTGACAAATCAGTTTCTATTCCAAGTCACTTTTACAGCTTAGGAAACCTGAAAGTCGTTCCAAATTTGTAACTATGGTCCTCTTTGGGACATGACCAGTATGAATAATTTGCAAAATACTTTGAGTACATTAGATATTCATTAAGATTTCATGATATATAGTTAACTCCTGATTTCTTTTTATCCTAGCATGTATTTTAACCTTACACTTTCATTTGTAGCTTTTCTTATAGCTGATTCGAAGGTTGTGTAAGAGCGGATTTCAAATGTCTGTGTTTATTTAGGACGACCCCTCGTAAAGAATCCACACCGGACGCTCCAGGTTACGATGCCTCACTCCGGTCACAACCTCCTCCTTGGATATATTTCTTCCTGAATGTCCTGGATGTCCTCCGTGCAGCCTCAGCCGATCGTGCAAACTTTCCCCAAGAGACGTGTTGTAACACGCACTCGTCTAGGATAGTTATGGCCTCCACCAAGCATTATTTAAGGTCTTTTTCATTCCGTCTTTATTTCCCAGGGCTGTAGCTGTAGGGAATCGTGGATTCTTAATTTTCAGAGCTACTGCACCCAGATGAGCTCTTAGACAACAGGAGAATGGAGAACAGATTTTTCTCTGGCAAACCTCCTCAGCATCACACTGAACAGAGTTTTGAGCAACTGTGTGAATTATAATGACAATAATTATTACACATTGCTCTTGTGCATGCTGTTTTGAAGGTTGTCTCTGCCTGTGTGTGTGTGTGTGTGTGTGTGTGTGTGTGTGTTTAGGATTTTCTGCTTTTTTGTGTTTCTCTTTTGTACAGCATGGAGCTTTCTACATGATAACGCAAATAGTTAGTGTACAATTTTGGAAAGCCATAGTCTTAAAAATGAAGTTGTCTTTAATACACATAGGCTATTCTTGAACTACATTGTACCATCACACATTCTACCCAAGGTGAATAAAAAACGACCTAAAATTCTCAGCAATTACCCAGACACTAGAAGGTTTAATGCTAAAAACTTGGATTTGTCCAAACCCCAATCCCAATACCACCATACCACATACTACTCAAGCACTCAAGTTTTTAACTGTAGATTATAAAATTGGCTTGACATTTGGTACATGTTGAAGTCATATTTTACTACTACAATAACTTATCAACTTTTTCCATTGTGGCTCGTGTTAAATTCTTGAAATCAATTTTCGATAAAAGCACCTCAGCAATTCAAATCAGAGATTAACCGTAATATTAATGCACTTGATCTTATACAATATTGTTTCTATAGAACACCTCACACATGTGTCACATAAATAATAGGAAAAAAACCTGAAATTTTTGATATGGGGAAGTTTTCTGTGAGGGGATGTTTTTTTAAGAAACGTACCAAAAAGAAAAGCTGTTGATTTACGTTTTACAAAACGGGAAATTCTTCAGCAGAGACAGCTTTGAGATTTCTCTGTAACGTGTTAAAGCTTTATGGTATTGATTCACTCATCATCCTCAGGCGATATTGCTGACTGAGAATGATGAGTGAATGGCTGTTTGTAACTTAACATTAGCGATAACAGGGACTAACTTCTTCTTTGTTCCCCCAACATTAACTGAAGAATAATGGATTAAAGTATGATGCGTCTTTCTTTAATAAATACGAATGAAGTTGCTGTCAGGAATAAAACACATCCAGACGTGTTGTTGTGGGAAAGTAATCGACTTCAGAGGATTGGAAATAGTAACTAGCTTGCATCCAGTTCCATCCAAATACCCCATCACTTATCATTTTCCTATAACAGCACAATCTTTATAGCATAAGAAATTTGCCAAAAAAAAAAAAAATGTAGCTACCGAAGCAATATCCAATATCCTCCCAAATGGGACACAAAAAAGCATTTAGTATTCATATTAGCACTACATTGTATTACCAATAACACTGGTCAACAGTCATTTTGCTATGGGGAATTCGGTCACCTGTACCTTATAAAATTCAACATGCTGATTCTAAATCTGAAAACCGTTTTTGTCTATCACGTCACGTGTTTAAGTTATGTGCCGGGTTGTGTTTATGTTTCCATCCAATCTTGGCGATGTAAGCGATGAGCACGGGGAAAGATTTCATCAAGATATGAAGACGATGGAAAGCAGATATCAGGGAAAGTTCAATCCCAGTATGATGGGAGA
>JAQMCW010000008.1:14730013-14740025 GCA_030068335.1 Chrysichthys cranchii | reverse complement strand
TGAAAAACTTGTTGCATCATTCCCAAGAAGACTCATGGCTGTATTAGCTCAAAAAGGTGCTTCTACTAAGTACTGAGAAAAGGGTCTGAATACTTACGTCCATGTGATATTTCAGGGTTTTTTTAAAATACATTTGCAAAGAATTCTATAATTCCTTGTTTATGCTGTCATTATGGGGTACTGAGTGTAGATTCATGAGGAAAAAAAATAATTTGAATGATTTTAGCATAAGGCTGCAACATTACAAATGGTGAAAAATTGAACGGGGTCTGAATGCAGTGTAAATGTGCAGAAATAGTTTTAATAGTTAAAATTTTTTAAAGTTAATAATTTTCCCTTGTGCAGTCGTAGTCACGTATATTATATAAATAGTGCATGATGTCAGTCTTCAGACTTCATGGTGGTTTTAGGTATCCATCCTCATGATAATCCACCTGTAAACCAAATACCTTAAATTTAAAAAAAAAAAAAAAAAAAAAAAAAACATCATCTTTTGTGTCCTGCATTAATGTGAAGAAGTCACATGAGAAATAATTATAAAAATATGAATTATAGGAATATTATTTGTTTGTGGTTGTGGGGGTACCTGGTGTGATGTGAATTTGCTGAAGAGTTCCTGATACCTTTCCTTCCACTTGTCTGCCTCTACCTGCAGATCCAACATTGCATCCACATCCCATCTAGAAAGAAGAGCTAATATTTTTTTTAAAAATATTCTCACTCTTCACTCCTCAATTCCTACACATTTAAGGAATTGCTTGGTGTTACCTGCTGCAGAGAATTTTGGGTTGCATATCTTCTCCACTGATAGTCTCAGCTTGTGAGTTTTTTCTGAGATCCAGCAATTCATCCTGTAACCTGTTCACCTGCAGGACCAGGGCCTCCTTCTCATCATTGAGGCAGTCCTTAAACCTGCACACACACACACACACACACACACAATTTCCAAGAAAGAGCAAAGCATCACTGGACTTGTATTTCCATCAGCTACTGGTAACAGCAACACACTCTTGCTTCATCGTTATTCACACACTCAAAAAACCACACACACACACACACACACCTTTTGATGCAACATATCCAATTGCGTTGTTGTTCACACAACCACTCAACCTGCTCAGCCATCTCTCTGAGCTTGTGAACACTAGCTGTGTTTTCATGCTGCAGTTCCAGCACTGTCTTCTGGTGGGCGCTGTTCTGCTCGCTTAACTCCTGCTGCAATGCATCATGGGCCTTCTGCAACTCCCGCAGGTCATGTGACTTACTGACCATTCAAGATAAGAACAGATGGCACATTAGGTGCATTCTGTGTTAATATGTACTTATGTGAAACAAATACTGTACATAATTTCAGCATGCATAGTCCTTTATACAGATTAACAAATCTTTAACAAACCTAAAATATAAAAACAAACACATAATTTTAACTGTCTAATCAGAAATGATAGTAATTAGAATTTTCCAATGACTTGCATAAGTGTTATTAACCTCTTCAGCTCTTTCTGCAGATTTCCTATGTGATTGGCATGGACCTCGGCCTCCTGGTGGAGCTGTGCCTCCAGGCCCTCTGCTTTTTTAGTTGCATTTTGGGCCTCCTGGTGGAGCTCATCCACAAAGCCCAGTAGTTGCCTCTCAGTGGATTGTACATATTCCAGCTCTGAGTTTATTGACTCCAAGTGAACACTTAACAGAGCCACATCACTTGGGCTCAGAGAAGGCTACACACACACACAAAATAAATTAAATAATGCTATGCCTACATCTAAATAAAACTTTAACCACATTAAGTAAAAGGAAACACACATACACACAAAATGCATTCCATAGGAACATACACATGTAATAAAATAAAATTTGCCTTTTTATTATCATCATTCCTTTCTCAACAAGGAACTAGAGGAGTTCACTTCTCATTCACAAGTAGCGATGTTTTATATGCCATTAAATACACAGATGCGGCTTTTTGAGACGCCTGTAGATATGAAACCCAAGCTTCCTGCATGCATTTATCAGGCAGAACAAGTCCAAACACATGAGTGACGCTCACACACATATCTATCCCAAGCATCAGGAAGATTTTTTTTTTTTACATCTGGCTTTCACAGTTCTTTTAGCATATTGTGTCACGTTAGGAACATATTAGCACGCTGCAAATGCCTGTAATCTTCAGTATACACATTAAAAATTGTTCACAGTATCTCAATGAAGATACCTGTGGGTTTTGGAGCTTCTCAAGTAGCTCCTGGATGGTGCTTTCTTTCTGACGGAGCTGCAGACACACGGTTTCCAGTTCTATCTGCAGGACCCGCACTGTCTCTCTGGATAGCACACAGTCTCTCTCCAACGCTGCTACACATACACATGCGCGCGCACACACACACACACACACATGTGTGCACACACACACACACACACATACATATATATTCATTCATTGTTCAAGCTAAACACTCAGCCACTGCTAATAACACATTGCAGGCACATACGTACAATATACATATCATGTACTGGAAGGATACTTAAGAATCATATGGAACAAGGTGTAAAAATTGAGGGTTGTGTGCTGAGTTATATGAGGGGGCTCTGGATTGAGAGAGAGAGAGAGAGAGAGAGAGAGAGAGAGAAATACATTTTCCAGAAGACTCCATTAGATTTTGCAATAACATTTACAATTTTGGACCCTTTCCTACAGTGATACAGGAGTTTTACTGAAGGGCAGGAGGATATGGGATGTAAAAGACCTGCTTGAAGTTATATTTATTTCCTTAATTCATGAGCCTTGGTCTTGTGAGCTAACAGAAATCAAGAATGCAGCACTGCGGTCTCTTTTTTCACTAGTTTGCTTCTTATTAACTAGTGGCCACCAGGGTGGATTTTTACCTTGCTGTTTTTATATTGTTACTTGGCAAACATCTTTAAAAAATGTGCCTTCCACGGGTGGTAAAAATTCTCTTTCCTTGTCTCTGTGTGCTAAGATTTCCTTGTTAAAAATGTCAGCACCTCTGAATACGTTTCACATTTATATACAGAAATTACCACCCACTCACTCACTTATTTCATCCCACTAAACCCTGTTCAGGGTCACGGGGGGAAGCTGGAGCCGATCCCAGCTGACTTTGGGCGAGAGGTGGGGCACACCCTGGGGAGGTCGCCAATCTACTGCAGGGCGACACACAGAGACAGACAACCATTCATTCTTACATTCACACCTACGGGCAATTTAGTGTAGTCAATTAGCCTGATCCCCTCATGGCATGTCGTTGGACTGTGGGAGGAAACCAGAGTACCCAGAGGAAACCCACATAGACACGGGGAGAACATGCAAACTCCCCACAGAAAGGCATCCAGGTCGACCCCGGGGATCAAACCCAGGACCTTCTTGCTGTGAGGCAACAGGGCTAACCACCACACCACCATGCTGCCCCCAGAACTTATCAGCAAACTTAAAAAAAAACCCAACATATTTTTATCACTCTATTTATCAGATCCATTGATGGATCTAAAATAGATATCTAAATAAATCCTTAATAAATGCCAGTGGTGTGTCTGGTCCTGATGGTAAAATAAGAGTTAACATAGTTGGCTGGTAAAAAGTGTCTGTTTATCGAAAGCATCAACCTCATGACTTCCTATGCAGCAGCTCTCTGCCTTTAAGGGAGAAAGCTAGTGTTCATTACTTTAAGCTCTAATCACACACACACACACACACACACACTGCAAAAATATTAAATACCACAATCATATAATGTCTCTACAGTTCTTATTCACATATCAAAGTTACAGTTAGTCTTATTATACCAACTTCACAGTTTTAGCATTTACATAAGTTCTTGTGAATGTGTAAACATTTTTAGAAAGCATACAAACAAATTAATATATTATCTTTACGAATAAATTAGAACTTTATTTATTTATCTGAATTCTTTTTAATGAGCAGTGTGTTTAGTGTACTGCCTGTCGCCTGTTAAACAGCATCTTTGCTGAGTTGAGGTTCGACAGTTAGAAGGGTTTCTTTCTTTCTTTCTTTCTTTTTGTAAATGAGCTATTTTTTTTTAAATTATATAAACCCTACGTTGTTTATTGTTTAGCATTATATTCTGTATATAGAAATAACAGTATCAGACTGTCTCTGGGATCATACAATCAAGACTTTTTGTTCCTTAGATTAAATGGCTTTTAATGGCACATTAGTAGTCCTGAATGTCCAATGATAATACCCAAAATTATTTTTTATAGATACACTATATTCACATTTCTAATATTTTCACCTAATATAAAGTGTAGTTTTTAAAATGTATCACTTGTTTCCCTACAGAGCTATGATAATTTTGTTTCTGGTTCACTGTCATCAGTTATTTAACATTTCCCTTTATTTAACCTGCAGGTGTGGCTGTCATTGAAATTAGTATTAAGTACGTGATCACTAATAGCTCTTGAAACCTTATTAGTCTGCCTTCCATTCATTTAGAGCCCCTAAGCCCTGTGTTGCTAATAATATAACGGTTATAGATTATCTTCCTCTCACTTTCCTTTCTTGACATGTGGATTATTCATCCTCCAGAGTGTTATTGCTCTGTCTTACCTTTCTCCTGTGCCAGACGGCTGCACTTGGCTGTGAGGTACTGTATCTGACTGTAATCTTCATCTCTCTGTACTCGGAAAAACCTCCTCATCACCCTGTGCTTCTTTCCTCTCTATCGTTTTTCTCTGATTCCCTCACGCTTTTTATTTGAGAGGGGGGCAAAAGAGCAAGCTTCAAGTGGCACTGCTGTTGCCGAAGGCCATGAAATTCTCTTACACCCATACATGGTTGCTTTAAACATTAGGGGAATCATGCTTTGCGTGAAGATAATCAGAAAGTTTTATGTAACTAGTGAGTGGCTTCACCAGCACAGACATGTTGTAGCTAGCAGGTACATGTAATGGGGGATTTTCCTTTCTCCTGCACATTCCCTAACCCCGAACATACAGGAAAGCCTTAAAAGTGCCTACATCAGGGCTCATGTCCACATTTACATTGAAGCACCTGGGCACAAAACCACAACCACAATTTCTCACAAATGTAGAAAGACCAAAATCCTGCATTTAGCTAACACCAGAATCACTAAACACCACAAAAGTGTTTCAATATAAACATGTCTCTGAGTGGAAATTTCCTTTCATTTGCTGATGACACAGGAGTGATGAGGTTTTTTTGTAGTTGGGAATGAAAGCTTACACTTGATAGACTGCCTTGAACTGGTATCTCTATAGGTCAAAGATCCTAAAAAAAAATTTAATTGTTAACTGTTTTGTAAAATAAGAAACGTTAAGCATCTGCTTAAAAATGGCATTTATTTATTTATTTTTTAAAAAAAAAGAAAAGAAAAGAAAAATGAAAACTGTTTCCACCACGTTTTTAGTTATAAGCAGCTCAGGACACCTAGATGTAACGTAAACAAGCAAAGAATTCGAAATGAAACATTTACAGTGCTTTGGATTACCTGGAAATGCATGAATGCTTTTTCTTTCTTTCTTTTTAATTTTTTTCTTACCTTTTGCAAGTAGCTAATAAATTTGACTCCAGTCTTATCCTTCATCTTGAGTTTAAAACTCTGAGACCAAAAACTGATATTATTCATCAAACGCTGGACTGTACAAGACCACAAAAGACAAATTAAAAGTGACACATCAGTACCTTGTCCCCTTTGTGAATGTGAACATACAGTAATATGTGATGAAATAAAAACAGTTCTTGGTGGTTTTGGACTCCAACTGTGTACACGCTGAATTGGGTGACATGGCGGAATGAAAGAACCCTTTGGCGAATATATAAAATGTGACGCTCGACTTTACTGTTGGACAAATGGCTGATAAATACATTAAAATAATTTATCATGTTTATCAGTTAAATAGCACAATAACAGAGGAAGAAATAATGTGAAAAACAAACATGTAACATATATGTCAGTGCTTCTAAAAAAATTTTAATTTAAAAAAAAAAAAAAAAAAAAAAAAAAAAAAAGGGCCTCACATCAATGTTTTTGGAAGAAAGTCAAGCTAAATTGAAAAATAACTCCTCACAACTTATAAACAGTAATTCAGTAAGCCAAGGTATGTTGTGTCCAAATTTTCTTTAGTATTCACAAAAGAGCTACAAGGCTAATAAGGCTAACAAGTAATAAATGCCTATAAAGACAAATTAGCATATAGCTAAGAGTGCTGAAATCATCACGCTTAACCTCTGAGGTAAATTACCTCAGCCAAATTTCGACACATTCAGGCTTAAAATTCTTCTTTAGCTTAGGTTATGTTACTTCCTCTCTGAGGCAAGTGTGTAGAAATTTCAGGATGGAGTTATCATAAAGCTAATCTTTCTCACAACATACAACATTTAGACTAGAAAGATTAGCATCATGCTAACTGCATAACCATATTTTTTTTATATACCTCTATTATGCTAATCTTAAATGAACTTGCTTATATGTTGCTGGCACAAAGTTACCTCACAGCTGAAAACAACAGCGGCACAGTGGCAACTGAAACACAATCACTTACTCTTATTTATATTTTAAAATTTGTCAATATAAACTCACCTTACTGCTATATGAAATAGTATGTGCTAATGCTACTACAGTACATGACACTTTCTGAAGGAAGTATGTGATGTTTTCAGAGTACAATTTGCATAAAGCTAATGTATCTTACAGCTCCCGTGCAAACATTTAGACTGGAATAATTAGCATCATCCTGATCATTATTTTTATTTTTTTACCTCAGTGTTACTCATGGTTCAAAACTGCAGTGGCAGCCATTTCGAGACATCACCACTTCTTATTATTTATATATTTATTTTGGTAAATACAGACTCGCTTTACGATTATATGAAATAGTATATGTGCTAATGCTACTACATGACTCTTTGAAACAACAGTGTGGCATTTTCAGAGTATAGTTAGCATAACGCTAATCGATCTCACAGCTCCAGCACAAACATTTAGACCAGGATAATTTGCATCACACTAATCACTGCTTCTTTTTTTTTTTTTTTTAACCTCAGCATGTTTTTTTTGTTTGTTTTTTTTTGCCTCATTCTTAAAAGGCTCGCTTATAGGGTGCTGACACAAAATTACCTTCCAGCTGAAAGCAATAGCCGCGGTCATTTCGAGACAGGATCACTTACTCTTACATGTTTAAATTTGTACATACAGACTTGCTTTACAACTCTATAAAATAGACTACATGCTAATGCTACTACATGAGGCCTTTTGAAGCACGTGTGATGATTTCCAATACCATAATGCTAATTTTTCCTCACAGCTTTGGTGCATACAACATTTAGACTAGAATAATTATTCTCATCATGCTAATCTGTTTTTGTGTTTTTATTTTGTTTTTTTTTTTACCTCAGTGTTTATCTTAAACAGCCCTGACAGGGTGCTGACACTAAATTACCTCACAGCTGTAAAACTCTGGTCATTTTGAGACAGGGTCACTGATTATTATTTATATATTTCACTTTGTAAATCCAGACTTGCTTTACGACGACATGAAGCAGTCTATGTGCTAATGATGCCGTCTGAACTGAGTGTGATGATTTCATAATACAGTTAGCAGGATGCTAGTCAGTGCACATTTACTTGTTAGCTAAGTGAGCTTTGTAGCTCCTGTATGCAGTTATGTCTTATTTGACTACACTTGTATTTCAAACACTCTTAAGAGCTGTGAAGTGCACACTTTCACACAATGTGTGCTGTGATTTGTACAGGGTATATGGCCACTAAATTGTGATATTCTACATTAAACAGCAGTGAATGGCTGTGGCGTTTGGTTATGGGATGGAGTTGTGCTACCTATAATGCAGCAGACAGTGCATTTACGTGAATAAATTATAACCAAACCAATATATTACATGAAAAGGCAATTAAGTTTAAAAATATTACACAGCAGGTTCACAAAGCTACAGGCTAAAACTAAAGGTTGCGCTTCGAATGACAGAGTCTGCGATTAGTTCTAACCACAGACTCCATAAAGAGAATTATCTATTCATATTAGCTGATTTTTTCATGGCATTATACATTCTGAAGAGAAGCGCCGATCATGCCTGCAAGTAAAAAAAAAAACCTAGAAACATCTCTAATGCACAAAATGAACAGCGAAAACAATAGCTTTCTGAGGTCAAACCGATCCCAGTGACAACTTATTGCACTGATTTCCTCTTAATACAGATGGCCAGTGACTATAAATAATAAAGACAACACAAAGAACCACCGCAGTAGCCGTGGTAAGGATGTAAGTTGATAAAAACAGTTCACTGCTTCACCACTGCTGCCAGCTGAAGTCGTCGTTTGACCCAAAGACGAGGAAAAAGCCCAGGATAGTGCCAAAAATGACGATGTTTCCTGTCAGGACGAGAGCACAGGCCCCCCAGGCAATCTGCACACACAAATATTTATTTAGTGATTTATTGTGAATCAACAACGTGGCGTTAAATGTGTAATGCAGATGTTTGTGTGTGTGTGTGTGTGTGTGTGTGTGTGTATGGGGGGTTATAACAGGGAAATTAACTGAGGAATTGTCACTGAAGAAAACCTAAAAGCATTTTTGTGCTAAATGGTTTCTCTCCAACATGACAAGTAGAAAAAAGGAGAACCTCTCACAACTAATGTTATAACAATGTTCCGTAATGTTAAACTTAGCCATTATTAGATAAAGTATAACATGTTCTAAAGTATATGCCTGGGTTGAGCAGTAGTGACATGTAGGGAGGTTTAGCACCCAGCTAGTTTAACACATTCCCAAAATGTACTTCTAAAAGCAATCTTTACCACACTAGCGCGGGCGAAGATGATGGGCAGGCCAAAGGCAGACACAACGATCCCTGTGGTGAGGAAAATGGCCAGTTCTTTGCAGGCATTACTAGCAGAGTCTGTATCATCCACCACACGGCGAGAGATGCAGTATGGGATCGGAGACAGGATGTAGAAGAAGAGAAGAAAGAGTGGCCAATATTCGCTATGGGAACAAACACACACAATACCCATTAGCCATTAATTCACCATACCATTGTGCTCTTACCACAATGCATAATAACTACAACATTTCATACAACATTTATTATTCAAGTGTTATCATGAGTTATAAAAATGTTTGGAAGCCTTATTATTACCATATTTCTAGATGCTGTTTGAGTAAGTTGAAATTAAATGAAATGTAACCCCCATGCATTATCATTCCAATCTGACTCATAACATGTAAACATTTAAAGTTAAATATTTCAACTCACTTATATACAGGCAAGGCACAGCCAAGCATCAGAAACATGAGTCCAATGGCTCCACCAAAGGAGAGGCTGATCAGGGCTGGACATAAAGAAGAAACAGTCAACTTTTGATATCATAGTAATAATAATTGCCTTTTTAAAGTAATTGCCAAACCCTTTTGTTTCATGATGTAAATCTATATTTTTGACTGTAAATAAACAGCGTCCTCAGTCGTCACACAAACTGTCTGTAATTCAGTGACTCAAGTTTCTGAACATGAACGAGCTTGGCTCCTCTGAAGCACATCATTAGTTAGTTTGAATAACTTCCTGTTTACTACCCTGCTCCCTTGCTTGATGTCCACCAATTCAGGTTTAAAGAAAATACTGAAGGAGGTAGTAAAACAACTCGAATTTCCAGAAAAGTTGGGACGTTCTTTAAATTTGAATTAAATGAAAACTAAAAGTTTTCAAAACTTCAAATTACGTGAGCCAATATTTTATTCACAGCAGAACATAGGTAACATAAATATTCAAATTGGCAAATTGTACACCTTTTATCCACTAAATGAGCACATTTCAAATTTGATGCCTGCTACAGGTCCCAAAAAAGTTGGCACAAATGGCTGAAAAAGCAAGAACGTTTAAGCTGGGAGAACATCTAGCAACTAATTAAGTTAATTGATATCAGGACTGTAACATGATTAGCTATAAAAGGGATGTCTTAGAGAGGCAGAGTCTCTCAGAAGTAAAGCTGGGCAGAGGCTCTCC
>JAQMCW010000008.1:14712474-14722992 GCA_030068335.1 Chrysichthys cranchii | reverse complement strand
GTTTCGCGGCCCGGTACCAAAAGAGCCACGGACCGGTACCGGTCCGCGGCCCGGTGGTTGGGGACCCCTGCTGTAGATGATGGCGGGCGGGGTCATTCTGAAAAAAGGCCACACCCTTCAAGATAGAAATGTTCCATTATATAATAAACGTGATCAGACAGAAGAATTGCACTATTGATTTGGAGTGAGTCGTCTCTCAAAGGGGACCTCAGTCGTGCTTACAAAATATATATAAACCTAAACACCCCCCACCACCGCCACCCTCCCCATAACCAAGCCTGTACATTTAATATCAGAGCCCACTATCATAATGTCAACCCAAGTATATTTCTTAAAGTAACTCAAAATGTTGTTTTTTTTTTTTGTTTTGTTTTTTTTGTTGTTTTTTTTAGTTTCGATGTCACATAATAGTGTTACTGAAATACCACACGCTTATACACGTTTACTCTCATGGAGGAAATTTATTAGGGCAATCTGAATAAATGAATATGCAAATAAGATGTTGATATGATGTTCTCAAGCATGTATGCCACGTAGGACTTGATTGGCTCCCCTCTCTTTTTTTTTTTATGTAAGACAATAACACTTACGTGTCACATCTTCTGCACTAGCCATTCAATTTTTGAGTCAGATTTTCATCTTTAGCTTAGCACAAAAGGTCTGAAGTGAAAATATGCACCTGTTTACCACAAAAAAACAAAAGCGAAAGTATTTCTGGGAACAGTTGTGATTATAGTATCGGCATTTTATAAACCAGTGCAGTATCGATAGTTCGAATGATCATCAGCTGATTACGTGTTTATAATGAGCCACTGTGGTTATCCTAACACACCGGGACTGTTCATATCTTTTGTATAAATGTAAATGGAGCAGTGCAGTCGTATTTTAAAATGCATATTAACGGAGCCATTATATGATTACATAAAGATTATGTATGTGCCAAATATGGCAGTCATTTATATCATATGTTTTACTTGCTTCCTTTTAAAGAGCTGTCGTGTGTCTTCCTCATATGTGTGCTTAAAATAAACATGTATCATATAAATAATACAACATGTGATAAATTTATCACTGATATTTCATCATAAAACACAAGTGTAGGTCTTTTAGGTCTTTACAAACTCAAAATTATTTCAGTGACCGGTGAGATTTAGCGCGTTAAACGCTCAAACATTCTGCTGAAGTCTGCGTGAAGTGTGTATGCGAGCGTGCATCCGTGTCCGTGCGTAAGCAGAGGGAAGGGAAGTGTTTTTGCTCAACGTAACAAGGACGGATGTGACTTTACTGACACTAATGGTTCCATTCATATGAGAGGGTCCTGAGCTGATTAAGAAGAAGAGTCTTGTTAAGAGGACGGAAAACACTCAGTCATTACTCCTGTGGCACACAGGACAAGTGTACACACACACACACACACACACACACACACACACACACACACACACAGCTGCACAAGGTTAACTGGCTCAAACTAAAAGAGTGTGGTATGTGTATATATGTGTGTGTGTGTTGTATGATTAGGCTATAATGCACCATGAAGGTCACATGGATGATGGTCTGACCCTCTCACGCTCCCAACACGAGGAGTCCCGCACTGCCAGAGTCATCCGCAGCACAGTCTTCTTGTTCAACCGCTTTATCAGGTAACACACACCCCTACACATTTACACACTATTTCTGTTGCTAATTCCTAACTGCAGATCATCACATGTGGCTTCATCTCAGTGCATTGCGATGCGGCAGAGTCTCTGGACGTACGCAAATCCAAGACAGGTTGCTGAAGCTTTAAAGGTTGAACAGGCTTTTTTTATCCCTTTTATTTATTTATTTTTGGTCATAGAAATAAGCGAGAAAATACACAGAGCATGGTTAATAACAGTGTAGTATGAGGTGGAGAAAACCAGTTTGGAAGTGTGTGGTCTGCGATGGCCTGCTTGCCTGTGTTTACATGAGCCGCCTGTCAGTTATTTAATAGATACTTGCCAACGCCCTTCACTCCGCCAGATTAAAAAAAAAAAAACCTTCCTGTGGTTCGATAAAACTTTACAACGAGACATAAAGTAAAATTGTGTTGGACTGTTGATGTGTCAGAAACCTTTGCAACGTTTTTCCATGACGGAAACACATGATGGATACTTATTAGTGGCAAAGGGGATGGAGTTGGACACGGACTTAATACCGTTGCTCTTGGACATGTACGTAAGCTCAATCTGTATAAGAATGTGTTTGAATAGCCATTTCTTTCGCAATAAATCACATCAATGCCTTTTGATCACCTAAAGAACCAGATGAGAGAATGCTTCGGATACACCACCTTCATCGACATACTGCATATGTCATGCTAGCTGAGTCCCGTGCAGCTAACTACACTACACCAGAGATGTCAGTCAGTGTATGAAAAAAAAAAAAACTCACGAGAACTCCTTACAAAGGCCATCAGGACAGTGAAGGCACCCCAGACTGTTCTCACAGCCGGAAACTCATGTTAGTTCTCATGTGTTTTTCAGCTTTGACTATTGGTGTTGGGTAGTTCGCGTGTTGGTTGCATGGGAGTTAGCTGACGGTGATGGACACAGCTGAAAAATGCATGGATCACATTAGGGAAAACAGGCCAGCGAAAACATGCGTGTGAGGCCGTGTTTATAACTTCAGCTGCACAGGTCATGCAAAAATGCTAACACCAGGTGGTGAAAACACCATCGTTCCATTTTATGCTTACCTTCCCTGATCTATAAGCTTAGTCTGTAGCCAAAGTATTTATTGGTAAGAACGTTGGGTAGTTTTATAATCTAAATAATGACTTCAGGCTACCTCATAGCTTGAAAGTGATGATGCGATCTTTTTATATATTTTTTTGGTAGCACCAACTCTCACATAACTTCCTGGCGACAGGTTCTGGGGCATGCATTTGTGCAGTTGTGTTCTTGTAAGCGTCCTTGTGTTTGAGAACCATGCCATACTATAAAAATAAAATTTGTTATCGTGTTTTTGAATTGGTCAGGAATAGGAGGCAGGTTCAAGGAGTAAAAAGTAAAATCATATTTCAAAGTTGTAGAACTTGCCTGCAAATTTAGACTTGCGTTATTAGATAAGATAAGATAAGATAAAATAATCCTTTATTAGTCCCACAAGTGGGAAATTGCACTTGTCACGGCAGAAATAGGACAGATCAAGATAAGAGCAGCAGAAATTACAAACAGAACAGAATAAAAAATAAAAAACTAACAACAGTAAAGAATAAAACATGCACATTGTACAAACTGGAGAATAAAAACGGACGAGTGTGTTGAAGATAAATGTATATGTAAACAGATAAATATAATTAAAATATAAACAAAATATAATCAGATAAATATATGTATAATATATAATGTACACTATATGTATAATATGCATGTATGTATTTACATATACAGAGTTTGTATGAGTACATATGTTAGAGAGGATATATAGATATGTGTAAGAGGATTGCACATGTTGCCTCAGAAGAATTGCACTCGGAAAAATATTGCACATGGTCTATTGGATGTGTGTGTTTTTGTTAGTCCATGTGTGTGTGGTCAGCTGCAAGGACTTTGTTGTAAAGTCTGACAGCAGTAGGAAGGAAAGACCTTCTGAATCTCTCCTTCCCACATCGTGGATGTAGGAGCTTGCCACTGAAGGAGCTGCTCAGTGCTGTCAGAGTCTCCTTCATGGGGTGGGAGATGGTGTCCAACAGGGATGATAGCTTAGCCGCTATTCTCCTGTTACTCACCACCTCCACCGGGTTCAGAGGGCACCCTAGAACAGAGCTGGCCCTCCGGATCAACCTGTTCAGTCTCCTCCTGTCCCTGGCAGAGACGCTGCTGCCCCAGCAGACCACACTGTAAAAAATAGCTGATGCCACTACAGAGTCATAGAAGGTCTTCAGGAGTGGTCCCTGCACTCCAAAAGACCTGAGCCTCTGCAGCAGGTACAGCCTGCCCTGCCCTTTTTTGTAGAGAGCCCTTGAATTATCAGTCCAGTCCAGTTTATTGTTCAGATGAATACCAAGGTACTTGTAGCTCTCCACAGCCTCAATGTTCATCCCCTGGATGTTCAGTGGTTGCAGTGGAGGATGTTTGTGCCTGCCGAAGTCTACCACCTGCTCCTTTTTTTTCCCGTTGTTGATCTTGAGGTAGTTCCACTGGCACCAGTCCACAAAGTCCCGGGTCAGTTCTCTATACTCCTTGTCGTCCCCATCAGAGACGAGGCCGACTATTGCAGAGTCATCTGAGAACTTCTGCAAGAAGGAGTTGGTGGAGTTGTAAGAGAAGTCTGCTGTATAGATGGTGAAGAGGAACGGCGCCAGGACCGTACCCTGCGGGGCCCCAATACTGCAGAGGAGCTTATCCGACACACAGCCCTGGGTTCTCACATACCGTGGTCGGTTAGTGAGGTAGTCCAGGATCCATGTGGTGAGGTGAGGGTCCATTCCTGTGTACTCCAGCTTCTCTCCAAGGATTGTGGGTATGATGGTGTTGAAGGCACTGGAGAAGTCAAAGAACATGATTCTCACAGTGCTCCCAGCAGACTCCAGGTGAGCAAAGTACAAATGCTCTAAAACAAGGCTTGAAATGACCCT
This sequence comes from Chrysichthys cranchii, assembly GCA_030068335.1. NCBI lineage: Eukaryota > Metazoa > Chordata > Actinopteri > Siluriformes > Claroteidae > Chrysichthys > Chrysichthys cranchii. Next base: position 14,718,389 of record JAQMCW010000008.1, on the reverse strand, counting down.
CATGGAATCACGGGATCCCTTGGTCAAAGGCGCCACTCCCACCTTGGCAACAGGAAGGAGGTGGAGGCCAGGAGCAGCAGTGGCACAAGCAAAGACTGCCCTGAGACATTGGGACATAATGGGCCAAGTCCAAACTGGCAGAGGGGGCCTAGGCCTGGGAGCAACAACAACCACATGACAGAAGTCTAACCCAGTAGAATCTGGCGCTTAGTGATAGAGGAGGTGCGTCACCAGGAGGAGGCGGACACGTGTGCTAGGGCTGTGTCCCAAGTCAAGCAAGGCTGCTCGATAAAGTGGGATGGTATGGAGAGGAGAAAGATCACCTGGAGTGAGCTGTGGAACATGGAGTCCAATATGCTGAGCTTTACCATCAAAGCCACATACAATGTCCTGCCCTCTCCAACAAACTTACATCTCTGGTTTGGAGAGGATTTGGCCTGTCTTCAGTGTACTGCCCGAGCAACTGTTAACCGTTTCAGTGCGGGAGTCGACTAAAGTCGACATTTAGGGGTTTGGTGCTATGGCCATGCATACACATCTACAAAAGTCGACAAAATTAAAATCGTTCAATTGTACTCACTAGGCGGTGACACTCTAGGTAATTTTTAGTAATATACTGTTACTGTTGTGTGTCAGAGTACCATCTGGAGCATGTTGTTTACAAGCTATATTACGATATGCAGTAAAAATGCAGCGGAAAGGAAAGTGTAGCAAGGAGGAGGTTCTGAAATTAGTGATGGATGATATATCTGACCTGTCTGACAATGATTTTGATGATGCCGAGATGGATAGTGAGAGTGAAACCCAAACTGCAAGGGCTTCTAGCAATCTTCAAACTGAAACTGCAGGGCCGTCTACAAGGGGAAAAACTCATCAAGCTTCCACTCGTTCTGCTGCATCATGTAAAGATAACATCACCTTTCAGTTCCCAGTTTCTACTGGTGCAAAGTCAAAGCGACGGCCTGAATTTGCACACAAAATATTCAGCACTGGGGGCAAAGTAAAAAAAAAAAAAAAACATCCTGGTGGGTTGCAAGACGAGCCTTACCCAAGGCAGATACACCTGATGCCACAACCAAGTGCTGAGGAGCTTGGCAGCTGCACTGGAGGTCAAGTGGGTAACCACCAATGCCATGCCCTTGGAAGCTGAGACTGCCTTTCGGCAATGAACATCTTCCGTCCGGGAGGGGGAGAAGCGGCCAGCCAAAAGAGTGCCTCCAGACTCATGCCCGCTGAATGCAGCCCGAGCCTGGGATATGCAATTAGACTTAAATCAGAGGCTCACCTTCTCACCTGAAATCGCAGCAACAAACCTGCGGCCAGACCTGGTCCTTTGGTCCAGATCCCATGGGAGGAAGCCATCGATAAGGCATTAGAAAGGAAAAAGCTGCGACATGCAAACTTGGCAGTTGAAGCAGAGGACCGGGACTGGAAAGTGTCTGTGTGTCCAGTAGAGGTGGGCTGCAGGGGCTTCGTAGCTTGTTCCACCACAAGGCTGCTGAAAGGAGGTTGGAGTCAGAGGGCAGGCTCAGCAGAAGACCATCAAGGAGCTTGCAGTTACTGCCATAAGAAGCAGCCATTGACTGTATTTAATAAATGAATGAAGGATTCCATGAATGGGGAGCAATGTGAGTCTCATTGATATTATGTTTAGACAAATGAACGTGAGACCAAAAACTGAAATCCTTTTCAGACCAAGCTTTTTAATTCAACTAGTTTGAAACTTTAACAGTGAAGCTGTTTTCCAGAAGATGGAGTCACTTTTTGGTAGATTTTGTGCATGCAAAAAAACAACACAAACATTATTTTTGGTCGAGACCAAGGCCACATTTAGCAAAACCATTGCTCGAGTTAAAAATGTCAGTAAATCTAAGACAAGTTCAAGTCGATAATGGAAACATCTCAAAACCAGACTCAAGCCCTTCAGCCCTTGAAAAAAAAAAGTATGAGTAAAAATCCTTCAGCAGAGAAGCCCATTTCCTGAAGGGAAAAGGTTGCTTGATGTTCAGAAATTGTTACCTTCATTTCCCAACACACTTTATCTGGATGAATTTAGATTAGTGTATTTTCGTTATGCACTTAAAATGTTCTATCGTAAGTATGTATAACATTAAGCATATAACATGTTGTATAACATTAGTCCTTTCTATTTGTGTATGTGGGTGTGTTAGGTGAGCTCACGGGTGCTCTGGACATTATTGAGGCAGTATCTGGGCCGTGGCGTATGTTCTCTACACCTGCGTGGGTTGCTGCAGAGTGCACGTGGAGGGTCGTTCCTCTCTGAGTCATGGCTGCAGAGTCTGGGATCGAAATGCCCTCGACTCCGCAGACTGACTCTCACTCACACTGACCTGCGTGGCTTGCGCAGCTGCTCCTTATTACCTCCTAGCTTACAGGTAATGACATGTTCTGACAATTGCCACTGGGTCGATAAGGGTGGAGCTGTGATTGAACATACTATATAGATTTCATCATAACACATCATCACTGGGACTTCACTTTTTCAGTATTAATCAATAAAAATATTGTATTTAGTGGCTGTATGATGTTTAATAGATAGAGTATTACCAAATTATTTTATTTCATAAATAGTAGGCTAGATTTTGGTTGTCATGTTTTGTAATCACGTTGGTAACTGACCTATCAATCTTAACAGAAGCTTTTTTTTTTTTATTGTAATGTCCATTATAACAGTATTGTGCATGCTCACTTTACAGGTGCTAGAACTGCACAGCTGCGAGCTCCCACCTGTTTTTTTTACTCAGGATCCCTTGAATCCGGTGGAAACTGAGCACCAGAATGGCTCAGGGAAAGAATCTCAGAGTTCTATCTCTTCGCCTAGTTGTGTTATCGAAGCACTAATTCTGGACAACGTGCCATCATTTACGGACCAGCACCTAAAGAGTCTTAGCTCGTGGGAGCGCCTGCAGCGTCTGGAGCTGCGCGATGTGCTGCGTGTGACGGTGGCAGGACTGAAGGGCTGTGCGCCGCCTGGCCCACATGCACTAACACACCTCACACACCTGGAGCTGGAGGGTTTCAGCCGGCAGCAGATGGCAGCGCTGGGCCTGGCTGAGGGTTGGACAGGGCTGGAACAGCTAACGCTCGGTGGACGAGAGGTTGCACCAGGTCTGCTCTGCATCAACCGCCTGGTCGGGCTGCGCTGGCTGCGACTGCGCGGCTGCAGGCTCACAGAGACAATGGTGCTGCGCAGCTGCGGTGCGCTGAAGGAGTTACGCATGCTGGAGTTCCTGCAGGTGGAGTTTGCAATGGAGGCAGAGAGGAGAGTCAGTGAGAAGGATGAAAGGAGTGAAAATGACCTGATGCCTGAGCTCAGACAAGCGCTGTCCAACCTGCTGCCCAAGTGCAGTGTGCTGTTCACGCAGTGTAGCGTTATAGTTGGTGCAGAGTGACACACAGGGGTAGGTGATATGGTAATTACTGTTACTGTAACCACGACAAGCTAGAACAGGATATGTTTTTGAAAGTATCAGCAGTGTTTTTCGAAAAACCACCTACAAAATTCATGCAGTGTTTTTAAATGATAAGAGAAAGCCCGTGAAAAGCCACGTTATATACACTCAAATCTGCCTAGCAACAAGTAGCCACCTGGGGGATAGATTTATTTAGACCAATCACAAAAAGCCTACTAACAACCCTTTGCAGGGTCAAATCCGCCTAGCAAAAAGAAGCCATTATGTAGACAAATCCGCCTAACAACAAGAAGCCAATTGGGGCTAGATATATTTATACCAATCACAGAAAGCCTTGTATCTACCGGTGCCGGCACAGAGTCAAATCTGCCTAGCAACAAGTAGTCGATTGGATGATAGGTATATTTAGACCAATCAGAGAAAGCCTTCTACAAACCAGTTCGGTTATACAGTCAAATCTGCCTAGCAACAAGTAGCCACTTTATTATTGTTTTATGCCATTTTTTTTGCTTTTCAGTAAGCAAGTTTCATTACAAAAGAGTATTTTGGTGACTGTTGGATTAATTCTTTTAACATTACACTGCTGTTTTCTTGTGTGTCATGATTCTTCCGTCTTGTCAGCAAATCTCAGATAAAAAAACAAAACACTGATACCAAGTGTCATGAAAATGAACTGTAATCAAAGTGACAGTTTCGATTAAATGAAATGTACATATTTTTCTGTTTAGTTTGTTTGTTTGTTTGTTTGTTTTTTTAAATTTGGAACTGGTAATAGGAAGGATATGATGACCTGTACATCAGAAGTTTTTCAGATCATGAAATGTTATGTGTATATTTATAATATATGTGTGTATAATGATTTTTAAACCTTGTACAATTACATCATACAAAGAGTTGTGTACAAAATCATACCAGTGTGTTTTTAAATGAATTAATGATTTTTTAAATTATGGCATTGACTTAAGAATAAAGCGATGGCGTCAGAACAGCATGTGTGTAATCTAAATTCAAAAAGTTGACTTAAGAAAAATGTTTTACAATGAAATCTAATGGCAGTTTAAGTGTGGTGCCATATTGCCAAATCCCTGCCAGGCTTCTGCTAGTGTCCACGTCTCTATCATGGAAGTCCTCTTTCATGTCAAGTTCATGATCTCTTTGTGCGATGTTTTAAAGAACTTGATTAACAGCAGAAATCTGCTAGTTGAGGTATTCATGCTTCATGATCATTTTATGTTTTACATTTATGCCTGTTATGTCTGAGGGCCTCTAGAATTTCTATGATTGCACAGATTGTACATTTTGCACTGTATTTACCAAAACAACAACAACAACAAAAAAACACTGGTTAATTCACAATTTACAGACATCAAAGCATCATTTTCAGTCAACTAAATGGTATTGGACTGAGTGTTTGTTTTTGGTTTTTTAGGATGCGAAAAGAATGACACCCATGAGCGCCATGTGGGCACTGCTGTGGCACTTTTTGGGGCAGTGGTAGCCTATCGGTCAGGGCATTGGCCCTTCAATTGGAAGGTTGTGGGTTCAAGGCCCAGGACCGACAAGGTACACTGAGGTACCCTGAGCAAGGTACTGTCCCCGGGTGCTGCGCTGTTCGGCTGCCCCCTGCTTCACATGGTGAATGGGTCAAATGCAGAGAAGTAATTTCACTGTGTCACGCTGTGCTGTGCTGTGGTGTGGTGTGTTTCACGTGTGATAATCACGAGTACACTAGTTTCACTTCACTTCACCTCTCAAATGGTATCACAAGTGTTGGTGCTTGCGCTGTGCGCCTCCTCTCCTGCAGGGGGAGACAGTGATCACATGAACCACATTAAGCACGAGGAACATAGCGTTGCTGTAGTAACGGCTAGGAAAGACGCTTTCGGCTAATTCTCTTGCTAAACACAGCGTTTCAGTATGTGTGTGTGAAAGCCGTGAGCCACATGTGTGATATGGACAGGGGAGCTAGCTGTGATGTTATTTAACACTGCTGCAGTTTAACTTGGTACGATTGGGACATGAGAAAGTGGTTTAGCTGTTCGTACAAAGCGGTTTATTCAGTAAAGAAGAATATCACTCTATTATATCCATACATGAACAAATACTAGTATTTAATAAGGCGTGGGAACTAGTTCATTAGGTCGTGCGATAACTAACAGCTTACTAAGTAACTTGTGTGCTTTCTAAACAACTCCTGATAACTTCTATTATATTATAGATCATTCATTGTTGCTGTTGTTGTTAATACAGTACTTAATGCTGTTGTAATATATAACGACGTTGTATTTCCAGAATAGAAGAACCAGAACCCCTGCTGGCTTTCTTTGGACATGACAGTGATAAACAGCCTCGTCCCAGCTCGGTTTCTCATCCTCACAGCTCATCTTGTGATGGTCATCACTATCTTCTGGTCCCGGGTAAACACACATACATTATATATATAATCTTCGTGTGCTGTTTATATATATATATATATATATA
>JAQMCW010000008.1:14652850-14664952 GCA_030068335.1 Chrysichthys cranchii | reverse complement strand
TATTATGATTTTTTTTCATTTTTAAAGCTATTCAAACCCCATGGACAGAAAAAAATGAGCGGCACGTCTTTCACCCACTTACTGCCGGTGAGGTCACTTCCTGTTTACAGTCGGTTTACTAGCTCAAGCGGAAGTGGCGTACAACGCCTCTGTGTATTCATCCGCTGATGAAATACAGTGCATAATGTTTTATTTTGATTTAAATGTTCTTTTAATGTTTGAATTAACATTTTTAAAAAAAATTATATTTTATATTTTATATGCCTGAGTCCCGCGAAAGCCAAATTATTCCCCGAATCAAAATGTGAAAATCTGCGATGCACTGATCCTGTGATAGGTGAACCGCAGTATTGCGGGGGTTCACTATATAGATCTGCAATTGGCTAGAAAATATGAGTGCCAGATTACTGAGCCAAACTACCTGGTTAGTTGACCTAAAAAAAAATACTATTTGCTGAATTTAATTGTAATGTAAGTGATAATGCAGCGACAGGTTAATGGACATGAGGTTTTACGGCATTACACATGTACATGTCAGCAGAGGCTGTAAAAGTTTACGGTTATTTTGTCAAATTCCAACAGATTTTCTCACTCACTCATCTTCTGCTGCTTAATCCTGGTTAGGGTCGGGGGGCAATCCCAGCTGACTTCGGGTGAGAGGCGGGGTACACCCCTGGGCAGGTCACCAATCCAGCGCAGGGCGACACATAGAGACAGACAACCATTCACACTCACATACACACCTACGGGCAATTTAGAGTAGCCAATTAACCTAATCCCCTCTGTGCATGTCTTTGAACTGTGGGAAGAAACCGGAGTACCCGGAGGAAACCCACACGGACACGGGGAGAACATGCACACTCTACACAGAAAGGCACCCTGGTCCACCCTGGGGATCGAACCCAGGACCTCCTTGCTGTGAGGCACCTCCATACCGCCCTAACGGATTTTCAGGTTTTTCTTTTTCTTTCTTTTTTTTTTTTTTTTTGGTGGTTTAAAAAACACAGGGTTGCACTACGACTTGCCACGCCCATGCACACACTACTTTGTTAAAGATTATTTATACACACAGGGTACAAAACAGTAAATTCACCAGAGTTAAATATACTCGATTTGAGGAGAATTTTACCTTATGCACATAGCATTTTACCCTGTACACTCGAAATAGTGCAAAAGCAACCATTTTTGAGGAAAAACATTTTTATGCTGGAAAAACTACTCGGGCATTTTTTTTCTCGGTGTAGATGCGGTTTCTTCTTTGATGCCAAATGGATGGAAAAGAATCGAATTCAGTTTATGTCGCCAAGTGTTGCCGACTAATTTGTACTCAAAAGAAGTCGCCAGATGACATCGTAGGTGTGATGTCATAATTTGTGTACTCATTAAGTTGTCTTGGACATTTGCATTAACGTGTTCTGTGGAGAAGATAGAATAGAATGGAGTTTTAATAGAAAAAAGGCTTTGGTCATGGCACCACAGACTACCCATTTATATATTAGCAAAATGCTGTAATCTCTATTGAGCATGCAGGTGCTTGTAGGTGTATTCAGATTTAAACCCAAACTGGTTGTGGCCTGAGCTGGAAGCATTTCTTTTTCAGTTAAAAATAAAAACACTGTAAGCATGGTCTGGTTCTGATAGGACCTGTTCACACCTGGCATTGTGTTTAAAATGTGTCTTGGACGATCAGATCACAGGTGGACAGCCGAGACACAGCGGCGTTTACACTTGAGTCTAACGTGCATCTCCAAGGTGTTCAGCTGACTACTAGCGTTCAGAGTTCATTGCTGCCTACTGATCGGATGCTTGTGAGTTCAAATCCAAGCATCGTCAAGCTGCCACTGCTGGGCCCTTGAGCAAGGGCTCAGTTTTAGAAATGAGATAGATGTAAGTCACGCTGGATAAGGGCGTCTGCCTAATGACTGCAATCTAATGTAATGCCTCCATCTCATCCGCTAGAAAGTCAAAGAGCCCCATGCAAAATTATTGCATCAGTAATTTCACTAGACAAGTGCCAGATTTTTGTCATTAGCATGGGCTAGCTAAGAACATTTGTTCCTTTCCGGTTTTGCAAGTGTTGGTACTCTGTCACCAAAACGAACCACAACATGCATTAATGATTTATCCTTGTTAGGGATGCACATTTGGTCAAATTTGTCCCAGATCACCTCAACAAGTGGTTTGAGTGAATGCGTCTTGGTGATTGTTTACACTTGTTTTGAGTGCTATCCACTTGTGTTCCGATCGCCCAAGACACATTTTAAAAACAAGTGTAAACAGGGTCTAATGAATCCTGGGGAATCAGGTGACAAGTGGACAGCTCCAAGTTCACCTATACAGGAACAGGTGTACAGTGACCTCAGCAGCAGGTTTATTAGTACCAATATTGAAAAATTGGAGTATCTTTGTACTTGGTACCTTGATGCTTTTTCACTATCGACATTTCGTGCAAGTGGGTGACTGGCAAACATATAAGCCAAGATGAAAGCTGTGAAATTGACTGCAACAGACTACAAGGCAGTCAATTTACAGGTCGAGTAGCTGTCTGCATATGAGTTTTAGTAAATATAAAAATATATATTTTGCTCATTTGCAGCATTTAGCTCTGGGTTAGGCCTGGCATGTTTAGTAGAATATTTACAGCCACGTTTTATACCCAATTTGCTTATGCTGAGAAATTTTCAAAATGGCGAGTGAATCTTCCAAATGGAAGCTGGACGGGGGCCTAGCGTGGTCACAAATGAGGGGGGATAAACGAGTCTGGGCACAGATGATCCTGTGGTGGAGGAGCGTAAATAAACGTGGGCGCAGATGATGCTGTGGTGTGTGATGGTAAATGAGTGTGGGCGCAAATGATTTGTTGAAGTGAAATCCGTCAATCTAAGCCTCCCAAGCTCCAGATACACTCCATAAGGCTTCCTGTCTTACTCCAGAATTAGCAGGGGCCTCGATATATTTTCACATGTTCAGTTACCGCTGAAAACCCACATGAATTTGTGTGTTGTGTATTTGTGTAACATCCGGTGAGCTCCACAGCAAGGAAGGCTAATCAGCTAAACTCTTAACAGGAACGGTGGGGACAGACTTGAGAATAGACGACAGGCTTGTCGAACTTAAGCAAATGGAGGGCCTTTATGATATAAACCGTAAATACTGATCACCTGAAGATTGTGTGCCTCTTGTCTGTGCGAATAAAAGTACAAACAAGTCTGGCCAGATGCGCTACATAAAGAGCCATCTTTATTTGTCGGGAAATGCTATGATTGCATTGATTTCCTCCACATCTGGATAGAAATATTCATGATCTCCACCTAGTACTAAAAAAAAGGTAGGCAGGCTGGATATCTTTTATCCGATTAACACATATTTATAATAATTATTAGTTTATATAATAAAGTCACACAACTTTATAAACAAAACACAAAGACAAAAACCTCCTGGTTTCTTTGGGAAGTGAAGTAATTATTATGTTTTTTATTATTATTATTATTGATTTTTTTAAATCTATTATCTATCTATCTATCTATCTATCTATCTATCTATCTATCTATCTATCTATCTATCTATCTATCTATTTATTTATTTATTTAAAGATGGGGCATACACAGGTCTGGAAAGATTACACTTCCATAATGTTCAGCTCTGTATAACAGTAGTCATTACTGGCATATCTCTTTCCGAAATGGCATATTTAATTTAAATTTTAAGTTTAACATTGTGATTATATTATAGATGTGATGAATGCAGTTGCAGAATGCAATTGAATATCTTGCCAAGCAGGAAACTTAACAGACAACATGTCCCTCACCCATTCTTTAAAACTCCTACACACACACGATCTTGCCCAGACTCTTTCCAAGTGTATCAGTAGCGGACATGATAAGTGATGAGTGGATTACAAGACTGAAAGCTTTTTTTAACAAAGATAGGCTATGTTTTAATCTATCTGTCTTTATAAACCTGTTAATGCTCCCTTCGGCTTAGACGTACGTGTGTGTGTGTGTGTCTGGGAATGTGAATCAAAATGAACCTGACAAGAGTGGACAAATTATTAAGTCACTAGCTAAACCACTAGACCCATGAAAGCGCCGTCTTGAACTAACATCATAGAACGTGGAATCAATCTAGTCGAAGGTAGACGTGTTCCTGCCTTAATCAGTAATGTTCCCACATACTAAAAACCATATGGAGACACTTCTGGAGTTTTATTTTAAGCAATTTTTGAGGCCATAAGTTTCTTTTGGGATTTTCTTGCGCAAAACCCTGGTTTCAACATTATTGGCACCTGGACAGTTATTTTTAGTGAAGCCAGATGTATTGATTAACAAGTTGGCGAACACTTGCAGAAGGATCTTGGACAACTTCTCTTCGCATAGTCTATGCATCATATTCTTGAAACATTCATCCATGCATGGCCAATTCCTAAACTCCTGAGACAGGCTGCCAGGTTTTGAGCTGGTAGCAGAATTCCTGGTGCCACTGATCCTCAAAAGAGTCATCAATCCGCACAAAATGAACATCAATGATGCAGCAACATATTTAGCAATATTTTTTTTTTTTTTAGGTACATTTAACTTGGGTACATATAGTCCCTTTTTTGTCAGACATGCCAGTGTTGGTGTACTCCGTTTTGTGGCGTGCTCTCTTATTCAAGGGGAAACAAGAAATGGTCAAAGGCAACATTCTAGAGATTAACAAAAAAGCGCTTTAACTTCTTCAGACATACACACATGTGCACCACTAGGGTGGAGCTTAGAATATGCAGTTCACCTGTTGCGTTGGGAAGTGAGAGTAAAACCATTTGAAAGAGCGAGAGCATGTGAAACACCACACAGTTAGTACCCAGAGCTCAGGATAGATCCCCAGATACTGGTTTTAATGGCTAGGTAAGTACACTGCAAGTTACGCCTATGTCTATATATGCTTAATTTATTTCTACCTCAAAATGAATTTTTAAAGTAGTTTTTGTTGAGTGGCCGAATTGGGACATTTTTAAAAAGGTCTCCTTGTTGGGAACTTGCCAAGTGTATGCAAAACTCCATTGGGAAAACTGTTAAGAATTAAAAATATAAAAGCATAAAACAGCATAGATTAGTTTGATTTTTGGTCACTGCATATTTCAGGGTATGTTAATTCATAGTGCTTTCCCGTTATTCTTTTGTGATGAAGAAGGCCTTTCTATCAGCAGCTGTGTCCAATCTTTTGACAAATAGTGGAGTTTCTCCTATTATTTAAGTGGAAAATCTTAAGGGTGCCAATAATATTGGAATTGGCTGTAACTACGGTAACGGATGTATGGTTAAAGATAGATGGATGAATTGAGAGAAGAGAGAGAGAGCATGCAGGGAGCAAGCAAGACAGATGGATAGATAGAAAGATAGAGAAGTAAAAGTAGCAGAAACTTAGCAGAATATTTTATATCGGAACAAAGAGGAAATATTCCCAAAACACACTTAAGGGCAATAATTAAGTATTTCTGCTACATTACACTGAGGTACAGTTCATCTGGACAAACAATGATCCTTGCATATAGCCCACTTTTGTTGAGTGTTGTGGTTCAGCTGAGGATTGTGTTACTGCAGCGTAACTGCTGTGTGTGAACGCACCACCATGCCAAACCTCTGAGCTACAGTGTGTGTGTGTGTGTGTGTGTGTGTGTGTGTGTGTGTGTGTGGTTATCAATAACCATGTGTAGGCTTCTTAGTATGAGTCAATGCTACTTTCCCAGCGTTGGAGTGATGGAACGATACCAAGCTCACACACACAGAAGGTAGTGTAGTGGTTTAGTGTATACCAATTTATAGTGTCTTTTGGGCTTACTTGTTTATTTGTGGTGTTTCAAGGCAGAGAGTGGGAGTTGTGTGTGGTTGGTTCCCTTGTGTAGGCTGTTTTAGTGGAATTAGTCTCTGTGCGCACACACACACACACACACACACACACACACACAACTGCAATGCCATGGATAGCATTATAAATTAGTAGTGGTTTTTTTATACTGTTACCCATTAAAATATATTACACCCTGTAACTTTTTAGTTAAACTTTAAATACTTGGTCCTCCTTGCTGAAAATTAACAACATAAAAATCAGCAGTATTTTTGCCTAAATCTGCCTGTCTTCATTGTGTCTCGGTTCTTGAGACAATGTCTGTCAAGCTATGTAATAAGTCAAGCTGTGTTATAATTTTCTGACATAGAAAGTCAGAAGTAGCAATCCTGCATTCTCCCCTCCCACCTGCTCCAGCGAACACTCCTGATTAATCCTGTCTGCACCCCCAGACAATTTTGACCAATCCTGTACGCTCTTGCAGACTCTGTTGGCAAATCCTGCCTGCTCACATAGGCGATTTAACCAATCCCACCTTCTCCCACAGGCAATCTTGACCAATCCTGCCTAAAATTGCAGACACTATTTACTAATCCCGCCTGTACCCGCAAACGATTATGAGAGAGCAAAGTTTGACAGTTCTCGCTCACTTCCACACATGCTCTTGACCAATCCCACACATTCCAACAGACCTTCTTGGCCAATCATATCTGCTCATTTGCAAATTTTGACCAGTCCTGTCCTCTCCTTCTGAAAGCTTGACCAATCCCACCTGTTCCGGCAGACATTCTTGACCAATCCATTTAGTTCACACATAGTTTGACCAATTACACCTACTTCCACAGAAACCTTTGACCAGTTGTGTTTGATAATTTAGAAATTTTGACCAATCCTCTGTGCTCCCTCAAAAAGATTGATCAATCCTACTGACTCCTGCATGAGGTTTGACAAATTCCACCCATGCCTGCATTAAGTATGGTCAGTCCTACCCACTCACATAGACATTCTTTGCTCCTAATCTCACTGGCTCCTGCAGAATATTTTATGAATTCCGTCTGCTCCCTCGGAAAGTTTGACCAGTCCCACCTGTTCCTGAAGACACCCTTGGCCAATCCCATCTACTCCTGCAGAATGTTTGACTAATCTCCGCAACTTCCAAAGAAAGTTGACCAATTCTTTCTTCACCCTTAGGAAGTTTGACCAATCCCATATGTACTCTTGACCAATCCTAATTGCACACTTGATCAATTCCATCCACTCCCACCAGAAGTCTGACCAGTTCCTCTCACTCCCACAGATATTCTTGACCAATCTGAACAATCAGTAAGGTTTTAGCCAAAGGAAAGACTTCAGGACAGAAGACTGTGCTTTTGTGTTTTTCAGTAACATGACAAGCTGCATGTTTTGCCTCAGGGCATCCTCACACTAGGCAATCGGTGCCCGAGTACACTTGACCCTCAGAATCTAGTTTGTTTGATGAATGTGATCTCTATGTACCATGCTTGGGCACTTGATTCAGCTGGCCTGCTTTTCCATGGTTGATGTGAGGGGAAACTCTTTGCAGAATTAACCCATGGAAAGCTATTGGTCAAGATAACATCCCTAGCAGAGTGCTCAGAGAATGTGTGGACCAGCTTGCAGATGACCTCACCGACATCTTTGATATCTCCCTGAGCACTGCTGTCATTCCAACATGCCTCAAGGCCACCACCATTGTTCCCGTGCCAAAGCAGTACTCCTTGTTTTCCCTTATTGACTACTATCTGGTTGCAATCACACACAACTTGATGAAGTACTTTGAGAGGCTCGACATAAGGCACAACAAGACCCTGCAGTTCAACTAAAGTCCCAATCGGTCAACAGCTGATTCCATCGCCACCACCCTACATCTGGCCCTCACCCACCTGGACAACAAGGACATAAATGTATGAATGCTGTTTGCAAATGCTGGCCTGAACACCTCCCTCTGCAACTGGATCCTGGACTTCCTGACTGAGAGACCTCAGTCAGTTCAGATCGGAGGCAACATCTGCAGCATCACCTCACTGAGCATTGGGGCCCCACAGGGCTGTATGATCAGTCCAGTACTGTTCACTCTACAGACTCACAACTGTGCAGCAATGTACAGCTCAAATCAAATCAGTAAGGTTTCTGATGACACAACAGTGGTGGGTCTCATCAGCAAAAAAGATGAGTCAGCATGTAGACAGGAGTTGCAACAGCTAATGGACTGGTGCAAAGTCAACAACCTGTCTCTGAACGTGGACAAAACAAAAGAGATGATCGTTGAGTTCAGGAATCCACAGAAAGACCATTCTCCACTGAACACTGACAGATCACCTGTGGAGATCATCAAGAGCAACAAATTCCTTGGTTTTCACCTGGTGGAGAACCTTAACTGGCACCCCTCACACAAACACTTCACCCCCTCCCATCTGGCAAGAGGAAACGAAGCATTCAGGCCCTTACTGCCAGACTGTGCAACAGCTTCCTCCCCCAAGCCATCAGACTCCTGAATAATCAAGGACATGGCTGACAACACAAACACACGCATATTCCACTACCTCTGCATGTTTTGTACAAATTTACATTATATTTAAATGACTATTTTGCACAACTCACTACAGTAATGCACCTTACCCTGACCAGGACTGTGTACTACTTAGTACTGCACTGCCTGTAGGTCTCACTGTGTTTATGTCTATTAGTGCACTGCCTCATAATTTCTGCACTATCATTTAATGTTTGCATGTTTGCACGAATGCACTTTACGTAATCCTATGTTGTGCACATTTTTGTAATTCTGTATTGTCTTATATGTAGCACCATGGCCCTGGAGGAACATTGTCTTGTTTCACTATATACTGTATCTCCCGTATGTGATTAAAATGACGACAAAAGCCACATGACTTGAATTGAAAAATGTGGGCTCAGGTGCAGTTAGTTGGGCTCATGCATGGTATACTTCTGTGTGATAGCTAACTGTGCACGAGCACAGGACTCGAATGCTGTGTCGGGCATGTTTCACTCCATTCAAGAATATTTGGGTTAATAACAGGTCTAGTTTTCACCTCCCTAATGAATTATAGTCAGTGAGTAAAGCTGCAAATTCCTCTTTCAGTGTCAGCTGCCTACTTAAAAATCTCCTTATGTGTTCAGTACGATATACTGAAAATTGTTGCTTCGCATAATTGATAAATCTGTATGGCATGTGAGAAGTCTGGGTGCTACTCCAAATAAGTCATAATGTAAAAACAGTCATGTTTTTCATGCTATTGTGCAATGCATGCACAAAAAGTTACATTGTGATAACGTTTAGCTTACTAGAACTAAGAAAAAGGTGAGTGCAGGCCAGTGGCAAGGGGGAACAATCAAACTCAGGCACATTACAAGGCAGCGCTGCCTAGAGTGAGTACTCCGTTAAGCCCTCTTCACATATGAAAGCCATTAATGTAAAGGTAAAAACATGTGATGCACAACAAATTTTTATTCCCACTAAATCTTCCATAGCAGTAAAGTAATGGATGTCATATACAGGAAGTCCTCAAGTTACAACGGAGATGCGTTCGGCCACACCCATCGTAAGTCGAAAATATCGTATGTCGAACCACCATGTTGAACCACTTAGCTTAGCTTAACCTAGCTTAGCCTAGCCTACCCAGGAGTATTTTCCTGTAGAAGACATGCTTTTGAATTGAAATGAGCTCTTGAAGCACACAAAAAACAAGCGGTAATGCACTGTACAGTACACTGATACACAAGGTAACTCCGTGAGTTGCGGGAGAGAGAATGAGGGATCACGCGAGGCGATTGATATGGGCGTCGTCCGCGTACTTCTGGGCATCGTCCGAACATCCGAGCACGTCATACGCTGTTACGCTGGCCTGCCAGCGATGCCCGCCCACGAATTTGAAACATTTTCTAAATATTTTACAATTTTTAGTGCATCGCAATCGTCACTAAATCGTAAGTCGGGCCATCGTAACTCGGGGAGCACCTGTATTCCCACCTGAATGTATTTAATGGGATGCTATGCACACAGGCAACCTCACTCGCGACTATGCATGTGGCGACACATTTCCTTTGTGCAAGATGTTTGGAGAAATTTCATCAACATTCAATCCCAAGTTCTAAACAATCAGGTAGCAATTTTCTCATTCACAGGCAATCAGGTATCCTGTCGAACACTGATGAACCCTCCCTGTCCACTCTGCAAAAAGAAAACTCGCTAAGTGGACAGGAACAGAGGCGACTTGAGAAAAAAGTTCCACTGAAACATCACTACATCATTATTTACGTTGCCACCAGCAACATAATGACTCCTCACAAGACGTAAGTCTACTGGATCAGATTCTCAATGGAGCCGTGGCAATAAGGGGGTATATCCAGTTTTGTCTCTCTCTCTCTCTCTCTCTCTCTCTCTCTCTCTCTCTCTCTGAAGACCCGGAAAATGAAAATGGGGCAGTTCATGAAGTGAACATGCAATTAAGAAAGTAGGTGTGTTTGTCTGTGAGTAATTATGAGTGTCTTTGTGTATGTTTGCTTCACATTTGAAAGCAAATGTGTGTCTATTTCAAAAAGTAAACACAGTGAGAACTGAACATGATGGTGGCTTAAAATGGGAGTGTGTGTGTGTGTGTGTGTGTGTGTGTGTGTGTGTGTGTGGATGGACTGATGAGAGACATGAATTTGGAGTCACTCTGTCATCAGTCAGAATGGATGCTGGCACATGCACAGTGCTCTTTGCCTTTTCCCACACACACACACACACACACAGCCTACACTCTACACTGTCTGTGTTTTTGAGTGAGTGGTACGTTGAGTTATGTGGTGTGTGTCGGGCGTGCACACTCACTCACAGCTGTACTCCTAATAGGCTCTGATGTTCTGCATTAAGAAGCTGTCAATCAAAAGTGATGTCATACTCGGATACTAACCACACTGCACACGCACACACACACACACATTGACACACACTCAGCGTGGGAAGGCCTGCGTCAGTTTTTTTATTTAGCTCACTGGCAGAAGAACCAAAGTGACCAGAGTGACCAAGTGTTCCAACAGCAACATGGACAGCCGTGTGTGTTTTGAAGAGTGTGTTTTAAAGTGTGTGTTTTTGTTGGCATGTGCAAAGCTTAAAGGAGGATTTATTTGCTCACGATGTCCTTGTAGGTTTCACAGAGCCGAACAAAGAATAATACAAAAACAAGATTTTCGTAAGCTGGTATATTGCAAAATAATATTTGGATTAAGTTAAAGAAGAAATTACAAGTAAAGTGAAAGTCAAAAAGACCGCCTCTGAAAAGGGCTCAAATTAAATAAAATGTAGAGATTGTAGACTCTCTAAAATGAATTAAAATGCCGGTTGTATCTGTCTCTCTTTCTCTCTCTCTCTCGCTCTCTCTCTCAGACGTCACTTGCTACTCGTTTTGCGCAGGAAGCTTTTGGGAAGCCGTACAAACAGACGATAGGGCTTGATTTCTTCCTCAAGAGAATCACACTGCCAGGTGAGACACACACACACACACAGACACACTAAGGTTTCACTGTTAACCCTGAGGGAGGCGAAAGCGAAGTGGACGGAGCTCAGAGTCATTAACACGTCTCTCCAACCTGTGTTGGGTGAAACCGAAGATACTTTGTCAAAGTATCTGTACGTTTTAAGTTCTTTTAAGCAACCCCATTGCATTTCCGTATGGTTATTCCGTATTTAGTGGCTGCGAAGGAAAGAAAAGAGAAGGCATATTATGTGCAAAGCTTCCACGTACGACATGAATAAAGAAAGTTTCGAAGCGATCACTAACTGAACTTGCAGAGGTTTTGCTGCACAGAAAGCGAGCAAGTAGCAGTCACAGGCTTTCAGAACAAAAACAGTGCACTGGATTCTGGGAAGGGTGAGCCGGCCCCTTTAACCCTTTATAAGGCACTGATTGAAATACTTGTAAATTCAAAGTTTCACCCATAGACTGTTATTGGAGGATATTATTATGAGACACTTTTTCATTTTTATGTTGCAAATCAAGGTCAATATAGTTACCCTATATGGCCAGTGTAGGGTAACATTTTTTCCCAGAAAGTGTATGTATATACCACCTGAATTCCAGAAAAGTTAGGATGTTCTTTAAAGTTGAATAAAATGAAAACTAAGACTTTCAAATCACTTGAGGCAATATTTTATTCACGACAGAACGTAGATAACATAACAAATGTTCAAACTGGGAAATTGTACACCTTTATCCACTAAATGAGAACATTTCAAATTTGATGCCTGCTACA
>JAQMCW010000008.1:14431137-14441561 GCA_030068335.1 Chrysichthys cranchii | reverse complement strand
GTATCTCAGCCTAGCTTAGCCTAGCTTATGTAACCAGGTTGAAATTATATGTTTATAATTTATTGTTTTTCCTGTTTTGTTTGAAACTACACCAACATCTCAAATGATCTTTAATTTGGTTAGTAAAAATATTTGTTTTCAGACCACAGTCCCATTTAAGAAAAAAGTGCATATTGGAAGTGCGTGTATTCTGGGTACTGTCACTTTAAGACTGCCGTCTTTATGCCATTGTTATCTTCCTGAATGAGGAAGACGTGAATGTTTAATGCTGCTCGTGATGAAAATGAATTGTAATGTTTTAATATGGTAAAATGAGTGATTGTGTAGTCCTGTTGTGTTGTTTTAGCTTTAAAGAATATGTAGTTATGTTATTTTAACATTTATTATGTAGAGTTTTGTATCATGCTCCACAGTGCTACGAGGTCTTTATGTGCTCTGTTTTGCTAACAGGGAGACCGATATTTTATACTGTGGAGCGAGTTAACATTTAAGCAAGATTTCATTTAAATCACATTTCATCAAAAGAGACAGTTTGTCAGAGAGACCCACACACCTGTATGATGTATGCAGCAACACTGTGTCTCTCTGAGTTCCATCCAGCCGCAACACCCCACTACACAAATACTGAGCTCCAGCTACAGACAGCTGCCGTGAAGCTGTTCTGTTAATAATCACAAAAACCCCAAGGTAATGCACTGCACAGTACACTGATACACAAGGTAACTCCATGAGTTGCGGGAGAGAGTGAGGCATCATGGGAGGTGTGTGATCCGAGCATCGAACACTCACTTCCGAGTGTCGGCCGTGTACTTCTGAGTGTCGGCCACGTACTTCCAGGTGTTGGCCGCATAGTTCCGAGTGTCAGCCACGTACTTCTGGGTGTCGTCTAAACATCCGCGTACATCATATGCTGTTACGTTGGCCTGCCAGCGATGCCTGCCTGTGAATTTTAAATATTTTCTAAATATTTTACAATTTTTAGCATATCACAATCGTCATCATAACTTCGTAATTACAGAATTCAGAGCAAAGAAACTGCGACTGCTTCATATCTATACACAGAACTCAATATCCATACCCACACTCCTCTCCAAACCTTCCAGAGTCCTAGGTCCTCTCTTCTGCTGTACAGTATATTTTCTTCATCCATCTTTACTAATTGTGCCAATAGTTCTTGATCCGACTGTACATCATACACAACTGTGAATAATGCCATATTGAAATGTTCAGCAAGTATATTAGATTACACTCTTCTGGCATTCATGACTTTGGACAGAAACCATGGAAGAATGGGGATGCGCCAAGAATAAATATAAATATTACTTACTGTGACACTCCCACTTGGTGGGGTAATGAATGAACACATGGAGACCTGGTCTCTTTTTTTCTTTTTTATGCAAATGCTTCAAAGAGCCCATGAAACTTTGTAATTTAGATCTTGAATCTAGGACTGTATATTTCGGCCCATCTCCTTGCAGCTGAGTGCCCCTGATCTACAGCTGATGTGGATGTTTCCACAGCAACTTGTGCTGTGTTAAGTATTCCAGTGCATAGAGGTTTCACTCTGATTTTAAATGTAGAATAAATTTCGCTTCTTCTTTGTGAACATCCTCTTCTCCCAGTGTACACAAAGGATGTCCAAGACCATCCATACAGTAATTCAAACAGGAAAAACTCTGTTTTCCAAATAAAATCTTGTTTTTTAAATGAGGGGTCACATCAACCTATTCTTGTATCTACTGTGCTAGTGCTTAAAGCTTTTGTATTCCTGCTGCATCTGCACAGGAAGTTGTGGCACCACCAATTGTCCTCCAATAGGGACAGCAGCTTGACTGGCAAGTCACTCTGAGAACACCCGTAATAAACTACATGGAGTCATGTGAAGGCTTCACCTGTGAAGATATCTAAATGTTGAAGAAGGGTCTGGTGAAGTAGGGCTTGATATCGTCCCTGGTGGGGCCTGTCGAGGGATTTAATCACTTTGGTGAAGTAAGAGGACGACAGTATAGCATATCTCTACTCCATCTAGTTTGGGCATCAAAAAGACATCCCTCGGATGGCTAAGTAAGGAATGAGGGCACAGGGTGTAGACATTTGAATGGTGGTAATGTATTTTCTTTTTATTCTTCTCTAAAGCATAGGCTCCAGTGAGCATTTTTCAGCATGACACATCTTACATGGGTATAATAATTTGAGTCAGAGGTGGCCAGTAGTTAAAACCTCTGGGCTGCTGTTCAGAAGGTCACAAGGTCAAGTCCCAACACCACCAAGCTTCCAATGGTGGCCCCTTGAGCAAGACCCTTAAACCTCTCTGCTGTAGGGATGCTGTATTATGGCTGACCCTGTGCTCTGATGCTAGCTGTGTGAAAAGCTCTAAAATATGAAAGCTTTCACTGTAGGGGAAGTGAGATTAAAATTTTTTCTTTCTCCTCAACCTTTCCTTTTTTTTTTTTTTTGCAGCTGATGCTTGCCTGCATGCCCCCTGTGTCTTACTTAGCAACACATCAAAAGGAAATGTTGCATATGAGATGTATTGCTATGTGATAGCTAGGTAAATTGTTAGCCCTCAGCTGATTTATGTTTGGAATCCATATTTTCTGTCAATAGTGTTCTCACCAGTGTATCATGCATCCTTCTCATATCAAAAGTACAAATTCACCAGGTCAGGTGGATCAGTAGAGATTTGTTGGCTGTTTGTTTATTTTTTTGCCAATGAGAAATGCTGTAAAGCTCTGCCAGATTTGGAATGTAGCCAGCTACAGGGCATGACCTGCTTTACGCCATGGTGAACAACGGAATGAACACTGCAGCAAGTGAAACCAGTGGAGCAGTACTGATAATTATTATTAGATCTTACTTTATTTATATTTTCTCCTTCTTTTGCTGGGTAACTACTGGGTAAAAAATTAGTAGCTTTACAATAAAGGATGTTGTTTCCACAGTCCAACGTACAATGAGATGACATCACTACTGGAAAGAACTTTCTTCTTTTAGGACTCATCCAGAACTTGTCTTGCATTCATCCAAATAAATGCTCACTTTAGCATATATGTCCCACCCGGGGGCATTGCTCAAGGTATTGCTCCACTGTAGCGGCTCATTAGCAGCAGAAGTGGTTTGTTGGAGCATTTTTGGCTGTGTGTATTCGTGCTCACTATTCCCCTTTCACTAGGTTTAAGTTAAGATAAATGGTTTAAGGTTATTCATTTCAAAAGGGGGTAGAGTGTGTTCGAGTTCATGGTTGTGAGATAGGTGCTTTTTCAGAGGATGGTTTTGCCGGCTTGGCATTTACACTGCTGTGTAAATCGCTTTAACAGGCCACACAATCAAATCATGCCTGTGAAACCATTTCGTTGGGAAACCTGGGCATTTTCTACAGTTTCTCCAGGGGTCAGCCTGGGTTTTCACTCAGAGAGATACTACCCGTCACCATTTGTCTGGAGTACCCTCCCTTGAAATGACTATAAAAATGGATTATTATAAGAGCACTGGCAGTGCTATTAAAACTACACATTGCCTCTTTATGTATCACATAATGAAATGAACCTTTATGATTTTTCTGTATTCATGAATCACATTATTGAGCAGCATTAAATTTAGGTGCAGTTATAGTGACACATTGTGTCAAGAAAGAAAGTTTAGCAAGGACTGTGTGTGTGTGTGTGTGTGTATGAGGGTGGGGGGCTTGGGCTTTCTGAGCACCAAGTGGACCCAAAAATTATAGAAATACATGACAGTTTGACCTTGTGGGGGCATTTTGCTGGACAAGTTAGTCTTGAGTGTATGTGTGTGTTTGTCTGTCACGTACAAAGTAACAGATTAGAATAGCCAACAGGACATAGCAACATCACCATGAAAACAGGAGATTGGATAGTTCTGGAGGCTGTGTGTATGTGTAAATCATAAATACAGATAGGTTAGGGTTTGTTTCTGTTAAATGCTGCAATTTAGCACAACATACTCAGGAGCTGTGTGTGTTCGTGTATGAGCGTGTGTGTGTGTGCGCATGCACGTGCGTTTGGGTGGGTATGGGTATGAGAGCGAGAGAATCTCTTTTTCACAGGATTATACTCTTTGACCAATAACAGGAGAATTTTTTGGGTCATAAATCTGATAAAGCCGCATTAATCTCCCTGACATTGTGTGTAAAAAAAACCCACAAAATACAATAGATGCCTGTTGTGATAATCTGCCCAACTCAGTTTGAAGGTTTTCATTGGGCAAAATTATTTTCTGGCCCAACACTGTTAAAACATTAAAGGCAGACCGATTTGATTTCACTTGCAACATCCAGGCGTCTTGCTTGGATAACAAGTAGCTCAACAGACCTATCAGACATTTTAATGTGAATTTCTGACCCTTAAAATTGTGTTTGATGGAAAACACAAGGGTGAATTATGCTTTCCATGCACACCTGCAAAACCACAGGAAACTACATATTCAGAACTTTAAATGATGGTAACAACAAGAGAGGAGACAAATGTGCAATACCTATAACACTGATAGTTATTTTCACTTGAAAAAGTAAAAGAATTGTATAATACAGCAGGTGCACATAGTAGCAACAGAAACACTCGAAAGCTCCTACTTGGTAACTGAAACATGCTAAACAAATTGGCATCATAGCCTCATGTTACAATTCATGGAAGGTGCTTGATATTTCTTGATATAATAGTAAAATATATGAAGCAATTTATTAAGTCCAGATAAATTTTGGCTTGTTAAGATTAATAATAAGGTAATGTCTATGTAATGTAGTATAGTTGTTTTTGTTTAATATAAATTTCTTAGTAAGCTCCTTATTCCTTATTTCTCTTATTTGTAATACAAATAGGTTATTATTAATGTCACAGGGATGAATCATTAGATTTATCCCTAGCAAAGAAAGTCAATAAAGTAACAATGTTAATGTCTTACTGAAACAAAAAATAATATCAGCAGAATGGCAAATGATATTAATCCCAGCTGTTCTCCTTTATAAGGAGATATACATTTTATTTTTAAGCTGATTTATTTCCCAATTAATTCTCATGAATAATCAACTCAATACTTTTTTAAAAAATATTTGTTGTTAATATTTTTGCAGTGTTAAGGGTAGCTATTTCAAAATTAAACACAATTATTACACTATGTAGTAAAACTGATATCACCACCCTTTATTCTAATTCATAATATTAGAACATATTGTACATAACACCAGTTTCCAGATTAAATAATACTGTCAACTGTCATACCTATATATCATCACAGCTGTACAGATGATCACACACAAAAAGTCATTAGTTCTTGCTCTTGGGACACATTTGACTATCACCTAAACTCAGTGGCAGGCCGTGCATTTCACACCTAGGCCTTCAGTAGTATTCATGGACAAAATGCATCAGTATTTACATCAGTTTGTAATTCAGATATTTCTTTAGGCCTTCAGAGAAGGCCTTGAAGGCCCTGACGGCCTGCCACTGCCTAAACTACACTCGTCATCACCCCGTGCACCTCACCTTGATTGTTTGTACCTATTTTGAGTTTAGTTAGTCACATTCATGTTTTTGTAAGTTCCTTTGTTTCTTTAATGCTTTGTGAAGTGTTAGCTTAATTCAAAGTTAATGCCAAGCTTTTGTTTCTTTGCCATAGCCATAGCCTTTAGTAATTCTGTTTTGCCAAGTGTTTTTGACTTTTGCCTGTTTTTGAACCTTGCATTTGCCTCATATTTTTGGACTTTGTTTTTAATAAAGTTTTCTTGCACTTATATTCACTGATCGTTTTGATCACAAAGAAATTTTTAAAGGTTATTGTTTTATTCTTCTTCTGCTGCTTAATCCTGTTCAGGGTCACGGGGGGAAGCTGGAGCCAATCCCAGCTGACTTCGTGCAAGAGGCGGGGTTACACCCTGGGCAGGTTGCCAGTCCACCACAGGGCCGACACAGACACACAAACAACCATTCACACTCTCATTCACACCTACGGGCAATTTAGAATAGCCAATCAGCCGAATCCCCTCTGTGCATGTCTTTGGACTGTGAGAGGAAACTGGAGTACCCGGAGGAAACCCACACGGGCATGGGGAGGACATGCAAACTCCACACAGAAAGGCGCCCAGGTCAACCCCAGGCCTTGAACCCAGGACCTTCTTTCTGTGAGGTGACAGTGCTAACCACTAACCCAAAAGGTTATTGGTATTTCTTAATATTTAAACCTCTGTGTCTGATGTCATACTGTTACATCATAAGCTACTTTTATTCTTACCTGTAACTTTCACCTCTTTTTTGCCCAAAAGGCACCAGGGTGAAGCTTGTACAGTGACATTTTGAAGATGTACGATTTGGCTATGAAAATTCTAAATCCCTATCTGGTTTACACAAAGTATTCTTCTGATTACACCTTTCTT
Organism: Chrysichthys cranchii; assembly: GCA_030068335.1. Taxonomy (NCBI): domain Eukaryota; kingdom Metazoa; phylum Chordata; class Actinopteri; order Siluriformes; family Claroteidae; genus Chrysichthys; species Chrysichthys cranchii. The sequence goes on along the minus strand of JAQMCW010000008.1, from coordinate 14,435,176 downwards.
ACTTACAGTATTACAATATAACAAACAATATTTTAGCGTCTTTCTTTTTTAAGACTGACGGCTGAATGTTACGTGAAGATGAAAAGAAAGAACGAGAAACGAATAAGAATGAGTGATATTTGTGCACAGAGTTCCTACTGTAGTTCCTACAAAGTCCTAACTCTTTTCCATCTTTCGATTCCAAGTGTGAAGAATTGAAAAACTTTATTTTGTCATTACATGATGGTAAATATACAGTGTTCGTCTTAGAACAGTAGTTGTTTAGCCAAGGTGTTTGGTGTCCAAAGTTTGCTGTTTTAGTAGCTATTCTGGGCACTAAAAGCAGAATGTTATGTAGGTAATCATGGGACTGTGAAGAAGTGAAGGGTCACCAAGGTGGTTTCATTTGGGATCTAGCACAGTATTTCTATTTGCTCATTTCCTTTTTCTAAGTGCTAATAGCAGTCATCACATTGAGACCATGACTTGTTGTCGCCACATGCCATGCTTGTCCTCTGGCCAGATTTGTCAACCCAAGTGGCCCAGTTGGTATGGCGGTCCGCCAATTAGACATCACAATACATATGTAACCATGTATTCTACAAAGTACACTGTGTGCATTTGGCTGCTGCTACTCATTTTGGCAATTTGCGTTTGCCTTGTGATACCACCAATGCACACCTGCATTTTACCTGGACGAGCCCTCTTCGTCTTCTCCTACACAGTGACTGCACCTATGGTGAGTGAGTTTCCACCCCCTTGGTCCGTTGCTATCACCAGAATTTTCCTGGTTTGTTTAGTGAGTTTTGTGTTGGTTAACATGCTTGGTCTGAGTTAGCATTGTGTTGCTAAGTGGCATCTTTGCTGTCTATTTTCTGTCATGAGAACTACTACAAGAGTGCGTACTTTCACTGCTCATTTTTGCTTTCGGCCTGGAGTTGTGCTGTATATTTTTTCTGTTTCACTACCTGGAAATGTATGTACTCTCAGACCAAACTTAAATGTCTTGACATTCACACCCTCTTGAATTTTGTCTCATACAGTCTGTACTGGAATTGCCTGATACCCATGTTGCATTGAGTTACTGCTCAAAAAGAAGACCCTCGTTTATCTATGGCTCCGATGCACCGATCCCAAATATATGGACATATAATTGTGTTCATGAATTTGAGGGTTGTGTCCTGACCTTCTTCGCAGTTGTTGTCAGTTATCTTTCTGCTAACTTTCTGTCAGTGTGTGACAAACTCCTCACAATCATCCCATCCCTTTTCCCTGCCACAGTTGTGCTTGGTGACTTTATGTCCATGCTGACGCTGCTCCTATTCATCTTCAGTTTTTATATATCTTCATCTACAGTTGTCACATCATGACTCCTCCTTTGGAGAAAATCTTTGTTGCTTAACGTGAGATTAGTTCTGTCAATTCCAATTTTCCTTTTACTGCTCAATCATTCTGCCCTATTAATTTTCCTGCTCCCACCCCTCTACTTAAGGCATGTTCATCTATAATTAATATTGCAATTTCCACAGTGATAAATACATCTCTCACCTCTGGCTCTGTCCCTATTGCACTCAAAACTGCTGCTGTTACTCTTATCCTTCAGAAACCTGAGTTGGATTGAGCATTTCTTTTTAATTACAGACCTATCAATAATCTTCCTTTTCTAATGAAAGTGTTGGAAAGAGTGGTGGCTAAGCAACCTCATACCTATAAGATAACACTATAAGGTTCATTAAGGCATAAGGTATAAGGTTCATTCCGCCAAATCAGTGCCATTTGCCTGTTGTAACTTCAAAATTAAGCTTATTTTTTCATGCCATTTCAACATAGAATTTAGTAATATACACATTCACTCATTCAAAATGAGTACAGGTCAAGCTCAGGCTATTATATTTAATATATTGTTAAATATATGATCAACATCTTGTGGAAGTTGTTGATCATACTATTATCTTTATTTGAGTGACAGCAATGAGGGTAACAACAATGAGTTTTTAGCATCAAATTAGCAATTGTGTGAAATCTAGCCACTTAGCATCTATGCTAATAGCTTGAGCACATAGAGCACATTCTTAAAATTTAACTGAATATTTTACTTTTGATATCAACAATACTGTCTTAGAGATAATTTAGGTAACAGGACACAACTCTGAGTTTTACCATCTCTTACACAGCTACATCATTAAATTTAAGGAAAAATAAATGAGAGAATTTACTTTTGGTCTTCCTTTGACTTTCAGAGGATCCAAATGATGTCACTTCCTGTTGAATATGTCATTGGTGGAATGTTCCAAAATTTTGAGAGGGGAGAATGTGTTTGGGTAACAGCACTGAGTGAAAATCTGGGGACGTGGCTAAAATGTGAATTTTAACCAAAATAAAATGAAGTTTTGATACAAAATATTTTTTTAAAGTATAGATAGAATATGGAGTCACACTTAAATGCAAAATAAAAATAATTTTGGAAGGATTTTATTCATGATGCATTGTGCTAAAATGTAGGGTTTGCCTTTGGGGACAGGCAAAAAAGGCTATGTATCAGTGTTTTGGATGCCTTTTTATAATTCTTGAAAATTATGTATTTTTATTTCTACAATGATTCATGTGTATGGTGCTTTGTTTAATAATAAAATGTAATTTATATTATATTATTACTTGTTTTTATACATTTAATATACTGGGGACGGAAATGGCACTCATTCAGCGGAATCGCCCATAACAATATATAACAATTAAGCAGTTTTCCCCAGGATCATTAAAGTTTTCTGATTCTGATTCAAAAACACTGTCTACTAGCCTCTTCAATCTGGTATGTGTACACAGCACAGCACCCAAACAGCTCTTCTGTGTATAATTCACTATCTTCTAAACTCTGCTGAACATTCTCCTCCTCACACAACATTTAACATTGTTAATGACGATTTCCCTTCTTTCCTGTTTGGTATCACAGACATAGCCCTTCAATGTTTCAGGTCATATCTTACAAGCAGACAACAGTTTAGCACATTAGGTCAACACAAGTCCTCCACCGCTCCTGTTATATGTGTGTCCCTCAGGGATTAGTTCTTAGGCCCTTTCTCTTTTTAATCTACATCCTACCCCTTGGTCAGATTATTTGCAGCCATGGGCATAACTTTCACTGCTATGCAGATGATATTCAGTTATATCTTAGGCCAAACTCACCCATAGACTTCCCTCCCAATACACTAACAGATTGTATCTCAAATTTAAAGCTTTGGATGCTGTGTAGCTTTCTCAAGTTAAACACTGATAAAGCTGAAGTTTTACAGGTTGGGCCAAATCATTACTATGTAAATCATCCAACATTTCTATTACAATTAGTGTACTTGTTAAGCCTGATCCTGTTGTCAAAAACTTTGGTGAACTCTTTGATCCATCACTAAATTTTGATCTACATGCCAAATCCCCCCCAAAACTTGCATTAATGCATCTCCGTAACATTGCCCGTCTTTGCCTTTTGACTAATAATGATGCATAAACTCTGGTTCATGTTTTCATTGTGTCCCTATTGACAACTGTAATTCCCTCTTCATTGGCCTTCCTGCAAAGTCGTTACAAAAGCTGCAGTAGAATCAGTAATGTGTAACTAGAGTACTCCCCCATACTAAACACTCAGCTCACATCTCCCCCACCTCTTTCAGCTATATGGGATACCGGTTCAATCCTGTATCAAATTCAAAATCTTACTTCTCACCTTCAAAGCCCTGCATAAATTTTCCCCTTAGTATCTCAATGAACTCTTGACCCCTGACTTACCTTATCACTCTCTCGGGTCTTCTTGTAGCAATCTACTTGCTTGCCCACGCACCAGACTTTCCACCTTGGGAGGCTAGTCCTTCAGTGCTACGGCCCCCAAACGCTGGAATTCTTTCCCTCAGTCTGTCTGTAACTGCTCTTCTTTCTCTATTTTCAAGTCTGATTTAAAAAGTTTCTGTTGTATGAATGGTTCTTTTCCTCCTTCACTGCTTACTGTGCTTCAATTTCTTTTTTAACTCTTTTTTGTTTCTCTTCCTATATAAAGTATATTTACATATATATA
>JAQMCW010000008.1:14420027-14431037 GCA_030068335.1 Chrysichthys cranchii | reverse complement strand
ATGTGATTTGAAAGTCTTTTAGTTTTCATTTTATTCAACTTTAAAAAACGTCCCAACTTTTCTGGAATTCGGGTTGTGTTATTGTTACATCAACCAAGCAGCCTGGCTTGAGGCCATGAAATTTCAGCCTACCTGCAGGTGTGACTCACATTGCCTAAACCATTATTATCCACGGACCATAGAGTCACCTGACAGTGCAACAGAAGGTGCTGCTTTCAGGGCTTATCTTCCACTTTACATAATGAAAATTATACATTCAGTACTTGCATCACCCTGAAATGCAAAAAATTTCCTCACACACTGAGGCAATGGTACTGTAAGACCATACCAGCAGTTTTGAGATGTTTATTCTTCATTTCTAACTGTAGGTGGTTATCTATAATATAAAGTGTTCATGACTTACCAGAGTCTACAACTGTGTTTCTCACCTGCCTTCAGAGATATCATTATTGACACATTAAATGTGTTGGGGTTTTTTTTTATTCTTTTCAATAAATCATACAGTCTTTACAGCTCTTGATAACTGAATCACTGGTTGTTCACATACCTTGCACTCAAATAAACACTGCAACAAACATATTTGTCAAGGCTGACAGAGTGAGCAGTTTTTTAGCACCTTTATCCCACAGTAGCAGTTTGGAGCAATCTGTCTCTGAACTAAATTTGAGGGCAATGAAGATGGATTATGAAGTGAGTTTGTGGTTCCAAAATAAAGTTCTTCTCTCTGCTGGCTTTGATTACAGGATCAAGTCATGGTTGGAAGAAGCATGTCTCCTATTCAAGATAAAGGAATTTTTCACAGGAGGCAGCGTGGGTTACATTTAAATGTTTATTATTCTCCACCTAATATAAGCAGCATTTATGACCAATAGACTACTATATTAAACTAAACAGACTAGTGAATGTACTACTGAATACACAGACTTGGATCACAAGTCTCTTTTTGAACAAAATGGTACATGGTATCTTTATACATATACATATCGAAAGGAAGACCTGAACTTAAGCGTCCAGCCTTCTTACCAAAAAAAATTATTTGCTTTATATAGTTCTAAAACATCTAATGATTCAGTCGGGACTGAAAATTTACATAACCCTAGACTAAAGTTCAAGTTCACTTTTCACATTGCCACACATTTCATCTTACAATACATTTCTTTTGGCAAATCAATGAGGGCATCTACCGTTCATGTCAAATTTATTTTTGAAATCAATCAATTAGCGATTAGCATACTCCATTTTGGATCCTCCATTTTTCAAAATTTGAGTTCTCAAATTTTGTTAACCAGTATCAGCAAACACTGATTCCTCCTATTTCTTCTTCCTTGTCTTCATTTCATCTTCTGTGTCCTTCTGGTGCTTCCTTCCAGATTCACGCTGCCACTTGTACAAATGCAGAACATGGAAGGTGCCCACTAGAGATTTGTCCATTCCGGCCTAATGTAGCAGTGCAATGTGGCAGCTCTGTAGGTGTGGACCCACTCCCTATATAAAGAACTTTTTCTACGCATATGAAAACATACAAATTCATAGTTACAGGCAAATATACATTAATTAAAACTTATGAACTCCATAAGTATATTATGTTCTGCTAATTCTGCTAATATATAACCTCGAAATCCTACGTAGTGTAACTTTAAGTTACTATATCAGAATTCAGTGGGTAAAAACATTACATGCACTAAGTTGACTGTGTCTTTAAGCAGTATGGAAGATTCTAGAAATTGATTCAATGATTCCAGAAGCTTTACTTGCCCAATTGTTATATTTAAGAGTGGTATCTCTGGCTGTACAAAAAGCCCTATCTTTATAGACAGTGCCTTTTGCCCTTAATACCATGGGAAAATCAATGAAATAACTCAACAAAGACCTCAAGAAAAGAAAAGGTTCCTCCTTTGGAGCAATTTCCACATAAACGAAGCTCCCATGAGCATCTGTACATACAATTAGTCAAATATTTAAATCTGAAGGACACTATCTCAATTGTGAAACATGGAGGAGGTAGCATGTTTTTGTGGTGTTTTGCTGGAAAGGGCCAGGTGTTCTTCAGAAAATAGACAGTGTCCGCAGAAAGGAGAATTATCTGGAAATCTACAAGAACCTCAACACATCACAAACGTTGAAAGCACACCACCAAAGTTGTAACAAACTGGATTAAAGAAAACATAGTGGAAGTAATGGAGTGGCCATCACAAAGCACTGACCTGAATTCCACAGAAAATTCATGGACTTAACTGAAAATGTGTGTCTGGGCAAAGGAAGTCCATAAACCCAACACCAGTCCTGTCAGGAGAAATGAGCAAATATTCCAGCAAAGTATTGAGAGAAGCTTGTGGAAAGCTACCCCAAGAGTGTGATTCAGGTTAAGAAATTAAAAGGTATTGCCACAAAATGGTAACAAAATGTATGTGAAGCTATGACGCACTGAAAACTTGTGATTGTAAATAAGAGCTGAAACAAATCTGTCATTTTTCAATTATTTTTAAATGATCACTTATGGAAATAAATTAAATATACTAACTGATTTATCACAGGAAATGAAGTTGCAAAAAATTGGGTTTGAATGTCTTTAGCCTAGGTATATTTATGTATACTTATTTGTAACTTGACTAAAAACATCTAACGTATGCTACAGGCATTAGGCAAGTTAGCTAAGCAGAATATGTGTCTGGCTAATGATGAAGATAAATATTTACATTTACATTAATAATTATGGTATTTGGCGGATGCCTCTATCCAGCGTGACTTACAGAAATGCTTTGAAGTCGTTATCAATAAGTATATCTTCATATTGGTTCACTAGGTCAGGGACCATTGACATACTGGACAACAGTCTGACAGTTCAGACATCAAAGGAACCACTTTAAGGCTCCTGATCAGAGAAGATTGATGCAGGCCTTCTTTGTACCTTGAGATGGGTCCAAGTGAGTAGTCCTAGAAGATCAGAGGGAACAAGGTGCAGCGCAGAAACATGATAAATGCTTTAAGGTAAATCTGTCCCCATAATGAGTTCTCTTAGACAGTTTGGAAAAGTTTTTTTTTCTAGGATTTAATTATATTTGCCACCAAACATCTTGCTCTTTTATTACAGCCCTAAAAGCTGTGCTGTCAAAGAATGTAAATAGTATATAGTAAGTAAAAAGTATGAACAACATTAAATTAAAATTCAGATCAAGTTGCATTAGAATGCAAGGCCTTGGTCCAATCCTGTTTTCTCCTTGTCCACATCAACTTAGTTGAACCACTAGTTTAAGGGCTGCCTCACGTCTTCATATCAGCTTAAATGAAATACCTCACTGTATACCTTTGTATCACAACTTTCCCAGAAATCAAGTCTGCAATCAGATACCATTTTCTTTTCAATATAGACAAATAATATGTTTAAGCAAGAGCAATAAAAAAAAAAATCAACTTCTGATCATCTGTGTTTCAGGTTGTGTTTTATTCTTCTCTACATCATGTGAGGAAATTTACTCTGATAATTAATTAGAAAACAGTTAGTAAGCACAATATGACTGTACACAGTTTAATGTAAACAAGTTGTAGCCAAATAGTCTCTGGAGCTGAGAAGTCCACTGCTAGTTATCAACATGGATATTATATTTGGATTATATTTCACATAAGAGCAATGTACAGGCCCAGGGACTTAAAATATTTTTAAATGTATTGCAAAACTTTTACACCACTGTGCTGTTGAATTCTCAAATCTGATTAGTCAGAAACTGTTGATTCATTTTCTATAACAACAGCTTGGACAGTAGTGCCAACAGTAGTAGAATTCAGATCACAGGTTTATATTTAATGTGCTTGATTTAATACGGTATCATTTCTGTAGAAACCGCTAACTCACAGTGAGTTGTGATCAGATATTCCAAGGCTAATAATAAACAGATAAAAATGTGTCGTTAGTTAAAAAAAGAAAAAAAAAATCACTGATATGCTGAAGCTGAAGGAGATATTTATTAAACATTTAGAGAAGAAGTCTCCAGTGTCAGTGTTTTGTAATGTTTTTCCTTTAAAGGAAAGTCTCCTGAAAATGGGACTTTGTGCTTTCTGGTTTCTCAGTTTCTCTGTAACATGACAACATGCTTTGTTTTGGTGGGGTTTTTTTAAATTTTTTTAGTCTTATTAATTTCCAGAGGGAAAAAGGGTTAGACTGGTAAAGGAACTAATCTTTATAGTTATAATAGGAACTAACTTGTCTTGTTCCACCAACAAGGAAATGGTGAATAAGCACAACATTTCATTAGTTGACAAATGAAACGATAAGTGCTGGCAGATTGCAGTGGTATAAATGGAATAAAACACCGTGGGACTTGCTGTTAGCTGAAAATAATCAATTTCAGCATGGAAACAGGAACTCCGCATCACACCACGGTTGTTGTTTAATGTCTATAAACAGCCTGCCCTGGGTGTTTTCTTACTTACAATATTGCATGATACAAAGCATGAAGGGTGATTCAAGAACCGAGATAACACACCAGTTGCGTCCTTGGAGCTCTCAGAACCACAGGATGCATTTCTCAGCCATATTCGCAGAATCCTTCACAATAGGACAGCCTGAAGTTATATAACGCCCGAGAAAAGCAGCTTACACAAGCTGTATCCTTGACACTGATACAAGGCTATGACCTGTGCTTGGACATGAAGTTTGGCACTTTACAGGAACCTTTTGCTAGGAATTTTAAGCATCTCAGACAGCAGCCACTGTATAAGATGACCCTGACCCAGATAATGCGCTTACTGAAGACGAATGGATGACTGAAATGCTGTCTTCAGCCTGTTTCACGCTGGGTGCTTTCAGCAGTCTTTTAAGGTTATTTCTTGTCACACAGTATGAGATGATCCCAATAAAATTCTGGCTGAATTCTTTTACACACTGAGTGATAACGGTTATCCATGTCAGATTATATAATGAAGATCATATAACAATAGACTACATTCTTCACATATCACCAGTCAGTGCGACCTGGGCTTGTGTGGAAAATGGGGTCATAATAACAGAAACATTCTTCAAAGTGAGCTTGAGGTAATTCTTCTTCTGTCCTTTAGCATGTTTGGTTTACATTTTGCCATTGCTACTAGCATATTTGTAGCTGGGGTTTCCATCGCAGTGCACTGTCCTCCTATTAGTGACCTTTAAATGTGTGTTATAGCAGTGTTAAAACACTCTTATTACTATTTTAAGTAATAAGTGTTTTATTATTTTTACTAATTTACTATTTTTGATTGCAGTTAATTACAAGATTTCATTTGCAGTGGTGTTAATTTTATGATTTCCATGGCAGTGAACAATCATATATTATTAACGAATAGCACAAGCACCTCCCACTTTTGATGTGGTTCCCACACCATTTGTGTGCTGTAGGTGTTGCAGACGTCTGAATGGAGAAAGGGAGTCAGCCAGGACGCATAAAAACAGTACTGAATCTCAAGACGAGTTATGGACAGACTGGACCACAATCACTACGTCAGCAGTTGTATGAATCATACGAGGGCGAGACAAAGAGATAGACAGAAAGAGACAAACAGAGAGACACTGTGGGCACTTCAACATTTGGAATAAGCTCCAGACTGAACACTGAGAGTAATATTAATATTGCACACATTGTCTTTTTGCATGTAAGGCCTTCTGCGCAATCAGGTCACGTAAGGCTGTGTCCCATTTCACAAAGTCTGTTAGACGGATTAGTGATGAAACTGCTGATCCCTTTTTTTTTTTCCTTTTTTTGTGGGGGTGAGTCATATCAGTTTGTGCAAATCCCCTGTGATGTCACATGGCAGTTTCTCATTCTAGTTCCGTATAGATCCGTAATGCTGTTTAGGTGAGAGTAACAATACACTTCTTTCCTTCTCATTAAGATCTTTTAAATAGCTAATTGAAGGGTTCATTAAGGATGTTTAGGATCAATTTTAAATTGACTTACACAGCAAAATCCACAGAATGAACACCTACAGTGATGAGTTCATTCTTGCTACTAACACATACTTGATTTCAGTGTTCACCTTCACTGGTGCATTACATTTACAGTGTTATCACTGTCACACTGTAACTTTAATGCTCACAAGGATAACATTTAAATGAACATATGTATTGTTGAACAAATTTTAATAAATAAATAAATAAATAAATAGATAGATAAGCAAACAACTTAACAAACAAACAGATGGATGGATGGATGGATGGATAGATAGATTTAAGAATTATTTAATATGTTCTTTGAATTATGAAATAATGCCTCTGACACTGACGTAGAGCACGCAGTGGTAACTTTTCTTCTTCTTCTTTTTTTTTAATGTATAGTGAACCCAGTATCATTTAACCCTGCCAACATTCAATTAACACCTGCAGCTTTAAACTGTCAAATTAAATACTGTGTTGATTTAAGGTGCTGAATTAACTCTTAAGCTGTAGAATTACCAAGTACGAGGAATTAAAATTGCCCATTGTGAATTGACTCTTACAATGCAAGACTTGAGTTCATTCAAAATGGCCAATTTTAAACAGTCCTGAATTAACTCCTGCAGAATCTCGCTGACATTTACATCTTTTCAACCAACCTTATGACAATGAATACTTTCCGTGTCGTCCTTCACAGTGTGGAATTCAAGCCTTAAATTAACACCTAGTGCAAAATGAACGCCTACACCTGTGACACCAAGTTTTGAATGACCGTATTGATTAACATCTCCAGCTTTAAATTGTTCCTTACAGCTGAGTGAACACTTGCATAGTGCAGACATTGAGGTTTTTACATTTGCTGTGTTAAATAAACACAAGACTGTAGTAATGAATTTGTAACACACCTGCTGGGTAGAGTTTACAAGGAAGATTGAAATTAATTATAGATAGCAGTAGTAGTAGTAGTAATAATAATAATAATAATAATAATAATAATAATAAATTAATAATAACAGAATCTACATATAAATGTGCTTTCCATAGAATTCCATCGGCTGTAATTTAACTCTTTGTTAGACCATTTTAAGCTATTGGTTATAACTACAGTAATTGTATTATTCATCAAATTACCATTAAATGTGTTGAGTCTAGAATGTATAAGTGTATAAGTTAACGCAGCATAATAATAATAATAATAACAATAATAAATAGCAATAAATAATAAGAATAAATAGTAATAAAATAATAATAATAAATAGAAATAGTAATAAAATAATAAGAATAAAAATAGTAGTAGTAGTAGTAATAATAATAATAATAATAATAATAATAATAATAACAATAATAACAATATGCCTGAATCCCTTTTTCCTTCTGAGTACTAAAAGCTTCAGCTGCTCCCGAATGCAGCCCTACTTTCACGTGAACAGTGCACGAGGTCACATTAAGAGGTGTGGATTTTGCTGTGTATTTAAACCCGCGTTAAGTCGCTCCTACTTGTTGCGCGCGCCTACTTGTTCAGCGGATTCCGTTCCTGCTGAACGGCGTCAGTCTGCCCAGGCTGATTTCCGCCGAGTCCGTCACCGCCACGTCCTCCTCTTCCTCCTGGCGCGAGAGCTGCGATATTCGGTCGAAGGTGTCCTCGTGGTCCGTGCACTCCACCACGTTGGGGATGATGTTGACGTAGGCGTCGGCGATCTCTTTGTGCACCGGCGTGTCGTGGTTGTAGGACACGAACTCGTTGCTGATGTTGACGGTCTCCACCGGAGTGCTCGCGCACAGGCGCCGGCAGCCCAGCAGGCTCGCGAAGGCTCTCCGGAACTCGGCGTTGAACGCGTAGATCACCGGGTTGAGCGACGAGTTAGTCCAGCCGAACCACACGAACACGTCGAAGGTGGTCTCGCTGACGCACGGCAGGCCCGCGCGCCTGTCCCCGCTGTTCTCTCGGCGTCTCGCGCAGAACGGCACCATGCAGTTGAGGATGAAGAACGGCAGCCAGCAGCACACGAACACGCCCATGATCACCGACAGGGTCTTGAGCACTTTGGTCTCGCGGTTGATGGAGGTTTTGAGAGTGCTGTGCTGCTGCTGCTGCTGGCACACGAGCGCGCGGCTGCCGGTCCTGCAGCTCTGCGCGTGCTCCGCGGCGCGCTCCAGCGACGCGATCCGGCCGATCTGCATCTGTGCGATGCGGTAGATGCGAGTATAGGTGACGATCATGATCGCCACGGGGATGTAGAAGCTCACGAGTGACGAGGAGATCGCGTACTCCCGGTTTAAGCTCGAGTCGCAGTTGTTCTGCTCCGCTTCCGTGAGCGCGCGCGCCGTGGTGCCGGTGCCGTTAATCCCTCGCACGATCTCCGCTCCGCTGCTGGCCTTGTGCCAGTTCAGCTGTATGGGTATGAAGGAGATGAGCACAGACAGAGTCCAGGTGACGCCGATCATGACAAAGGCGGCGCGCTGGGTCATCTTGCGCTCGTAGCGGAAGGGGCTCGAGATGGCCCAGTACCTGTCCACGCTGATCACGCACAGGTTGAGGATGGACGCCGTGGAGCACATGATGTCAAACGTGACCCAGATGTCACAGAAGGCGCCAAAGGGCCAGAAGCCCGCTACTTCCGCCACGGCTTTCCAGGGCATCACGAGCACGGCCACGAGGAGGTCGGACACCGCGAGGGACACGATGAACGTGTTGGTGACCTTGGAGCGCAGGTGGCGGAAGCGCAGCACGGCCGCGCACACCAGCACGTTGCCGAAGAGCGTGCACAGCACGAGCGCCGAGAGAGCGCATCCGGTCAGCACGCGCAGCGCCAGATCGCGGCGGCCGTCGTCGCCGTCCTCCTCGTCCGGCTCGCTCCGGTTCCGCATGGTCCCGGCCGACGGTGTCAGGTGAGCGCGTGCAGCGGGGGCAGTGACGAGACGCCATCCGGTCCGCTGACGGAGAGGAGCACGCGCGCGGGCAGCACGTCGGAGGACCGTGCCATGTTGGAGTTTACATAGTTTAATTAGACTGAAAAGGGAAGCGGGGGGGGTAGAAAGAGTTCCCGTGACAGCTCTCGAGCTCTGAGCGCGCGCACTGAGAACCAGATCCGATTCAGAAAGAGAGAGAGAGAGGGGGGGTTAGAGATAGAAAACCGCTTAAAATAGGGAGGTGAGGGAGAGAGAGAGAGAAGAGAGAGAGAGAGAGAGAGAAAGAAAAGACAGGGAGGGAGACATGGGGAAAATGAGAGAGAGAGAGAGAGAGAGAGAGAAAAGAGAGGGAGAGAGAGGTGGGGGAAAACAGAAATGTCTGATTTAACATGTGTTTGCCTGACAGATGCTGAAAACCAGCAGATAAATATTGTGCCTTTGTTGCGGGGACATTTGTTTGAGACAATTAGAGCCTGGTAAGAACATCATCCAGGAGAGCTCCATCATTATGGGTAGCCTCGCTTACTATGAAAAAGAACGGTTTGGAGTTATTTAGTTCTAATCTTACTCGGACCTTTATTTGAAATGAATTTATTCAATTCCCATAAAACTTATCAGAAAATACATTTTTAACAAAACCAAGTCACAGTTATTGGCACCCCTGCTATTAGTATTTTATGAACCATCCCACATCTCCGATAGTATAATGCTGGATGAAAATGTAGAATACAAAGAAAGGAATCTGTGATCAAATCTTAATCCAAAATCTCTTTGTATCTTCCAGGGTCCTGGACTCTTCTCTTTGGTTCACCACACAGGCTTTCAGCAGGAATTGGGTCAGAGGACTTGGATGTCCCATGCTTACTGTCTCACTGGAAGACCAAACTATATCTCATCTGGCCCATTATTGGCAGAGACAGACGATCTTCAGTTGAAATATGCTAACAATCGTAGTACAGCTGATATGCCGTGCCTAAACAAGGGGTCTCATTTATAAAATTGTGCGTGAATGTGTGCACAAACAAAACTGAGCTACAAAAAAAAATCTGGATTTGCTTTGTAGGGCATCACACTGGTTAGCACTGTCACCTCACAGCAAGAAGGTCCTGGGTCGACCTGTGCACCTTTCTGTGCGGAGTTTGCTTGTTCTCCCCATGTCCACATGGGTTTCCTCCGGGTACTCCAGTTTCCTCCCACAGTCCAAAGACATGCACTGAGGGGATTAGGTTGACTGGCTACTCTAAATTGCCCATAGGTGTGAATGTGAGTGTGAATGGTTGCCTGTCTCTGTGTGTCGCCCTGCGGTGGATTGGCAACTTGCCCATGGTGTACCCTGCCTCTCGCCCAAAGTGAGATGGGATTAGAACCAGCTTCCCCCCTGAGACCCTGAAAAGAATTAAGCTGCAGAAGATTAGCGAGTGAATTTCTTTGTACTCGAATGCTAATCACCTGTAAATTATCAAGCATGGTAGACACAGCTAATTTGCATTTAGTACTGCCCACAAATTTCAATAAAAGGCAAAGCCCACAGTGCTGAATGCCAAAAAACATACTTTCTCAGAGGAAGAAGTGGATGTTAGTTTGTGTAACATGTCTACCAAAAAACACAACAGTTTCAGAAAGTAACAACAAATTGACAGTTCTTCATCCTCCCGATCAGGGAAGATAAGTTTTTAAAGTAAGTGTTGACATTGCACAAAAGATGTGTATGGTGTGTGTAATCGGATGTACACCATATACAAAATGGCTGCACACTTAGCTGTTTGTACTGTAGAGGAGCAGCAAGCAGTCATTAGCTTTTTTTTTATTGTCAGAGGGTGTGAAACCTCCCAGGGAAATTCGTAGAAGAATGGTGCAACAGCATGGAGATGCCTGTATTATCAAGTACTTTTGTTTAAAGGCATTCTTCTCCTTCATGATAATGCACACCCTCATACGGCTGCAGCAAGTCTTGAAACCATGCAGAGATTGAGATTTCAGATCTTACAGCATTCTCCATACAGACTTGATCCTGCTCCCTCTGATTATCATGTGTTTGGACTGTTGAAGGACGCACTGACAGGACAAACATTCAGGAGTGATGACGAGGTCAAAGAAATGGTGCATTCCTGGCTGAAGGCACAACCATTTTTTTTTCTAATGGGATAAAGAAATTGGTGCCCCAGTGTGAGAAGTATATTGAAAAGGAGGATGATTAC
>JAQMCW010000008.1:14401830-14416788 GCA_030068335.1 Chrysichthys cranchii | reverse complement strand
TCAAGTTATTTCAGTGACCATTGTGGGTTTTTCTTTCTTTAACGGAAGGGTACCAACAATTTTGTCCACGTCTGTATTTCCTAGTTAAATCCACAGTACATGATGATGTGGATGATTTGGTTTACTGATTGAAAGGACAATCAGAGTGGTGCTGAAGACCTTATTCTTCTTACAATAAAGCCAACCAA
This sequence comes from Chrysichthys cranchii, assembly GCA_030068335.1. Lineage (NCBI taxonomy): Eukaryota > Metazoa > Chordata > Actinopteri > Siluriformes > Claroteidae > Chrysichthys > Chrysichthys cranchii. The sequence goes on along the minus strand of JAQMCW010000008.1, from coordinate 14,416,600 downwards.
ATTACTACTGTGATGTATTTTATGATCTCACTTAAAGAACGCTGTATTAGCACTGTAAAACAGAAACCTTCAGACTATTAAAGTACTGAATTTTCATTTTGGCTAAGGTGTGCATGACTCACCACAGGTCTGGCAGCAGTACGGTTTCTCCCCTGTGTGTCTCATTGTGTGTTTGATGAGTTTTCTCTGCATGTTGAACGACTTGCCACACTGATCGCAGATGAACTCTTTTTCTAAACTGTGAGTCTTCTTATGCTCCTTCAAATTACTGAGGTTTCCAAAACCTACACACACAAAAACACACACACAATTTTAGTTTTCCTATTAGAACCTCCAATTCTAAGCAGGAGCTGATGGAAACACAACACTTGTTTTATTACAGGAGAATAAATAGAGTGACAGTGTAGAGGAGTCTTAATGTGGCTCTTATCTGTGAGATGCACCAGAGTGGATGGATTAGAAAGATGAATCATCTTCCTGAATCATACTATGTGGTTTTAGCCAGAGGCAGACAAGACTCATCGTCCTCCCTTTACATAAATTAGTGCAAGCCTTTTGTATCTGTTGTGATCAGTGATGTACTCTACTACAGTGTTTTGCCAAATACCTAAAGGTTCTGGACCTTTTTCCCTCAATTTACCAAGTATGTTCTTTATAAGTACGGTATATAAAAAGTAAACACAACAACCTCCTGAGATCCAAGTCTTTATTTACAGATGCACATTGCCATTTTGCAATGGTCCTCTCTTCAGAACCAAAAGCTCAAAGGTTTCCATCTCCTCCTTTCAGCTTAACCCATAACAATGCTGTACAACATATAACAATATATTAAACACACATATCGATCTCCTCCCCATGGACCTTTTGTTCTGCAGCAAGGGGCACAAGTTTCTTCATTGATGTTTATACTGTTGTTCCCAGGGACATCCTTCCCAGGGAAGTAAGCATAGTAAAGCACAAAACAAGAGGACCCAAGGGTCCGACAGTGGCAGCATGAAAGTGCTGGAGCTTGAACCTCTGTCCTTCTGATCAGTAGTTCAAAGCCTAAACCACTGAACTACCACTTTCAATTCGCCCTGGAGTGGTATAATATCCCAATAAGACAGAGATCACAATAATATCACTGCAGTTGAAAAGGTCAATGTTATAAAAACAAAAATGGATTTCTCCAAGTGTGAAGCATCAATGCACATACTCAGATCAGAGGAGCCTTTTATGAAGTCTGTCTAGCACTGTGTGTAGACCACTGCAGTTTCCTCTCACTTTGGCAACACTCTATGAGAGAAAAGGTATAAACAAGTATATGGACACCTGATCCGTTTCAGGCTCATTTTCATCATGAAACAGTAGTTTTTGTCGGCAAAATGAATAGTGGCCCAATAATGATATGTCATTCATTAATTAGTTGGCCCTTTTGGGTTAATCTGACTCATATGGGTGTTTCTTTGCATATGGAAGCAATGCTATACAATGCAATGTCAAACATATGGTCCAAAAAAAGTCTAGAATATATTCCACCAAATAATTAATAATTATAGATTCCATGCTTTTAAAATAAACTCTGGAGGCATAACAGAGCAATAAACCTGTAATAAACCCCACAGGTTCATAAACAAAATTGTATATATGTAATTGATTAAAAATTCTTTGTTAGATTTCTAATCAAGGTAGTGGGCAAATCAGGAACTTAACGAAATCACAGAATGGGAATCACTGCCGAATCTTATTTAATGAGGAAAATTAGAAAAAACACTACTGTGGACATCACTATCCTCTTGCAACTAGACCAGACCAGTTTGGATGGCAACAACAGAGCTAGTAATACCTTAAATTTAACTGGAATACAAAAATAATATCTATTCATCATGCCAAAAGAGAAAAAGAAGGGTTTAATTCTGGCTTTACAGGCAGAGTGATCCCTTTAAGTTACTTCCATCCTCAAAATTTCAAAGATGGCAGTTCGTAAGAACAAGGTCAAGCAGCAGATATTGGGCACAATAAAATTACAGACTGGCAGAGAGTAAAAATGACTCTCCACTGAGAGGGATGATCGTCAACTGCTTTGAATGCCACTCAACAACTGCTGGATGACATCAATTGACCTACAAAAGAAAAGGCAAATAGCATCTGGGGTTACGTGCACGCCAAGGACTGTTCGAAAGAGGCTCCTCCGAGCACTGCTGAAGTCAAGTAGAGCCCTTCATCAATGATGAGCAAAGAAGAGCCAGGCTGAGATTTATCAAAGACCACATGGATTGAACCGTAGGGGATGGGAGTAAGGAAATTTTCTCTAATGAATAAAAGTTTTTCTTTTTCCTATAACTTGGTCATCTAATGCTTTGATGGAGACTTAGAGAAGCCTACAAACCACAGTGTCTCTCACCCATTGTGAAATTTGGTGGAGGAGTAGTGATGATCTGGGGGTGCTTAAGCAAAGCTGGAATGGGGGAGATTTTCATTTGTGAAGGACGCATGAATCAAGCCATGTACAAGGTTCTCCTGAAAGAGTTCCCCAACTCTGGGGACTGGGTTTTTTTTCCCAGCAGGACAATGCTCCATGCCACACAACCAGGTCAATCAAAGTGTGAATGAAGGACAACAAAATCAAAACCCTGTCATGGCCAGCCCAATCTCCAGCCCTGAACCCCACTGAAAATCTCTAGAAAGCGATCATGAGGAAGATGGATGGCCACAAGCCATCAAACAAAGCTGAGCTGAGGAGTGGCATGAAGTCACCGAAGAGCATAGTGAAAGACGGTTGGAGCGTATGCCAAGACTCATGAAAGCTGTGAATAAATATCAGGGTTATTTCACGAAATATTGATTAAGCTCAAACATTAGTACTGTGTTGTTTAACACTGAATATGATCTTGATTTCTATGAATTATTCAAGGTCTGAAAACACTGGCTTTTTTTTTTTTTTTTTTTGCTATTTTGACCAGTTGTCATTTTATACAATTAAATGCTCTAAATAGTACCTATAAAAAGGTTATTAATTATTAATTATTTAATGCTTACTGAGTATTTTATAGTGGACTCTTCCAGAGATGTATAAAAAAAAAACAGTGTGTGTTTTAGATGCTCTGGGTTCAGCCTGAGTTCAGTAACTTCAAAGAAGTCTTTTTTTTCTCTCTCAATATTACGGGTTATCTTGTGTAGTTTTGTAATATATATATATATATATATACCACATATACATATATATATATATATTATATATATATATATATATATATATATATCCTCCTCCTCCTCCTCAGGTCCTGTACGTGCCGTACGACACATAGGATGCCAAGCGGCCCCCACGGGGCTTGGTTGATATTTCCGTAGCTAGGCGCATTCTACAGGGTGAGGTTGCCAGCCCCACGCCCAACCCTCCCCTAACTTGGGGACTCGGGTTCATGCTCTCACACACGTTCACATCCACACCTACGGGCAATTATATAAAAAATTATATAAATAATATATATAAAATCCTACCTCCAGGATGTAAATCCCCTTCTTTGAGTAGGTGTACTTCAAGTTCTTTGGTTTCCTCTCATAGGAAATAAAAACAAGCTTGTAGGCCGATTTGTAGGTATGATTGAGAGTGTTTTGCATGTTGTTCTGCCTGGGACCAATTCTTCTGCCTTGCACCATGGGATAGGATCTGAATCTACAGTGACCCTGACCAGTAAAAAATGGTTACTTAAGATAAATGAATGAATGACTTGAAATCATGCACTTACTACAAATTGATCAATTCCATTGTGTATTCAAAATGTACATTTAAAACACGCATATAAATGAATGCATTTATGAGGAGATGTTGATGTGTTATTGGTTAATGGCCCCTTACTTAAAATAAAATAAAAAAATCCCTGTCTTAAATGGAAACCTCGTTTCAATATCTGAACAGTTTACTAGTTGAATGATGAGATATAATTTCAGCTATAGTTAGAAAACAAGAACAACCGCTTTTGGTTTTGAGCCTTTAGGGAGCCAAATGAGTTTGGGTTTGTTGGTGAGCTGAGTCAAATGATCTGACTCACTGAAGTCTACTCCACTACATGAGGTGTGCAGTTTTCAAATAATATTTCATTATTATGTTTAAAAGATTTAAGAGGCTATGAGCAAGCTAAAAATTATTAAATTATTAAATATAAAGAATAGCTGAATATAACAATGAAAGTTAATGAATAGGGGCTGTGACTTGGAGCAGCAGAATTTTAAAAAATTTTTTTTTATTTCTAAAAAAATTTCTGATGTGTTTGATATACAGCATATTTAGGGAAAATAAGATGCAATACAGGCATTATATTTGTGTGTGTGTGTGTGGGGGGGGGTATTTCTGAACTTTTTGGTAGAATATATTCATGCTAGCCGGATCAGAGTCATTTTTAAATACTCAACTGCACAGATTTTTATTTATTAGCAACAAATACAAGCAACACTGCAAAACTCAGCAGGCAAAGCCTCATTATAATGTTCAGTAACTCATTATTATGCTCAGTAACATCCACTTTCTTTAGTGATGAAAACAGCTCAATGCTGACAAATAGTACTAATTAGACAAGTTTAATTTCATTACTTTGCTGCAGAAAAAATCTAATTTGAATTAAACAAATCAGTGTTGTGGGTTCAATAAAATTTGCAGATTATGCAGAGGTTGTATAAATGGGCTAGTAGAGCTTAAAATGAAAATCGATATACAATAATGATTCATTTATAGCATCAATATCAGCTTAAGTCTTAAGACATATTATTTTGCACTTTTGTGGAACCAAGTGCAACAACTCACCAATGGCTGTCAGAAAAAATACACAGAATGACATGAAGAAGGGAGTATTTGGAAAAAGCTTGTTATGAACCCAGAGCATTATGAACATGAAACAGCTGATGAAAAAAAAACATGTAAATCATGAATGCTGCCCATCTGCCTATAAGAGAGTGTGTGTGTGTGTGTGTGTGTGTGTGTGTGTGTGTGTGTGTGTGTGTGTGTGTGTGTGTATGTTAGGGTTTGCTCCACATTCTAACACGAGCGATGAGACCTCTTGATAACGCACTGCTCAAAACTAATACTTTCACTGTCAAGCTAAATATATTTTAGCTCTCATATCTAATAACACCACCTGCCATCACTGATATGTTGCAGATTAGAACTTTCCTGTTTACTTTTTTCTCTCATGCTCTACTTACAAAATGCATCATAACCTATCCTATAATCTTTGTTGTGATAAGCTACTCACACGCTTTACATCTGTCATCATCCAATGTATCCGAACAGACTGCAGTGCTGTATACACTATTTAACTTACAGCAGTCCTCTTCTATCAAAACAATAAACTATCCTGTCTTTTTTTTTCATATTTGCTATTTCTCAATGTGTTGCTGTCACACTTTCTTCTTGGAAAATAGACTACAGTATAGCATTATGCCTTTCTAGTGACAGGGCATCCTGAGCAGGTTGAGATGAAATCTGACACATAGGCTTCTACATTTCAGAATACAAAATTTCTGAGTTATGCTTCATGGAATCAATGTATTGTTTCCAGAGTCTATTCCAAAACTACTGGGTACAAAGCAAGGGTACGCGCTGCACGGTGTCCATCACAGGGCATCACACACACGTTTGCAGACTCATTCACACTCTGGGACAATTTTAGAGTCACCTACTGAACTACCAACATGTTACAGGGAGGTGACAGGAAATCATATGTGCTTAAAATTAATTTTGAAAAAATGTTTTACTTGAATTACATGCCCATAATATTTAAGTGGTTTGCAGAATTACATACAAATAACAATGGTGAAAACTGTAGATGCATATGTATTCACCCCATTTCTGAGAAACCCTTAAATTAGTACCTCCCTAGAGTAATCATGGAATAGGTTGAATGGAGTCCACCTGTGTGAACTTGTCATGTGATCTCAATGTAAATACACATATTCATCAAAGGCCACAGGTTCTCAGGATGAATGAGATCAAAACGTAAATTTCTGTTTTCAAAACAGAAAAGTTTTGTCAAAATATAAACTACTATTTGGTGGAAACCCAACACGGCTTATCACCTCACTTTCATCATCCCCACAGAGTGAAACATGGTGATGGTAGCAGCGTGTTGTGGAGAGACTTTTCATCAACAAGGGCTGGGAGACTGCTCAGGGTTAAGGGCAAGAGAATGGAGGGATGAAACCAAGTACAGTGCAATGCTACAAGAAACCCTGTTCCAGTTTGCCAGAGACTTCAAACTGTGATGGGCATTCACAAATAGGGCTGGGTGATATGACCAACAAAATATATTTCAATACTTTGACATTTTCGCTATAATGATATTTCTCAAAATATATATTATGAAAATTATTATTATTATTATTAGGCTTTTAGTGCTCACGAGCTCTTGTGCGCACAGTAAGATTGTAATATAACAGGCCTAATATTTATCAAGCTAATTTTTTCTGTCAGGCTACATTATGCAGAGTCTTCATTGATGCATTCATGGGTGAGAAATAACACTGCAGCTACCTATTCATTTCTGGAGGAAAGGTGATATTTCTTGTAAATCACAATACAAACTTTTATATGATATTCAGTTTGCTGACAGTTTGAAAGGTCATATCGCAATAACGATAATTTATCAATATATATCGTCCAGCCCTATTCACAAAGGACAATGACCCTAAGCATACTGCCAATTCTACACTGGAGTGGTTCAAAATAAAAGAATGTTGTCTTTAGAATGGTCCAGTCAAAGCCCACATCTCAATCCAATTAAGAATTGGTATCAAGACTTGAAAACTGCTTTTCGTCAATGGTCTTCATTTAAGCAGACAGACTTTTTGTTGCCAAGAAACAAGGCAATTTTGTCAAGAAACTAGTAGGATAATAGACGGCTCTAAATAGCACTCACCCAGAGGGGTGAATACTTGTGCCACCAACAAATATATGCTTTTTGTTTAATTAACCTTTGTATCACAATAAAAATATTTTGCATCATCACATGTTAAAAATCTTGCATAAATCAAATGGTAAAAAATATCAGTGAAGTCCATAATTCCAGATTGTAACATGGCAAGATGTGGAAAAGTTCAAGAGGGGTGAATGTCAGTAGTACAGTAAGGAAGGGGATTTCAAATAATTAAAATGATTAACATATCTAGATTTGATCCAAGTGTAAAATGAGAACTATGAGATAAATGGACTATATTTTCACTTAATAAGATATAAATATTGACCTGCAAATGGAACATATCACATGCATTTCGTGACTTGTTCCCAACCTTCATTTTACCCATAGCTGTAACACCTTTTTTCAACAGACAAAAACTGACATCCTTAATGTTTAGCATTCATTATTGTCAAACTCTGGAGGTCCTTCTCGGGACATCTAACATCACATATTCTGCTAATTACAAATAATAATATAAAAAAGATTGATGTCATCATTTGTATTATCAAACACACAATTAGCAAAAAAATTTGATCAGTTATTCCTAAATGCCATATACTTTATATACATCAGCACCACTAATTTGAAAACAGTTCTGAAAGCCCATAATTCCCTTTCATATCTTTCAAGAGGAACATGATGACACAGTGATGTTATTAGAAATGCCAACGCTCATTCTGGTAAAGTAGGAGAGGTAGAACAAGCTGACCTTAATTTCATTAACCTGGCCTGAAAGTTTCATTCAATTATCTTCATTTTTTAGAATTGTCATTACTAGGGATGTTAAAATGATGTGGGGTTTTTTCCATGTTCCACATCTGAAATATCAGCATTCAGTTCAGTCAAGGTTTTCCTTTGCTCTCATGACATTTGCAGTGAAAGAGGACTTGTTTGTGGCACTCATTTCAAATCAACTGTATACAAATCCTGCTCTTCATCTTTTATGATTAATGACTCCATAACATCTGGTCATCGACTGACTACATTAAGAGAACAAGGGTGACTGTTAACCTGAAGAAACCCACTCTATACACTATACAGTCTATACAGACTTCACAAACTACTGACTTCTATCACATTTCTCTTTTCTTAAACATGCTGTCTACAAGTATCTGCATCTCTGTCCTGCTCCAAAATCCTAACAAGTCTGGCTTCAAAGAAGCAGACTCCACAGAAATAACCCTTGTGGCTGTTACTAAGAAGCTTTATGCTGCTAGACCAGTGAAACTGTCACTGACCTTTGACAAAGCCAATAACAAGGCTATCCTGGCCAAATCCTGGAATATTTGGTAAAGCATGCAATGTAGATTACCTGGCCTCCACTGGTGTTTGTACAAGGCTCAGTGCTGGGTCTGGCACACATAGAGTTCACCATGTCTTGCAGACATAAAACCATGGATGGCAGCAGAAACTAAATCCTACAACTGAGCTGCTGTACATCCTTGCAGATGCATCCCCATGTCAGGAACTTGATCTCCCTAAACAACTTTCAGATCTCACCATCTGTCACTCCCTAGAACTCTCCCTCTGGCACCACATCTCAAACTGACTTGCTCATGCATGTTTCTCCTTTACAACCTCAGGAGAATCTGGTCAATCCTATCAGCACAGGCCATGTAGGTGCTTGTTCAACTATTCAATTGCAGGTCTAAGCAACATCAGACCTGTGCAATTAATTCAGAATGGAGCTGCATGACTTGTTTTCAACCACCCCAAGTTATCCCCCACCACTTTATTGCTTCAACTCTCTTCACTGGCTTCCTGTAGGTGGTCACATTAGCACTGATGATTTCATACAAAGCTTTTAAGCTCCCACCTTCCCTAAAGCACTTACTGCACACCATCCCTTAGAGTAGACCATCTAGAACTGCTTGATTCAACCCATAATCTCTTACGGTACAAAGAAGACATGCATCAGGGCTCCTCTCTGTCCTGGCACCCAAGAAGTGGAATAAACTTCCCCTGGCTGTCCAAACAAGCATTCTCCAATCTCTTAGTATTTAAATTAGCAGCTTGTAAAAAAAAAAAAAAAAAAAAAATACAATACCAATAATGTCTTATGACATAAATGGCTTGTGTGTAATTGTTGACATGGTGATATATTCTTAGAGAAGACAGTCATTTGGCAACTTTTGCAGGAGTCACCAGTATCAAGTTTTTGACTCAAGGAAACGACAATTTATAGTTTCTATAATGAACATGATAACAGGAATTCATCCCACAACATTAAACCTAATTATAACGGGTGAGTACCATGTGTAATTCTTTAATAACTAAAAATTGTAATTGTTGCAAAATTGCTGTTGTATAAAAGGGAATAAAACACATAAGGACACCTCATTTATTTGTTAGGGGTTATTATTTTTGCTACAACAGGACGCTCTATCCTATTTTATTCCTTAAAGGAGTATATTCACCCTTCCCAGAATCCTTTGCACCAAACAGCAAGTCGCCATTTATGAGTTTTTTCAAAAGCAATCCACAACAGTCCAGTGACATCCTTGGACATAGATCTTAAATTGTAATGTGAAACTGAAAATATTCAATCTATATTTCATATATTCTATTCAATCTACATTTTAAATTTCTTTCTTGCATTCCATTTTTATATGGTTATTCCACCTTGTTGCTCAAAAAAGGTTAAAGTTACAACTAAGTTAAAAGAAAGCAATGTATGTCAGGCTTGTGTATAGGTTCAACTGTGTAGTGTGAGTGTGTGTGTGTGTCTTTGCGCATATGTGTGGGCACCTCGTCCACAGATGTCACAAAGGTGAGGTCGGGCTCCTGAGTGGATAACAATGTGCCGCTGAACATCACCTGATGCAGCAAAACTAGAAACACACACACAGACACACACACACACAAAATAGTTGCACTATGTTGAAGTTAAATTTGAATACACTGATTCGTGCACATGCACACGCGCACACACACACACACACACACACACACACACACAATTACCTTTTCCCACAAAGCTCACAAATATAGGGTTTCTCTCCTGAATGGCGGCGGAGATGAGTCTGCAGATTTCCCGCCTACATACACAGACACACACACACACACACTCAGATTAAGAATATCTATTGTCACAGTTTGTGGAATACCTGAAGTGCATGTGTAAAGTGCCACACACCTGGGAAAACTTCTTTCCACACACATTACACTGGAATGGCTTCTCACCTACATGCACACACACACACACACACACACACACACACACACACACTAAGACAGCATATTATTACACGTCATTCATATTAAAATATTAGGAGGCATGGTCTCTGTGACTAGGAGTTTTAATAAAGAGTGGGCGTGGCCTCCACTTGGTGAGCACCAGAGTATCAGTGGTGTATGTGGGTCTTACCAGTGTGCGAGCGCCTGTGTAGCTCTAGATTACTGGGGTGTTTGAATGTTTTCCCACAAACTTCACAGCTACACTTGCTACTCCTCTCAGCGTCCTTCAATCCTTCTGACGGCTGACTCTGAGGACATGCCTGCTCTGGCTGTTGTGGTGGAGCAGGGTTAGTTAGCATCCTGGGTTCTGGCTCCTCTGTGGGCGTGTCTATGCTGACAAGTTCTGGCCTGCGTTCTGTCTCCACCTGTTGGTCTCTTTCTGAACTGCAGCTGTCAATCAAACTCTCAGGCTCTACCCCCTCATCTAAAACATGGTAATTAAACTTCTTGAGGTAAACAGCCTTTTTCGGGCACATGGTGCGAGATGTAAGGGTGCTTTTTGCCCCGCTCACAGGAAGCACTGGAGTATTAGGACAGGAAGCCACTGATGCCAAGGAAGAAGGGGGCATTGTAGTGTTTGCATAGCATGTTAATGTCTGTGACATCACAGGCACAGTGGACTGAGACAGGACAGGATTTCCTGTGTCTGGTGGTATCTGACTGGTTGTTGTAGACGGTGCCAAATGCAGTGACTGGGTATCTGCATTTGTGGGGGGCTTTGGAAGGCTCTGACTGGCACCTTGTGTATTATTCTGCTCCTCTGCCACTTTTTTAAAATACTGCCTACTGTAAAAGTTCCTCAGCTTGTAACCATGAGCTGGAAGACTACTTGCTGCTTCCAGGGAGCCAGCTGGTGAGGCCACTGACATCCCAGTTGATGTTTGTTGTGGTCGTCTGAATTGAACATTGGGATTGGTGACGTCACTGGGGGCAGGGCTTTGGAAGTCAGGCTCTATAGGTAAAGGGCTCCCCAGAACACAATCAGGCAGCGAAAGGGGAGGAGTCACAGGCTTCAAGTATGCAGTGCACATATTAATAATGTTAGACACCTGCAAAAAAAACAAACATGTACATGTCTGACAATGACAATGTGCAGCTAAACATGATAATTCAAACATAAAATTCGCCATGATGCAGCAAAACTAGAAACACACACACACACACACACACTTAGATTAAGGTGTTTCACAAAGATTTTCATTCCACTAAAACAAGAGGACATACAATAACAACTGATAACACACAAAAACTTTATGGTCTGCATCCCATAAGTGCTGTGTCAAAATAGCATACAGTATATTTTAGTGCTACATAATGTACATCGCTTCTGTTTCTTGTATTTTGACACCACTTATGCTCTCTACATACAGTCTGCCACAGAGTACACATAAATAGTTCACTATTTTAGTCTACAGAGAACGCGATTTTGTTTTTGCTATTAGTAGTGTGTTTGCTTCCATGCATATTGGGACACAGCCAACAACAATGACCTGTTGTACCTGTAGGTTCTGCGCGATGTGCAGCAGTGTGTGTGCATTGTCCGGGTTAAGCTCCAGGTGAGAAGTGTACATGTAGTCCAGAATCTGTCCAATGCCCCCTACGTCCTGGATAGACAGATGAAACACATCGTTTTTCACTGCTGGAGAATTCTGGAACAGAGATCTGAAAACACACACGCACACACACACACCCACCCACCCACACACACACACACACTAAACATTATTTAACCTACACATTATTATACATACACATACACCTTAAACCCCTGACATTTCTTATGTTTTATTACACTTGATCTTGCAGCACTGTTAAAATTCCGGATTCTGATTGGTCTGAAGGCTTTATGGCAGATGCTGTTCATAAATAGATTTAGATCTGTGTGTGTAACTATGGACACAGTGAAAAAGAGATATTTATTTTGCATTTTTGGAAGCGTCAGTTCTTTTTAACAGTGAAATGTAAAACTGTAACTCTTCCAACATGCAAAAGGCTTTCTGCCATTTCTCAGAAACACCAAAAGGCTAAGGGATAAAGAAGAAACTGCTATAACGGAAACTAAATGTACTACTGATTTTTTTTAATTATTGGATGCCTTATATGTGTCTTGTGCCTACTACATGTCTTTATGTCTTTGAAGTGTGTTCTGTGTGCAAATTGTGTGACGTGTATGTCTTGAAGTGTGGTTCGTGAGTGAATGCTTGTGATTTTTGTGATTTGTGACCTGCTGCTGCAACTGTGCAATTTCCCTCCAGGGATGAATAAAGTATTCTGTCTGTCACTGGCTCTGTCTCTGTCTATCTCTCTGTCTACCTATCTATATTCTTTTGTGGGCATTCCATGGCATTAAATGTATCTATAAACAGATAAACATGAGGCTGTGTTAACCTTTAAAAATAAATATTAGTTCCAGCAAATTGTTATTTTCCTATAACAGTACACTCAATCATTATGTTTTTCCCCTCACTTAATCACTATTACTGCCTCCAAACACCAGCATACAGTATAGTTAAGTAATTAAGGAAAGCCAACGATTGTGGAATTGATTAACTGTTGACTCGTAGGTTCTAATAGGACTCTAATGAGTGCAGTGTGATTAAACATTTTGTAATAACCATTTCTCAATTCACTGATACCTGTCCCTTTGTAGGCATTTTTACAACTTACACACACACGTACACACCTGAAATAGGGGCTGAAGGCAGCAAGGACGTTCTTGTGTGCTTTGAAGCACACGCCCTTCACCACCAGTGTGCAGTCACACAACAGCCCCTGAATCCTCTGCTCCTGGAGCTCCTGGAGCAGATACACACTGTGTGTGTACAGCCCTTCCATCATGCACACACTCTCTCACACAATAACAAACACACACTCATGCACATAGACAACCTGCAGAAGACACAGGTACACACCATTTATCACCACTTATTACAGTCAGATCACATATACACTATTCAGGTGACTCTTCAGTCCTAACCTCTCCTTCAGCCCTTAACCCTATGACAATAATACAATGTTGTATAATAATAATAATAATAATAATAATAATAATAATAATGTAATTGTTTTCTCTACCATTGCCTAGATTTCTGTAAATCTGTTTTATAACAGTGTCGACAGTAAATTAAAAAAAAAATCACTGTTTAAATAAGCCTAAAGAATAAACACTGAACATGAGGCTGATGCAAAACTTTGGATAACAGGTTTGCAGTGACCAGCCAAGACAAAGTTGGATTTCCGGCTTTAGCGCCTTATGCTAATTCACCGTCCAAAAGCTTCATGTTCAACGCAGAATAAAAACAAATGAAGTTTAAACTTGATCTAAAGAATAAACAAACATGTCTAGGCTATGAACTGCTGAAAGCAGATGAAATGGTTTATGGGTTTGTTTTGAATACTCACCTTTTCTTCGGCTGAACAGTCACTATTGACTCTAAACGTCACTTCCTGCGCTGATGGCGCCGACTTTTTTTTTTTTTTTTTTTTTTTTTTTAAGGTAAGTGTTATTAGAAACAATTTAATACCTGGCGTACGAATGTACTTGTAAATGTAATAAACATATGTTTGGTGTCTCATACATATTTTTAATCAGTGTTGTTTTATAATTTATTATTTTCTCCCATGGAACCATAAGTAGGCTTTTATTTCTGCACGGAAGGTAAATAACGATGCCTTGCATGGACGGTGTCGTTTTCAAACGGAATTGTTATAAGAAATAATCTATAATACGGCTTTCAATTGTGTACGTAAAATAGGTTTATGTAATTAACGTATGTTCGACGTCTTTTATAAATGTTAACTTCTCTTACTTTCTATAGTATTGTAGAATTTACTCAGTTCTACCGCGGAACCGTAAGTACGTTGGTGTTGGTGTTCCTGCACGGAAGGAAAATAGCGATGCATTGCAGTGCCGGCGTGGGTTTGAACTTGAGTGAAAGCGATCTCAAGAGATTACTTTATACATTAATGCGTTTTTAAGTATTAACACTTAATCTGAGACCGAGAGAGAATATCAGTTCTGCTGAGTTACAGTCTGGCCAGTTTTTGTAGTAATCAATGAGACAGTACTGGTGGTGAAGTGTTTTTGTGAGAAAGTTTGCTTTTCCACGATGGTGTTTTTCACTTGTAACGCGTGTGGGGAGTCCCTGAAGAAAGCCCAGATCCAAAAACACACTACTATATGCCGGGGATGCCAAGTTCTGTCCTGTATTGATTGCGGAAAGGACTTCTGGTAAGTGTCGCTCACTCTAAACTCCATACCTTATTCATTATCCAGGCCACTAAACTCATCAGTCAGCTGTGGATCATGTGTCCCAGCCAATACTACACCCGATTCAATAAAACACCGTGATCAGTGCACTCAGGTGATTGTCTGTCACGTTCTGCCTGTAGGGGAGAAGACTATCAGAGCCATGTGAAGTGCATTAGCGAGGATCAGAAGTACGGAGGGAAGAACTACGAGGCCAAGGCAAATAAAGGAGATGTGAAACAGCAACAGTGGATTGAGGTAGGTCCAGGCCCGTATTAAGTAGTGATGGGTCGTTCTTGAACGATTCGTTCATTTTGAACGAATCTTTAATGTGACTCGGGAAGAACGAGTCGTC
>JAQMCW010000008.1:14371891-14382825 GCA_030068335.1 Chrysichthys cranchii | reverse complement strand
AATAAGAGACCCAGGAAACTAATGAAAATAAAATATCTAGAAATTTCAGAAAGATTATTATTGTTTCGCGGCCCGGTGGTTGGGGACCCCTGCTCTAAGGGCTTCCCCAGAGGGAGGGGAGCATAGGGCTCCTCCCCCTCCATGTCATCCAAACGCGGAGCTGACGTGGACGGCCCTGAGACCGCCTCTCCAGTGAGCACCTGTAGTGGTTTCCCCCACGATCTACCCTGGCAGGACCCACTCGCTACCAGGTCTTTTATCAGTTTATGAAACCCTGGCCAATCGGTTCCCAGCACCAGCGGGTGGGTAAGGCGGG
Organism: Chrysichthys cranchii; assembly: GCA_030068335.1. NCBI lineage: Eukaryota > Metazoa > Chordata > Actinopteri > Siluriformes > Claroteidae > Chrysichthys > Chrysichthys cranchii. The sequence continues at coordinate 14,382,509 of JAQMCW010000008.1, read as the reverse complement.
GATTAACCGCCACCTTGACATTATGTTTTTGGCCCCTAAATTGTATCTGTAATGGCACCAACAAATACTCGTGGATATCCCCATGTACACATAACACCTTCACCATGTGTTCATAACCCAATGCCATGCCTTGACTCACACACTGGTGGCTGGAGGTCTGACCCCAACCCAAAGCCACCGGGCATGACAGGCTGCCCCTTGAATACTCATGGGTATGCGATATGCTCCGGCCCAATCTGGGGTGGCCGCCGGTGGTTTGTCTAACCATATTAGACAAACGTATAGGACTGGAAACACGAGGGGTGGCCCCACTGACTCAGGCTGGAAGTAGCTAACCGGCCACCTCTGCGTGGCAAGAATGGGGGTACACACAGAAATGGGGCGGGGGGGTCAGGGGGTTAGGGAAGAATGGGGAGGGGAAAAAGGCAGGTCCCTGGGGTTTGCCCGGCTCTGGCTCCGCTGCCAGGTGATCCTCTGCTAATTCGACCGTGTGGGTCAATGAGGCCAGGCAGTGACATCGAACCAACCCAGTTCACGGTGCCCAGGGGGAGGCACTGGGTGAACTGTTCTAAGGTGACCTGCTCAACGACTTCCTCAGGGGTGCGGTCCTGGGGCATAAGCCACCGCCGGCAAGCATCATGCAGCTGTTGCGCAAAGGCGAAGGGCCGCCCGACCTCTTCCAGCGACAGCTGCCAGAACCGCTGGCAATGTTGTCCCAGGGTCTGGCCGGCCTGCTGCAGGATGGCACGATAGCTGCTTGTAGTTCATGCGGCTGGCTAGGGGTAGCTGCTGGGCTGCCAACTGGGCCTCCCCCGACAGGAGTGGTAGCAGTCGGGGTGCCCACTGGTCCTCCGGCCACCCCCACAGCCCCACCGTATGCTCGAAGAGCACCAAGAAGGCCTCCAGGTCATCATGCGGGCCCATCTTGGTTACGGTGACCTGCAGACCCATCCCTCCTGTCTCACCAGGAGCGCTCGCAGACTGCAGCAGGTCCTTAAAGGGCTGTGCGATCCTGGGCCTGGTTCTCAAGCAGGGCCTGGAAGCACCACTCCTGTTCCTGCTGGAGGGTGAGCAGCTCTTGGTGTTGTACCTGGCAGGAAGCAGCGAGCATCTGCACCAGGCCGGCGAATAGGAAGGCATCCATGGTAAAGGTAATTTGCGACAGGATTTCCCTGGTTAGAGTGGACGTAGTGGAGATCCACACTCGTAGTGGCTGTTTCAAGGTTCTTTATTTTTAGCTTTTCAGCTCAAAAATGTACACTTTTAATCTAGACAGACAGCTCAACATACACACTTAGCTCCTCATCATCCTCCTGTTCACCACTCACTGTGGAGTATATAAAGACAGGGTTAATGATCTGCAGGTATACTCACTCACCACTCCCCATCTCCGACTTCACTCCCCCGCCAGCAGGCGGTGCTTGACCACGCCCCCACTGCCACAGATGATTACTGACTTAATATCAGTTGATCTACATGAAAAAAATCTACATGAGCAACTAGGGCCATAATAAAAAGTTTGAAAAGTTACAAAACAACTAAGAATTTGCAAAAATAGTGATCATACTCCCCTCACACTGCTGCAGTTCATGAAAATATCTGTTCATCTTTCACTGTCCACCACACAATATCCACTATATAAGGTGGCTATATATAAAATTTAACTAAGGTAAATCGTGTCAGAACTTTTTCCACTCTCAATGTAAAATTACAACATGTACAAATTAAGGGGAAAGCACTCTGAAACATTTTAGAGAAAATAGGAAAAATCTGTTGCATAAAAATTTATGTAATAAATAATATTTTGTTGAAGCATACTTCACTGTCTTTATTACACCACTTAGTCTTTTTAGATAAGAGATTTTCAGCATGCCACATCTTACGTAAAAATGTTCTTCCAATCTTTCAAAAACATTCTAAAGCTGTCAAATTGTGAGGGCATTTCCTGTGCACAGCCTGCCTCAGGTGACCCCACAGATTTTTAGTTGGATTCAGGTCTGGGCTCTGACTCAACCATTCAAAAACTTCTTTGAGTTAATCCATTCCTTTGTTGATTTGGATGTATGCTTTGTGTCATTGTTGTGCTGAAAGGTGAAAAACCTTTTCTTCTTTAGTTTACTAGTGAGACACCTGCATGTTTTGCACTAAAATCGACTGGTATTTGTAGTAATTTCTAAATCCCTCCACCTTGACAAAAGCCCCAGTTGTCACTGAAGAAAAGCAGCCGCATGATGCTGCAATCACCCTGCTTCCATGATGGGTTATGGTGTTCCATTCATGTTTGTTTGGGTTTTTTTTTTCTGCGAAGCATAACTTTACCAATTATGCAATTTTTATAGCTTTTGGAATTGTTCTCCTCAGACCATAACATATTTTGCTGCAAGGTTGTTTTTTGTGAAAATCTGCTTCTGTATAGCTACCCTACCCCACAGCCCATTTACATGAAACCAAGAAGATTTTATTTTTCTATTTTCCCCTAATTTTTTCTGCATGTTTTACACTTTTTTATACATAATGTATATAAATGTGTAATATAATTTCTCATTTAGGGTGGAATATGTTCTGACATCTTATTTGATCTTATTTTCATTTTTTTACTTTACATTTAAATTGGGGGTGGGGGGGGTAGACTTTTTATATTCACTGTACAGTATAAAGTATTATAAGCCTAACTAGCTATTAGGATATCCAGGTCTAGACCATGGTAGTTTTTAAAGGTTTGGGGATTTTTTTGGAAATAAACACATAAGTCAAAATATCCAGCATGCTTTTAAAATTCTGCAGTACTGAATTATGTTAGTGTATGTATGTTTTACCCTACCCAGTACCAAATAATACTCATTATATTGAATATTAACAGAGTATACATTAAGTTTACATTACATTTTACATGGCTCTAAATGCCATTTTACATGGCTCTAAATGGGATCATACACTGAGATCCATAAAAAAGTAGCCCACTTCCAGCAATAGGAAGATAAGATGACTGAGCAAATAAATTGTTTTCATTCACTTAAACAAAATTCACAACGCATGCTGGAAGTGGTCCCCGTTCACGTCTATGTACCTTTGGGCATTTCAGAGCATGTTAGCTTGCAGCTTTCAACGGTGATGCTGAGGATAGTGTTTGAGGTTTTCCTGTAGTTAATCCAGAGTATGTGAATTTTCGTGAGTAAAGTGGGGATTTTCAGCAGACCAGTACCTCGTATTCTGGAAATTTACATGACCTGATAAATGAAACCAAGCTTCGTCTGTCATGAAGTACAGAAGTTGGTCCAAAAGTCCTCATCATAGTCAGCAACCATGTACATTAATTTACGTGTTTAGCTTTGTCAAGCTATTTCAGTTCCTGCACACATGTCATTCGGTATGGTTTGAGGTTCAGAGTTTTCAGCTCTTGCCAACACATCATTCATGAAACACCAACTTGCTGAGGCTGTCTTCGAGTTGATTTTTGGGGGTTACGTGCAATCTGATGCTGAATGTCATGGACAACTTTGAGCATCCAGACCAATGGAGGCCTCAGTTTCTTTTCTTCTTTTTTGTGACAGAACTGGTTTGATGCAATTTCTGACCACACTCTGAATACAACGTTTAGCTGGCGGTTGTGTTCCTGAATACTCTTCGGCGAAGGCCTCTTGCATTTCCTTATTCAAAATACTTCCCATATAGCTTTCCATAATCACTATTCGTTGTTCCAGGGAGAACGCCATCTTTACAGTGCAATGTGCACAGAAAGACTAAATAGGAAGGCAAAATAAAGCCAGAACACTACACATGGGGCGACAGATGGCGAGAAAGGGGCTATGGCCTCCTCCAAAGAGCATGGCACCGGAATTGGAGGCAGGCTACTTTTTCATGGCCCAACCTTTATATCTACATTCATTTTAATAGGAACACTTGTATGCCTACTCATTCATCCAATTATTCAGTCAAGCAATCCTGTGGCAGCTGTACACTGTGTTAATGCAAGTACAGGTCAAGAACTTCAGTTAATGTTCATATCAAACATCAGAATGGGGAAAATGTGATCTCGGTCACTTTGACAATTACAATAACTTGAATAACCATTCCGTTTTCAACCATATTGAGCAGAAAGCATCTCAAAATGCACAGAATGCCGAACCTTCATATGGATGGGCTACAACAGCAGGTGCCACTCCTGTCAGCCAAGAACCACATAAAGAATAAGCCTGCAGTGGGCTTATCAACCCTGCACAGCTAAAGACTGGAAAAATCCCAAGCAACATGTTTCAGCTCTGTCCATCGTCAGTTACCCTGCGCCCACCATAGTATGAGATTCATTTTCTTCGTTGACCTGAGTGGAACCTGATGTGGTCTTCTGTTCGTGCAGGGAAGGGGCGACGTGTCATGCATTCTGAGGTCCATTTGACCTGTATGAGCTGTATGATTTTTATGTATTGCCCTGCTGCCTCATCGCAGGCTCTTATGAGTAATATCTAATAATATTGCTTAAATGAGCAGGGTCTCTATTAAAGTGGCCGGTGAGTGTATATGGCAACATATTGCTGTCTTATCAGACATACTCAGATTGGTGGGATTGTAAGGTGTGTGTGTGTGTGTGTGTGTGTGCGAGAGAGAGAGAGAGAGAGAGAGAGAGAAAGAGAAAGAGAGACTCAAGGGTCGCAAAGTTCCCTGATCATCGTTGTCATAATGGGGCCTTTTGTTAAAGTGCACACCTGTATCCGTTTCACATTAATTAGCGCGGGCTCTGTAATGTCGCGCGCAGTTAAACTGCATTTTTCTTTGGTATCAAATAAAACCAAACGAACAGCCCATGATGTTTACAACGTTTTCTGTTTGTTTTGTATTTGGTTGTGTTTCTTTCTCGCTTTTGTGTGTGTTTGTCTAAGGAAGTAAATACGCTATGGGACATGGAGAAAAGGATGTTTTTTGGTTTGTTTTTTTTTTATTTTTGCGTTTTTGGAAGGTTACCTGAGCCATGTCGGCGTTGCGTGTCACACAAAGACGATTCCATAAAGGCCCATTGTCGGACTGACCATTGACCAGTGAAACGCGAGACCCCGCTTCCCCCTTTCTTTCCCATCAGACCCAGAGTAGAGGGAAAAAAAAAGCTAAATAAGCCTCAGTTCATTTCCACTGGACCCACACGGGGCTGCGCGGAGGTGAAGAGTGCAAGCGGGCACTGCCAAAAAGCGCCTGTTTCTTCCATTCTGCAAGAGAACCTCACGCGCTGGGCCAGGTGAAACCATTTCAATACGCGCGTTTTACGCACGAGAGGCTTCATACTGTTTATCGGTGAAGGATCTGGGATTTTTTTTTTTATTATTTTTTTTTTTTTTTTATTTTGGCACGCGCTCCACCCTCTGCGTTAAACGCGCTATAAATCGGATTTCGGCGCATTTTAAGCGGCTTGTCCATTCTCAGCTCGTTCAAGCCAAAGACGGATGGAGTGATGGAGTGATGGAGCGATGGTGTTGGATGAATATCTGGCATCGCCGGTTCCTCAGAGCCGCCGAAGAGTACTGTAACTCGACCTCCAGCTCCTAATCTGCAGATTTACAGAGGGGGTATATAGGTAGATTACAGCGAACACGAACCGGATGCTGGAAACGTGCTCGCACAAACACCTGCCCAGACATCTCACGTTGGATTGCAGAGCAAAAATGGTGGAGCATAGCGAACCCGATGGAAAGTTCGTGAACAAATACTGTCCCAGTTCGTCCTCTTCGTCTTCAACCTCCTCCTCTTCGTCCTCGTCCTCTTCCTCGACGCGCGACATGAAGATTTTGGCCACGTTGCGCGGCAGCCTCAGCCGGAAATACCCGCAGAAGAATGGCGAGGTGCTGAGCGCGCAGTACGGCATCAACCTGCTGCTCGTGGGCCTCGCCCTCATGCTCGCGTTCGCGTACCAGGGACCCACCGTGACCGAGGAGACGGTGCTGGCCTTCCTCTCCACGCTGATGCTCATGCAGTTGCTGTGGATGATCGGCTACGTGGCGCGTCTGGAGCGCAAGCGCAATGCGCCGCCGGAGAGAGACGCCGACGCGGCCACCAGCTGGATCCGAGGTACCCTGCTGCGCTTTACGCGCATTCATGACCGGCAGCTCGATACACGTGTCTATGTGAAGTCAACCCCATATCCCAGGGCTCTGTTTTTTAAGCACGCGTAAAAAGAAACATAGCAAACTACGGGTTTTTTCTTGTCTCTTTGGTGATTCTCTCAAACGTATGTTTTATAGACATTACCTGTCATATGTACCTATGCATGTGGGTTACCTTTTAGTGTGTATCCTTTGTCGGATCCTTAAAGTTCAAGTACGTACCTTTTGAATTATTTTTAAAACCTTATATCCATATTTCCAGGTGAACGAGGTTACTACATACTACTACAGATGCAAAAGATGTACCGTTGATAGTAGCGCCAAGGAAAAGTCTAGTTTGGTACCTTTTTATTTCTGAGAGTGTGCACATCCTGTATTAGTTTGTGTCACTTTCCCATTGCTTTATTCTCTCCAGGAAAGTATGAGGAGCCTTACATGGGACCCATGGGGAAAATTTAGGATTAATCTGGATAGTGAGTAGGTAACATTACTGAGGATAAATGAAAATGAATGGGAAACATGAAATTGCTTTTTAAACTAATGTGCACTATGGCTGGCTCCCACCTTGGCCTGTGTGATACCAGGGTAAGAAGGGTAATCAAATTCAGCACAGGTGCTTAAGTCATGGTATGGCTTGCTTGGCAGTGGAAATAGTTATGACGAGTGAAGCATTTGGGGACGTTTTTATCTTATGGTGGAAAGGCATTCAGGGGACTGGTGACCCCATCCCATCTACAGGGCAACGGGAGTCACTGAAATGGTTTACTGAGGATGAAAAAATGATGGCAATAAAATGTGAATTTGGAACACAGGCACAAACTTAGGACATTAATAAACTATTCTTTATGGAAATAAATAAGAATTAAATAATGAATTGGCTAATTCATTGATGAAATGTTAATTTGGTACTTTAAGATTTTATTAAAAAGAATTGTCATTTGGATTATGTTAATGTTGTGAAATAATGTAAATATACATATATAAATGTAAGTTGACACTTATGTTTTATTTTGTTGTTTGTTTCATTTGTTTTTTAGGTGGGCTGACTCTGCTCGCTCTGCTCTCACTCATAACAGATGCTTTCCGTGTGGGGAACTTTGTCGGTTACCAGGAGTGTGTGTCTCCCGTGCTTGGTGTCTACCCAGTTGTACATGCACTTCACACAGTGTCACAGGTGAGAGTGTGTGGTGAGAGGCCAGGAGCAAGGTCTAATGGTGCATTCAGATGACCAGTGATGAGTGACCAGATAGGAGAATAAAGCTTTAGGTAGCTAGTAGATAGCTATTAAGTTTTTCAAATCAAAACTGTATTGGCACTGTAATAGTGGTGCCAAAACAGAATTGTCATTGTCGGTCATTAGTAGCACAAGAGCACTCTTTTTTAGAATGTTCTAGTAATATCAATCATAATGGAGCATTTGAAACAATCAACTTTAATGTATTGTTATTAGGTTTCTTTCTTTCTTTCTTTCTCTCTCTCTCTCTCTCTCTCTCTCTCTCTCTCTCTCTCTCTCATTCCTGCAAAGTGATTCACTGCAAATGTTGATGCAATTTGTGTGTTATTGGAACACGCATGTTACACTGAATATGTAAATGAAAACCTCTGCATCACAGCCTCTGCTTAAATAAAACCTTACTAAGCACTACAGTGGGTATTATTGGTTATTATTGACACTAAAGTTATTTATTCAGTTAAATTGAATATGTACCACCCCGAACATGTGAACTAATTGATTTGACAGTGAGTGTGTAGCCTTTCTTGTCTCTGTGTGCACTGAGCCTAAAAGCTCTCTGCAGGATCACATGTCTAAAGTTTGAACTGAAATATGGAGTTGTAATTGACTCGGTGCTCAGTGCTGTAATTGATCTTTGAATCAGAGGGTCTTATATCGCGAGGGGTCTGCAGGGAATAAATGAGTGCTTTGTGCTTAAATAAAAGGCTCTCTGTCACAGCTGATCCTGTTAAACTTCATTATGACTCATTCTACTAAAATTGATTCTTGCAAAGCCCTGTTTGGGTGAATCAAGCAATGATGGAGTTTTGAATTTGTACTTAAGTTTGAGATTTTAACTATTTGGGAATTGAGTCTTGATAAAACGTCCTGAGTCGTTAAGTAATGCATGTAGGAAAATGATAAGAATGAACTTCTTCCCTAGCGTGGCATGATGGTGCACTGGGAGCACTGCCACCTCACAGCACTAGAGTCCCTGGATTGAGTTTGTGTGGGGTCCTCCTGGTTCTCCGGTTTCCTCCTAGCTCCAAAACAACAACAAAAAAATCCTTTAGGAGTGAATGAGTGTGTTAGAAGTGTTGGAAGATTGGAACTGTTTCATTTATTCTACTCACACGGTATTATTTTTGTTTGTACCTGCCCATAACATTTTCTACGAAAACGTTTCCCAAAATATAAACAAACTAGTAGCCTAATATAAACCAACACCACCATGGCCAAGCAGATAATGGGGATGAACGAATGAACACAGAAATCCAGTTCTCTGTTATGAACAGAGTTTCATATCTGAGTGATCATCTGTGTGAAAGTGAAAACCTTTTTTTGATGCGTCCCTTGGGATTCCAGTCTCCATGCACACATCTAATCTCCTATCCGTATTTGTCTGTTTTCAACACATGATATGTTCATTACAAATAATGTATTTTTATTTGGTTACACGCCTGTAGTGTGTGCAAGGTATACTGTGATAATCTGGCATCTGATCCTGGATGTATTCCCACCTCATATCCATTCATCCTGTAGAGAGAATTCTTCCTTTAACCCTGAAAAACCTAGACCACTTATAAGGGTGAAGTAAAATTTAGGGTCAAATATGACTCCAGGGGTGCTACAGGGTGAAAATCCAATTGCCATATTTGAGTCAGTTCAAATTCAAAACTAAAAAATTCTTAAGAAGCAAAGTATAAGCAAGAAACAGCATGTCCTTGAAACTTCCTCTGATTCCTGCAAAGCTCTCACCTATGCTCTCAGCAACTAATAACATGCCATTATATTTTACACACACATAGCAAGTTATTGTCTAATAATGATTCCCAAGCACTCTTGGTACAGCAGTATTTTTGCCAGAACTATCATCAAACTCCCAGATATGCTGGTAGCATTTTAGCCTGACCTGTAATGTTGCCCAGATCAGCCATTAAACTGCTTGATGCAAGTTTTATAACATTATAAACACATGAAATTAAGTGGTTTGTGCATATGGTCAATAGTGTATCTGATGTTTCTTTGTAATGAGTTCTCGTGAGGTTTTCAGCTGATCGTCCTTAATGATGTTTGCTAACTCTGACAGCTAACAATGCTAAATAAATAACACCAATGGTGACAGCTGAAAAATGTATGAGAGCTCATACTGATTTGCCTCTTTAAGAATGATTGAGTGCCCTCTTGGACTTGTTTTTCTCAGCCACATAAATCACTTGTACTGATGTCACTGAACGTTTTAAAAAAAAATGTTCTAAATATTTACTAGGTTATTTGTAGTAGTAAGATTTTTTTTTTGTTTACCCAACTATTGCTTCTTTATCCTTAGGAAATACAGAAATGTTAAATAACATCTAAAATAATAATAAATAATGCATTTGTCCATGGTTGCAAATCAGCTGATGATGGCTATGATTTTTTGTGATTTGTGTGGTTTGTGATCTGAAGATTGTGATGTATTTCTTTCTCATTTTACAGGTTCATTTTCTCTGGTTTCATGTTAAAGATGTGATCAAGCGTTATGAAACATTTGAGAGGTAAATTTGTGTGCATCCATGTATTTTCAGAGTATAACTGATGCAATTCATGTTATATTTACTAGTACAATTACAACCCGAATTGCAGAAAAGTTGGGATGTTCTTTAAAGTTGTATAAAATGAAAACTAAAAGACTTTCAAATTACATGAGCCAATATTTTATTCACAACAGAACATAGATAACCTAAAAAATTTTCAAACTGGGAAATTGTACACCTTTATCCACTAAATGAGCACATTTCAAAGCTGCTGCCTGCTACAGATCCCTACAGGCCCAGGGCAACAAATGGCTGAAAAAGCATGAAAGTTTCAGCTGGGAGAAGATCTAGCAACAGGTAAGTTAATTGATATCAGGTCTGTAGCATGATTAGCTATAAAAGGGATTAGCTATAAAAGGGATGTCTTAGAGAGGCAGAGGCTCTCCAATCTGTGAAAGAGCGTGTAAAAAGATTGTGGAATACTTTAAAAACGATGTTCCTCAACGTCAAATTGCAAAGTCTTTGCAAATTTTATCTATAGTGCATAACATCATCAAAAGGTTCAGAGAAACTGGAGATATCTCTGTGTGTAAGGGGACCGAAGACCTTTACTGGATACCCGTAGTCTTTGGGCCCTCAGACGACACTGCATTATTCATCGGCATTATTGTGTCAATGGCATTACTAAATGGGCCCAGGAATACTTGGTATATAAAGGTTTTAGAGCCCTCCAGACAACGTCTATTTCAGGGAAGGCCTTGTGTATTTCAGCAGGACAATGCAAAACCACATACTGCAGCCAT
>JAQMCW010000008.1:14313478-14333127 GCA_030068335.1 Chrysichthys cranchii | reverse complement strand
GGACAAAATATAATTAACATCAGTTTGTGATTCAGATATTTTTTTAGGCCAGCAGAGAAGGCCTTGCAGGCCCTGACAGTCCGCCACTGATATATATATATAAGATTTCAACCCCAGAAAGAAGAGGCGATCCACAGAAAAGAGTGGCAGGGAAGAAACCTTGAGAGAAAGGAGACTCAAAAGGGAACCCACCCTTTTCTGGGTGACACCTGGATACTGTGATTGTAAATCATTACTTATCCTCCTGAGACCCGAAGTTTAATGGTGTGTGCCTTGTCCTTTCTCCTCACTGTCTCTCTCTTTTCATAATTCATAACTATTCAACTTGATCATTGTCTCCAAACAAGAAGATGTTTGGTAAAAGAGTGATACCCAATGGGCCTCATATGAGGATCTTACAAGGAAATACACACAATGTAGTTTGGGGGAAAATGTCATGTCCTCTCTGGAGGACACTGGGGTGTCAGGAGGATATATGGAATAGTAAAGACAAAGAGTATTAAGTGTGGTGAAAGGCTGTTCGGTATGAGCATATTATGAAAGCAAGTCCTAGGAGGAGAATAAAAGCCTTTTATGTCCACATCTGCTCTTTTACATAATACATAAAAAAAATCACAAAAGGTTGGACTAGCCAAACATATTTTCAACCTAGACTTGAACTCTGAGACTCGCAGTCCCAAACACTACCTAGAAGGCTATTCCAAAACTGTGGGGCTTTATAAGACAAAGATCTGCCCCTTGCTTTAACCTTTAGTATTCTAGGTTCCAACAAAGCGCCTGCACCTTTTGATCCAAGTAGGTGTGATGGATGACACAAGACCAGAAATTTTCTGAGGTACTACGGTGTGACACTGCAGTGCTTTATAGGTTAATAGATATGATTTTACAGTAGAATCAGAGCAAAATTTGATTGGGAGCGGTGTGGTCAAATCTTCTGGTTCTATGAAGGAGTATTTCTGCTACATTCTGGACTAACTGGAGCATGAGAGTGTTTATGATTAATGAAGGATTTCTTAGAGGGTACAAAATTCAGTATTTGGGTGAGATTATTCACTGAAGTAAAGGTTAGGACTTGGGGATGAAGTGTTTTGATAAATGCAAAACTTAAGGATATCTATGCGTCACTCAGCAGAGTTAATAAAAAGGGCAAGGCTGAAATAATTTATAGCATAGTTTTTGACTTACAATGATGCTCCATTTAGTCACATTCAAAAAAAAAAAGTGGTGTAGTGACTAACATTCATGACATCTAATGCACCAGGGGTGGAAAATACTGTACTTCTGTAATGGTAATTTATTATTGTACATGAGTATTATTTTGCACTATTTATACTTTATTTGGGTATTGCTGAAATTGAATACTTGTAGTATTACTTAATTACATAAATTTACATTTATTCAGACCTTCAGAGTACTTGTTCCAAAGTACTATTACTTGAAGAACTGTACACTCTACATAACGTAGGCTCCTACACTTGTTATTAAAAAATTTAGTTTAGCATCCATTCAAGTTTATCAGGGTAGAAAAAATATCAGTAAACAGGCTGTCATCTGTGGCAATCTCTTCATTACTCCAAAATGAAGTTAGTGCTATAGTGCCATGTTTGTCTGAAGCCGGATAACCTGGTGAAATGCAGGGCTGACCTTGAGGATGAATGCCCATGGCCCAATTTTGCAGTATGCTGGAGTAAGACGAGGCCTAAATAATATGAGGCCTTAGAAAGCATAAAGTCCCTTGAAAAAGCATGGTGAGGTACAGTTCACTAATTTGCTAACACCACCTGGCTATATTTAATTTATAGTCTGTTTTCTTTGCTAATGTCAGTTGAGACTAGCATCCATTTTAGCAGCCAACATAACTGACTAGTCAAAAACGTAAAACGATGACAGAAGGTCGAATTCTAGGTAAAAGTTAGTAGAGGTTATTTACAGGATCTTTTCTATTATATTATTTAATTAACAAACTGTAGTGTTAATTGTGCATATGGCAAGCAGATTGCCAGACTGAATAATTTCATAGTCGCTTGTAACAGTTTTCACATGGAAACATGACTTCTACAATTTCATCCGTTCAAAGCATTTACTTTTTTAACTGATTAGATTTTGGAATTGCTCCAAACAAGGACAAAGTCACAGCAAGACCAGATACCTGAAATAGTGTTTCTTCAATAGCTTCCTTCCTGCTTTAAGTATATAATGGGGGAGTTTCTGAGATACAAATTACAGGACTAGTCTTTTATGCCAGAGGCACCAAATTTTTAGACGTGATCTACCTCATGGTGCTGACTTGTGACATGCTGGATTCTTAAGTTTATCAGGTTGAAGATTTTCCACAAGGGGGAGCAATTGGTATTGTAGTAAAATGAGCTGCATAGAAGCAATTACAGCAATACCACTGTGAAGGTACTGAGTACTCTGTGAATCCCTCCGCAATAAAGGATTTTAATCATGTAGAGGTATAGGTTCTAATAATCTGGCCAACAGATATTCCCATGGACTATATAACTAACCGTGTACAGATGGTATGCCAGTTCGACCACCAAAAATGGTAATACTGTATGTAGTACATCAATGCATACTTTCTATAAAACTAGCAAGTAATTGAATTTGAGATTTATGCAGAGCATAAAATTATAGATTTGTGTTGAGTAACTCTAAGCCTGAGGGTTTGACTAAGATCAAATGTCTTACCCACAACCAACCTCAGATAGGCCATTATGATATACATGTAACGTACATTGCATACCAGTAGAATGTTTTGTTGACACGGAGACTGAGCCCACATTTTTATTTACCTGCTTTAAGCAATAAAGTGTTTCATGCTAATACAGCAGTGCTCACTTGAATTGGAAACCTTCACAACGAACAGTAAAGGAGACGAACAAACACATATGCTGGCTTCAACGTAGAAGAGCATGTCCAGAACTTTATTAAGGGAGTAATATATACAGACTAAAACAAACTCTCAATACGATTCATCATAAATGTCCGATAGCAATGTGCTAAAAAGCAAGCCCAATTAACCAAAAACAGATAAATGTGTGTTAAAAGAAGGCTTTGAGGAGGCATGTGCAGGTGTTGGTGTTTGTATCAGATGAAAGTGATACGAGTGCGCGTGTTGTTGATCTGCCACACATTGAGTTCTTCATACTCCTGAAGCGCAGCGTTAAACTGAGCCGGAGTGAAACCGCGTGACACACACCGGTGTTCTGCATCAGCCATGCGCACTGCCCGGACCTTCCCACCTTCAGACACCAACTCGCGCACCAGAGAAAAGATCACGTCGGCAGGACGCTGGGACCTAGACACACAAACACAAACAAATCAAAAACCTGCCAAGAAACCAAACTATTGTTGGGCTGCTATGAGAAAAAGTAAAGTATTTTGCTGTATTAAACCACATGAAAATGTTTTTGACAAGTGTTTGGTACAACTTTCATGATTGAAGAAGAAGAAAAAGGTTAGGACACACAAATACTATACTGATGTATACGCTTCCCATAATTCTTAAATAAGGGGCGGGGGGGATAATATAAAACAAAAAAAAAAAATATTTTGGGGTGGGGGTGATTAAGAAAATAAGCTAATAGGAAAATGTGTGTTTCAGTTTTACATACTAAATGTAAAATAGAAAGGGAAACTTATTTTTCACTGGTGAACTATGTCTAAACAAAACAGACCAGCCACAGTCTTTCAGTTTGGTCAGTCCTCTAATGCTAGAGGATGTTTAGCTGCCCTCTGCCCCTTCATTTCAACTTGTTTCCTTTTTTTAAATTTTTAAAAAAAAAGGTGTTTAACTTATTTGTTGGCCTGTAACTTACATCAATACAAGACCTTCTGTTAAAAACAGCGACATAATCTTAACGGTTAAGATGTCCAAAACAAAGTGAACACTTGACGTTTTAAGGTGGTTTACTATAGCAAAAAAATCTATGGCAAAACATTGACCTTTTTCTTCAAAAGGTTCAAATACAGGGCACGCCCTCACAATCCTAATGTATACTTCATCATGCATTTGTGTGTTTACCTGGTGGTGGCTGACTTGTCTGGCTGCAGCGAGTCTTTGCTCATCTCCATCAGTCTCATCGCTTCATTTACATCCTCCTTCTCGACCACGTCCACCACGCGGAGACGCGCCTGCAACCCACCCACACACAAACAATAAGCAATCAGTAATATGTACCGCGCATCAATCACAAAGCCATTAAATGTTGAGATGCTCCACCACAGTGAGTTGTGCCGGCACTGTCAGACCGAGACAAGTGCAATGCCTTATGGAAAATCCAGCAATTGCCCAAGTCTCCGCCTCTCAACACCAGCTACTCTCTCTGTCTCTATTGGATTTGCGTCACTTCCAAGCTCCGCCCCCAAGGTCTGAGCACACAAACTTGTGCAAGTTCAAGGTGCAGTCAGTTTTGCATGGGTTTGCACAGCGGTGAGTGATGAAGGCTGAATGCCGACCCCGCAAAGCTGACCGCTCCCACAACACCAAGACACCCGTGTGAACGCACACGGCTCCCTCTGCCGGTCAGAAGTGCTAACCGTGGCCCACTCACAACACTGGAAGAACAGCAGGCACATGTTATTGCTTTGACGAGTGTGTGTTGCGCAGTCGTGTGTGTGAAGTGCTGGCTCTGCAGTAGGTCTTGTGTTCAGCTACCTGCACAAACAGCACTTTTAACACCCAGCCGCTCAGCTCTTGAAGTCATGACCCCTAATCCTGCATCAAATGATGCCCTATTGTATGAAGCCAAGTGGACATTACCAAGCACACATGAAATTTAACAAAACCGCTCTGGTTGGTTAAAAGCCAAATAAGTACCCATAATGCACTGTTGTATCAGAAGGTCAACTGCAGTCTAAAATTCGTCAATACGTGTGGTTTCAAACACTTCCATGGTGGCTTGATGGGACAAACAAGGCAGTGCATCAAATCCATTACTGGCCATCAGTCTGTGCCTGTATTAGTGTACTACACAGTAAGCATTATTCTGGTTCCTACACCGTATTTGTTCCATTACACTGTCTACTACAGTTTTAGATCAGAAGCAGCTCACTGACACTGTAATACATGTTCTGTATTAGCATACTTAAGAGGGTAAGGAATAGACAGAGATTTAGGACAGAGCAATAACTTACAAGGGAGGGTTGCCAGGTCTGCTGCCAGGTCACGCATGTTGTTTCACCTGTAATTGGTGGGAGTGTTACAGTGGCGTGACTGATGTGAGACAGAAGTGCCCACAATGCAGTAGAAAACAGACACACTACCTGCACTGTAAGCACTTTATCACACACAAGCCATTAACGCATACCAGGGAGGGCGGGTGTTCGACGACAACAGACCGATGTTATGGACGCCAAGGAATGCACGTGCTCACGTGCATGTGTACGCACCAAAGCTGTGGACAGGCGCAGGATAGACAGCAGGGTGCGGGCGGAGGTAAAGGTGGTGTCCTTGCTGACCCGTGCCTCCTTCCTCATCTCTACATACGCAGCTGTGATGTAATCAGTCAGGACCTCGGGGATGACGGGCTGCTTCTTCTTACACTTACTAATATATCGCCTAAACCAGAGAGAAAATACAGACATGTACATTAAAACAGTCAGTGCATTGTTTAAATGTTGCCAGTTTTATTTCCTATATTAATGTGAACTGATCACACAAGTCTTCATCCCTCTCAGCACAGTGCTACATAAACTGATCAGGACACAACCAGAATAATAAAAATAAATAAATAAATAAAAAAGCCTCCAAGTTAACATTGTCATGCATGTTTTGTTTTGTGTCTCATACAGGATTAGTTACTGAGCATTGTAAAATGTGCGTTATGTTATACTTCATGTACTGTAACAAAAGCACAGAAAATGGAGCTGACAAAGTCCATGTTAATATGCTCACTCATATTTTTAATACTCGTTTCTATAGTAACTACTTGCACAGGAAGTTGTATAGTAAACACATCAAACTTTTTTTTTTTTTTTTTATAAATTGTGTGATGCAACCTTGTTCCAAGACACATTTTCAGGCAAAGGAGCTTTGCGCTTTATCTGCGGTAACGATGTGACAAGCTTCATTTTTCACCTTCCTGACTTCAAAAGGCCAAAAGATAAATCAAGCACAATAAATAGGTAAATAAAAAAAAAAAAAGAGGCTGGAGAAGAATAATGGTTTATAGAGTGCACGTGATACTCATTTCAGGGATAAATGGATAAAAGTGTGACATTTTGCAGTGGTATTAAAGGCATACAACACTGTGGGATGTGCTCTTATTGTCCAAGAACCTAACGTGTGTGTACCTCATGAGCTTCATGTCGATAGGTGTATAGTGGGAAGGTGGCTGTTTGCAGTGCTGGTGGACGTGTGTGATGTGCTGTGCGAGCTGCAGGTCTTTTTGGGTGTCCGGTTTGTCCTGGATGAGCCAAAGCAGGTCAAAACGTGACAGCAGGGCCGCCGGAAGCTGGATGTTTTGCTCGATGCTTTTCCGCGGGTTGTAGCGGCCAAACGCAGGGTTCGCCGCCGCCAGGATAGAGCAGCGTGCGTTCAGAGAGGTCATTATCCCTGCCTGTGACACACACACACACACAAAGTCATTAGTAGTTATAGAAGCAGAGATCAAGAGAAACAGAGTGGCATGTTTTTCGAACTTACTTTAATTCATTTCCATTCAAAAGGCTGCATTACAAACCACACACACGTTGTGCCACGGACTTGCTGCAAAATGCCATCATGAAAACACTTTATCCATCTTAATGACATCTATTTTATCTACACTATGAATGCTACACTCCTATTAAACGATGTCACCACATCTAATAGGCATTAAAATAGTATACCAGACTATTGAGGGGGGTGTTTATAGCTTACTTAGCCTGCCTGTGCTCGCTTCATGTGGTTACTTAGCATCATGAGCCACTGACCCTGCATGGGTATGATCAGCAAGTTAAAGGCTGAAGCTCACTGCATATCCTACATACTAAGATGAGTGTTTTCTGGTCTTTGCGCTGATACAATAGGTTTTGTAAGTTACTTCAAATGATGCGACTCCATTGTTACCTTGGCAATGGAGATGGTCTGCTGTTCCATGACCTCGTGGATGGCGGTTCGATCCGCATCAGCCATCTTATCAAACTCGTCGATGCAGCACACCCCCAGATCAGCAAGCACCAGTGCCCCACCCTCTAATGTCATCTCCCCAGTGACAGGATCACGCATTACTGCTGCCGTCAAACCCACACCTGATGACCCACGGCCAGTGGTGTACTGACCTACCGTGAGAGAGAGATGGACAGAGAGTCAGCACAATCACCATTTTCTTCAGATCTTTTTGCAATACTCTTGGTGTTCTGGCAAAACTAGCGCTGAAATGTGAGTGTGTCTCAAACTTACTGCGTGGCGCCAGGCGGTCAATGTAAGACAGCAGCTGAGATTTGGCCACACCAGGATCTCCCATCAGACAGATATTAATGTTACCTATGCCCAAACAGACACACAAACACTCAAGCCAATGTAATTCAGTGTTGTTGAACAACACTTTGCTGGAAAGCAAAGAGAAAAAGTACACACCCCTGATCTTCATGCCACGTGGGTTCTGCTCAACCCCACCCACCAGCAGCAACAGCAGCGCCTTTTTCACGTCCTCGTGACCGTAGATCTCGGGCGCAATTGAACCTGCCAGTTTCTCATAGAAATCCTCCTCTACACAAAACGCACAAAATGAGGGGGAAAAAAATAGCACTGTTAGGTTGAGATCTGATTGTTTTAATGAGCCAATGTTGAAAATTTTCCAACTTTCATATTTAACTCGAGTCATTATGTTTAACGCTACAGAATGTACAAAATATAAACCAATAAGCCTCAACATCAAGCCCATCAAAAGGCAAAAAAAATATTATCTCATTATAATGGAACGTGTCAAGGGGCGGGATATATTAACCCTCCTGGCATGTTCATATCTCAGGAACAGCAAGGACGTTCCTGGGTCAATTTGACCCAGGGAACGTTTAATTATCCAAAGGTGCGACAAACCAAGAAATATCCCAATTATAAACATCGTTTATCTCATTATTACCTCAATTACCAACCATTAATAACGGTGCGTATGTGTGATATTGGGGTGAAATATGTCTCAACAGTTGTAAAGAAACAAATAGTATTTGACACTTCTGACCCTTTTAAGCCTCCGCTTTGACTAGTGGGTCAAACTGACCCAAATGGTATCCACGTAATATAAACACGCAGGGTGGGTTGAAAACGCGTGAAATTAACCATTTTCATTTTATATGTTGTTTACACTTACTAAGCCAAGTGGGAGTTTCATACTGAAAAAAACCTTATTTATTTATTTATTTTTAAAAAAACGACGGGTCAATTTGATCTGCAACACAACAGGGTTAAGAAGCAAAATGAACAATCAGCTCTTGAAGTTGATGTGCTGGAAGCAGGAAAAACCTGAGTGTCTATGACGAGGCCCAAACTGTGACGGCCAGACAACTGGGTCACGGCATCTTCAAAACAGCCAGAAGTGGACAATAACCCAATGGGAGAAGGTGGCCTGATCTGATCAATCACGTTCTCTTCTCCATCATGTGAATAGGCAGGCGTGCAGGTGTTATATACGTGTGGAAGAGATGGTACCACGTTGTATTATAAAGAAGACAAGCCAGAAGAGGCAGTGCGATACTCTGGACAATGTTCTTGGGTCTTGGAATTCATGTAGCCATTACTTTAACATGAACCACCTACTTAAACATTGTTGAAGACCAAATACACTCATTCATAGCAATGGTACGCCCTAGTGGTAGCAGCTCTTTTCAGCAGCATAATGCACCCTGCCACACTGCAAAACCTGCTCAGGAACGGTTTGAGGCACATAACAGAGTTCAAAGTGTTGACTTGGCCTCCAAATTCCCCAGATCTCTATCTGTGGGACGTGCTCAACAAACAGCCGATCCATGGAGGCCCCACCTTGCAACTCTCAGGAGTTAAAAGATTTGCTGCTTAAAAACTTTGTGCCGGATACGACAGCACAGCTTCAGAGCTCATGTGGAGTCCATGCCTCAACGAGTCAGAGCTGTTTTGGTTGCACAAGGGGGACCTACACAGTATCAGGAAGGCGGTTTTAATCTTATGGCTGATCAGTATAGTTAGTAGGAAAGCATTCTGTCTACCACCACACATGGGGAGAGTGTTTAAACACAGCTGGACAGTAGTTTAACTGATGCAAATACATGTTTACATCATTTAAAATTGAGCTTTTGTGTGGATGTGATTATTTTGTGCATCAACACATGAAAAGAAGTACAAATCCCCCACGCAACACACCTGTGATCTGTCTGAGCTCATCATCAGTAAGCTCCTCCATCCCAAGTTCATCGTCTTCGGTCTTATTCATCAGCGTGATGCAGTGCGCCTCCAGATACGTCTCTGATAACAGACCCTGAGGCAAAGAGACACCGAGGCATTGTCACCCAGAAGAGGAACAGTATAACAAAACAGGACTGTGTTTACAGGGAACGAACAGCGCAATTGTGTCGTGTGTTAAGCATGGGGTGTATATCTACCCAAATAAAAGTAGTGTGCGCGCATACCTGTACAGCCTGTCTGAATCCCGTTCGCAATAAAGGAAGGAAAATTCCAGAAATGGTTACATGATCTCCAGGCTGAGCTGCACGTGTGTTCTCTCCACGCACTGACACGGTCATACTGCGCGGGATATTACCGACTGGCACCTGCTCACTCTGCACGCACACACATGGAAAGACAGAATATACACCGTCAATTAAAACATCGTTACCACAAAGATTAAATCAACGTCCATGTGTCCGAATTTACATTTTACGAAACTCACGTGCTCCTGGATGCGCAGCTCCTGGAACTTCACAAACTTTGAACCTCGTGTCTGTAAGTACAGACGGCCTCCTGACTTGTTGGTCACACACTCCTGACTCGGACACATGATCAGCGGCATGAAGCTTGAAGACGCAATCTGTTATGCAAAAATACATTTCTAATTATCCTATGTGCCAGGAAGCCAAGTATAACACCATATTATTCATGACATTTTTTTTTTCTTTCTATCCACATACCGGCTGGTAAGTCTCTGCACCACACTGGTCACATGTATAGGTGGCAACTGCCATCATCGGTTTGACCTCGGATGCCCTAGTAACGATGCCTCTGACTGTCACAAGCTTTCCGATGGAGTCTGCTTTAACATCTCTGATGACCTTCTGCTTAGTGGAGGAAGGAGGTCGGAAATACAGTTCACTGAGAGAGAGAGAGAGAGAGAGAGAGAGAGAGAGAGAGAAAGAGATACAAAGTGCATGAGGAATGAGAATGAGTTAACAGGATGTGGATAGTTATTAAAAGAGCCGATAAAAACTGATTAATGAAACCGTCAGAACATTGATAACTACAACACTACATTAATATGGCATTTCCTTGAAATTTGATCAGAATAAAAATTTAAAAATCTGGCCAAACGCAGAAATTAAAAAACAAACAACAAAAATCTATCAGTATTTATTAAAAAAGAAAAATAGCAGGCAATTATCAGAATAAAAAAAAAAAAAAAGAAATGCCAAAACACGCACTCTTCACTCACTCATACTCAAAACAAACAAACAAAGGATGCCTGCTCTATAAAGAATACATCATACTGCTTTGTTAGCAGACGTCAAACTCCACCCCAGTCACATCTATAATGTGTCCAAATACAACCAATTTCATTTTAATGCAGAAAGCCCCAGGTCAGCATACACAACACTACACTGAAACCTCAGACCACTCTTTCACACACTCACAATCTTCTCATGAGCTCAGCAGGGTACTGGTTCCTGGGATCACGCGTGTCAGCAGGGTCACGACCTCTTGCCTCTATCATCAGACGGTGCTCGATGTAAACATCGAGCGCATCTTTAGCCACCACCTAAAATTAAATGAAAAAACAAAATTTTACAAAATCACAGACACAGCCAATCGGGTGATTTCGGGCACTTTAACCAGCTGTGTGTGTGTATATGTATGTGTGTGTGGTGGGGCGCGTACTTCATGCTCTCGGTACTCAGGCAGAAGCTCATGCACGGCATCAGAGAACAGTGTGATGTATCGCTTGGTGTTCTCACAGATGCTCTCCACCAGCTCTGGGTCCTCCTCGGCGACATCGTCCAGATCCACCACCAATGCCACCTGCTCTCTGTGAGCCAGAGACACCTATAACCCAAATGGAGAGCAGGACGTTGCTGAAAGTGGAACCAGGTTTCGGTTCTTAACAGTGCGCACTACAGACGCACGTGTTGATTCTTGAGATGTGAAAAGAATCAGCATGAAATAACCAAATGGGACAGGCTGCTAGGGGGGGGGGGGGGGGCCACAAACAAAAACAAAAAAACCCAACAACAATGGGGCACTGTGTTATGACACAAATAAACAAGCTAGTAGCTTGTGCTACTTTATAATAAATGTGTAATACCTAGCACGCGTGACAAGCAGCATGAAATCTGAAGCCTGACTATTTAAAATCACAACAATGAAATAAAATAATAATATTTTTTTTTAGTTAAACCCGGGGACGTGTGGATGCTGGAACATCTCCCCCTCATCACTGACTTCATTTTGTTTTGGCCAATGGGTTATTTTTATTTTGCTAAACAAAAAAAAAATCCATTTTATTTCACACAAGGGACAAAGTTTGGTCTTGAAGCAATGTAGTGATTTCATAGAACACAATTTACAACAAACAAACAAACAAACAAAGCCGTTAACAGTAACAAAAGATGACCAAAGTTCTCACCAGCTGTGCGCCATATTTGAAGACCTTCTTCCCAGAGTCATCCTCAGTGTAGAACTCCTGCAGGAAGCGCTTACATTTCTCTACACACACACACACAAACACACACACCATTAACCTCTGAGGTAAACCTGCAGGAGTAGGCGGGGGCTTTAGAAGCGCGCGACAGAAACCTGCACTGCGCGAGCCCGGCCGTTGACAAACACCGAGTCACGTGACCCCGCATTACCCATCTCCCCCCCTCCCCCCGCAGAGGAAGTAACAACAAAGTGTAGTACACACTGCTCCTTCAGGCGTTTCCAAGAACAATAACACACCACCACATTAACTCCAGCGCGAATGCTTATTTAACAAACTCATATTTAAACCACACCAACGTCAAATCAGGATGAAAAGCAGTTCGTTAATCGTACGTTTTTTTTCCTTAAATGTATGAATTTTATCCCATCTTTTTAGTTGTTTTTCTCTCTCACACACACTTCTCCCGCAGAGCTGCTGTATGGCTTCTGAGCCCTCTCTTACTTCCAGCCATCTTTTTAAAAGCTAACAAGCCCCAGCCCGGATTTGGCTTTGTTATTTACCAGCCAGCCTCCAGCGCGCGCCGCGGTGATGAGGGACGACAAGACGGCGTCGACGGCTCCCTTATCTTTCGCTCCGCGGCCCGTTAGTCGCTGCATTGGGAACATACACACAACTTCGCTGTTTTTGTAAACAAAGGAGCACATGGCTGGCGAGCCCCGTAACACAGGCGTCTACTTCCGCCGCGCGCACGCGCTCTGAGAGCTGCTTCAAATAGTGCGTGGTCATCCTCACACTGCAACACAACCGCCTGAACGATAAACACCCCCAACGCGCTCCCTGAGGGGCTGGGGTTTGGTCTTCACTCCGGGGAAGAAGTTCCACGTTACCCGGGTGAGACGGATGAAAGCTGCACGCGGGACTCTGGACACTCGGGGAGGGGGACGGGGGGACAGGGCGGCTGTGATGCGCGCGCGCTCGCGGATGAAGCGCCAGCTGCGTCACAGCTCATCCCCCCCAACCGAGCTCTAGCCGCCGTTTACTCACAGCGCGGGGGAACTACGGCTTCATCCCGAACGGCACACTGCCGCAACACACCGCGCGTCAAAACATCACGAGGAGACACGGATACACGGTGCCTACTGAGTGTCCTAAGGCGCGGATTGGGACGCTCCCGTTTCGTCCACAGTGCGGTGCGGGAGCGCGCACTCACTTCAACAGGGACATAGATCTACCTCGACTCTGGGACGGGGTTAGAAAATAGTGGGATTAAAAAAAAATAATAAATTTTTAAAAATCATACTTGTTCAATATGCATTAAGGGAGGTGTAAACCCGTCGCTCGTGCGTATTGTTTACATGGCTGAGCACGCGCTCTCCGCGTTCTTTGTTTTAGGACGTCCATCCGGGTAACTTTAGTCCAGCCCCTTCATCCGGGTCCTTTCAGCTCCTCACAGCGGTACGGGACGGTACACGCGCAACTTTGGACGTCCTGTTTAACCGTAAAAGTTATGTCGTAGGTACACGTTCAAAGTCGGAATTACGACATGTGATTCTTAAACCCCGTAAAGGAAAAAAGAAATTAAATAAATAAAACCCCGTCCGACGTCACGAAACAGACCTGTTGGTAGTTGCAGTCCTTTATGGCACAGTGGATTGAGCAGGAAGGCTAACAATGGCCTTAGTGCCTGCTGTACAGCCGCCCGGCGCCGTGAAAGCACTAAATCTGGTCAGCGGCTCCGCGCGTTACCGCGGCAACACCGGCCCCCACATAACGGAGCACCTAATCTCGGTTACGCAGCTGTTCAGCGAAACTACCCGAGGACCCAGTGTGCACCGGTTAGATCTCGGGGAAGTCTGAAGAATGAACTCCTTCGGAGCTCGTGCACTCACTCACCTTTCTCCGCCGAGTAGTCCTTCGGTGCCATTTTTCAGCAAAACAAGAGTCAGACGCCCGAGCACTTAAAATCCACACAATGTGGCACAAATCACCGCTACGTAGTTTACCGTCTTTAAATATATATATTCCTTATTCTTCGCGTTAGATACACACGCTGCCCACAAACCAGTACTACTGCGAAAACTGGCGCGAGTCTTCTCTCACTTTCCGCCAATGAGAACACAGGACAACCTGCGCGCCTGACCAATGAAAAGTCCCGGAGAGCAGCGCCCTGGTCCAATCCAACCGCGCCAGTCTACGTTCCAGAGGGCGGGATTTCTTCGTGGCGCGAAAACCGAGAGGAACACAGTGCGTCACGTGATAGCGGCGTCCAATTACAATGTATGATACAAGCGCGCCAAAATGGCTGCCGGAACAAAAGAATCAGAGCGCGCGAGTCTGGAGCTTTAAAGCCGACAATAAAATGGCGGCGCTCGTTCTCAGTTATCAGCGCTGCTGCGGAGATAAGAAACGGAAAACGACCTGTTCAGCGTTCAAGCTCTTTGAACAACTTATAAGAATATTTAAACGTCGTTTATTCTTGTAACATTTTAGTTTTTAGTATTTATATGGAGATCTAAGAATGTGTTAAAAAATCTCACAAACAGATCCAGTGTTGTAACACTAACACACACACACACACACGCGCGTTTGTTGCCCTGTAGACATGTACAAGCGTTTCATTTCACCAACTGGAGCTAGTATTAAAGGAGCAGTTTGTAAAACTCTGCTGCTTATGAGCTGAAAGGCAACTGCACTAAAAACATTAAAAAGAGAAGAAAACAGGGTACCTCCCCCCTGGTTATCACCAGTGAAGAGTACAAGGGATGAACAGTGGAAGTGAGGACATTATCTGTTTAATACCAGCAAGAAGTGTATGGTGAAAATACAGTACAGTGGAACCTTGGACAGCGAGTATAATCCGTTCCGGAGACGTGCTTGTAATCCAAATCACTCGTATATCAAAGCGGGTTTCCCCATAAGAAATAATGGAAACTCGGATAATTAGTTCCACAATCCACAAATATTTATATAAAAAAGATTAGTACAAAATATAAAGTAAAAATACATAAAACAAAATATCCTGCACTTTAGCTTTGAAAAGAATGGTGGTTGGTGTGAGGGAGACAAGAAAGTGTCAGAAACAGGAATATCAAAGGCTACAGCAAAAACTCAGAAACTGGAGTACAAACGAGTCAAAACATGAGCAAGGTAAACACTAGAACATGGCTTGGCAATCGCTTGGGGAAATGCAAATTAATACTTCGCAAACCTAGCGTTCATAAGTCAGTCTATAGTCTATATTATTAGTGAGCATGGTGCAAATCCCGGAAGTATTCTATCCGTGAGTCCTCTGGCATGCACCGCTATTGGGAGTGCCAAACAGGTGTGCTGCATGCGCGCTCCATGGGGGCAGATCCATGACAGAGAGCAGGAGAGATGAGAGAGCAGGAGGATTATTGTGCGTTACTTTCACTACAATTCACAGAATCACTGCAGTCTGTCGGCACACTGGAATCTTTTTCTTTTCGTGCGACTTTAACAAGGAAACTATCCAATGATGGCTGCTTTTGCCTCCTTTTGAGGATTTCGCGGAAATGTGACATTGCATTGTCATTAAACAGATGAGTGACACACACACTAACAGTATATACTAGCGCGGAAGCCACAATCCTGCAGTGAATGAGAGAGAGAAGTTCTGATCACACAAGGCTCGGCAGACAAATAATACTCGTATTGCAAAACGCTTGTTAACCAAGTCAAAATCTATAAAAATTTTTTAGTCGTCTTGCGAAAAACTCACAGACCAAGTTACTCGTAATCCAAAGTTCCACTGTATGTTCAAATCCCCACACTGACAGAGACACATCAGGACAGTCATCTTTGTATCAGGTTTACCCTGAACCTGATCTCAGAGGAAATCCACAGAGACAACATGAAATTTGTTGGCTTGATAGAGACAATGTGCCATTCCTCTCGATACCCATTCACTTTGGACATGTTTTGGAGGTGGTTTATCGACATGCTGCAAGAAGAGGTGACACATGGCATCTGTCAAGAACTTAGGGTCAGACTGCACTTCCGGATCAGAGCCCCTGAGTAGTCTTTAATTTTCAGTCTTTATTTTAGTCATAAGCAATTTATTAACCAAAGAATTAATACAGTTATTACAGTGTACAATGTATAAACATGTATAACTGTACACATCTGTTTCAAACAGAATTCATAAACATTAATAGTGAAACAGAATTAACATTAACAAACACATGTGATCTCAAAGTTAAACAGTGCGTGTGGATTTCTCACTCAAAGAGGTCTTCTAGGAAACTGGTGGAGTGGCGTGTTGATGGCTGAATCATGACAGAGGATAAGGGAGTTAGTTGGGGGGGAGGGAGAGAGAGAGAGAGAGATATTTTATAATTTAGTTTGTTTTATTAGCAGGTGCCTTCAGACACTCCATGATCTGTCTGTCAGAATGGAAGCATCAGGGAATTAAAACTGTATAATCTACAAGGGAGAATCAAAAAGTAAAGGCAATTTTTTTACATTGTTAGAGCAAAAGACAACATATAGAGTGGAGACATCCATTTTCTCCAGTGAAGAAATTCACTGTCAGCCCTCCTGCAAGAAAGTCATTTTAACATTCTTTTGGGACATGAAGGGTCCAAACATAGACAAACAGTGAACAGTGCAAATTACTGAGCATTGCTGCGAAATGAACTTAAACCTGCAATATGCAGCAAAAGAATGCTATGCAAAACAGTCTTGCTGCACCATGACAATGCACATCCTCATAAGGCAGCAGTGACAGTAGAGACAGTGCAACAGCTCGGGTTCTAACGTCTTCCAGATCCTCCTTGCAGCCCGGATCTGGTGCTGAGCCATTATCATATCTTCAGTCCACTGAAGGAGGCGCTGCATGGTCACAGATGCACCTGATGATAAAGTAAAGGAAGCAGTGCTCACCTGGCTTCTGAGCAGCCGAAAAACTTCCTTTCTGCAGGAATACAAAAGCTAGTTGAACGATGCAACAAATGCATCTTCTTGTATGGGGACTATGTGGAAAAGTAATGTGTTCAGTTTCTCACAGTTCCTTCTAATAAAGCAGTTACCGGTATGTATTTTGCCTTTACTTTTCGACTCTCCCCTTGTATTAAAACTACACATTGCAAATCCATGTAGTGCTTACCTGAACATACAAAAATAAAAGGACACACAGATACACGCACACAATCACAGATTTGTTTTCTTCTTACCAGAGATACAGCACCAACCCCGTCCGAGTCTTCATCATCATAGTCCTCTATGTCAAGTTCATCCTCATCCTCATACTCAAAGTCCTCCTCAATCAGAGAGAGCCTGAACAAGCAATGAAACGTATACTTTACACAAATATAACAATTATCATACATCTAACTCACAGTCAGATATTAGATAAACCACTCACATCAGGTGGTTTCCAGAGTCGGGAGTATTAGGGTTATATCTGCATAAGCATTAACATAAATTTGCAGAAAATACAACCAAGATATATTTAAAATCACATAGCTGAAATCACATCAGGAAATCTAAGAACCTATTTCCCCTTTTCATGGCTTTATTGAGCATCAGGATTATATCTGAAACATCATGCGCACAAAGATGCAAGTGTAAATGCACTTGGCCCATATTGAATGAATGAATAAATCCAGTCATCATTCTTAGACACGTTTTAACTAGATCCATTTTAGCCTAAATGTCTATCCTTAGCATGATTTTCTGTATCTCACTATGGGATATTGTGACTCCTTCATGGGCTTAGTCCAATATAGGCTTAGACACTTCAAGTATATAAAACTTCCACAATGTTCAGCATGCCACTGTGTAAACATTCCACACAAGCCCACAAGATCATACAACCAATGAATCCATAATTTTCAAAATCCATGGAAAATGGTGCTGTTTTGTGACCAGTTTACCCAAGTGTGGTGCAGCCCATGAAACAAACAGCTGATCAGAAGTGAAGACTGGAGAATACATCACAAATAATTCACCAGGGTGACATCGCTAACATATGGATAACTTTAAGGACAAATACAGGGTTAGAGTTCTGTAAAACCTGAGCACTGCCCTGTAGATAATGCATACACAATGGGGAAGTTACTGTCAAAGCATGGATGTCGTTAACAGGCATTGCTGAAGCCAGTGCCACCCAAAGACCCTGAAGTCTACCAGATCCAGAAGATGATGTAAAGGGTGAGATAAAACATCCAACAGCTAAATCCTTTTGATGAACTAAAAACAATAATGGGGTGTTATTCTTGTAGTCCCAAAACTTATATGCCAAGCCAAAATGGCAGCCAAGCATAGTTTAATAGCAGACAAGGCCTTACCCTTGTCTAGCAGTTCTTATGGGAATAATGAAATTACAATTTCATTACTCCTATAAGAGACAATGGGCATAAACATGCCATTTGCAAGGCATCTGTACAGCTGGGAATATCCCCTTTAGAACTGTCTCAGAGATGAAGACTTTTTGGGACAGGATGAGGGTGAGGATCAGACTGCGATCCAGTTTACCGCAGTCGCACTTGATTAAAGTGTAATCAGGATATAAATGCAACACAAATACATAGGTTGTATCAGACAAACAGCTCAGACCATGCTGTTAACGGTGCCAGTCTACGATGTTATTACACTTTATTACGAATCTAGCTTTGTCCATGTACTCACATTTGGAGCTGAGAGTGCATGTCAGTGGGTTCAGAACTCTCCTGCTCCCTCCTGCTAAGCATCACCTTTCTCTGTATGCTCCTACACACAGACCCAGAGTGAGAAGGAGTGCTACTGAGGTTAATCCTACTGGCCAACGATGTCAGAGAGAAGCACCAATGAAATAAAAATGGGGGCCATTTCAGTAAAATGAATGTTTTAATAAGTTCAAGATAATTGCCCAGGACTCAGCTGCTGTAATCAAGAAATATAATTAGTCAGTAAAATATCTACATAGCACTATTCCAGTTCATCACATCTGACAGGTTTATTATCTCTTTACTTCTTATTTCTCTCATCATGGCCCCCACTAATAATAATAAAGTCTGAACACTCTCGATTTATAAAAACAGACCAAAAGACTGACAAACCAACAGATGGGTAGAGACAGACAGCCTGGCAAAGAAATGCTGTAGCTGGAGAGAGACACAGACAAACAGACAGATGTTACCCAGACAGACAGATTTTTACCCCTCTTCAATGTCATCCTCCGATGGCTGATCTGAACTGAATTCTGTAGTTGGTGGCTGAGATAACTGGCGTGTACGTGTAACTTGACTCTGTATAATCGTGGAGGTGAGAGCAGGAGAGTCCCACCTGCTACTGACTGACCCTACTCACACACACGCATGCACACACACACACTACCACTAATAAGGTGCGAGCAAGATGAAAAACCAACATCATTTGTTTCATTTGCATGTGTATACTGACTCTCAGTGGTTCTGCGTCTCTTGGCTGGTGTGTGTGTGGGAGAGACAGCAGGAGTCTCTCTGGATCCAGAGCGCAGTGAGCGCTCATACATGCTCACATACACACTGTTTACACTCACACCCACACTTTCACAAACACTGTGCACATAATTCGATCTACAGCAAGAAAGAGATAGGGAGAGATGGGGAAAATTTTTATTAAAGAGAATAATTAAATCAAATATAATCAACTTGTCACATTTAATACCAGAGGAGTGTAAGCATGAGACGCACAGCTGCGCGCGGTCCTGCTTTATCAGTTTGTGGCTGAATTCACTGAGGATCTCCAGAAAGCTTAAATTGGGATTATCACTTTCATCAGCTCCTCTCAGCGCAAAATGGATACCATCCCTACACACACACACACACACACACACACACACACACACACACACCCGCA
>JAQMCW010000008.1:14295875-14308614 GCA_030068335.1 Chrysichthys cranchii | reverse complement strand
CGGACACTAACCGCGAAGCATTGTTCTTGCCACTGTTTAGTGTGTACCCATTGCCAAGCCTTTTGATTACCTGATTCTGACTTTCTGTGTATGATCCCGTTTTGTCTCCCGTTTTTCTGATTTTTGCCTGAGCCCCTTTTGCCTGTTTTGGATACGTGTGTATGACCTTGGACTGTGTACTTTGACTTCGATTCTGTGCCTAGCCCTGATAATCCTGTATGCACATCAGTGACCCTTGCCTGTTTTACGTTTTCGTCTCAGCCTGCCGCTTTCCTGTTTTGATTGCCTTTTTTCATTAAATCTTATTTATACTGCATATGCATCCTGCGTCGTCTACACAACCTGACAGATACCAGAGGTTTGCAAGAGAACAGGTGGTAAAAATGGGCTTCAGCATGCCATCACTCTTCGGTTCAATAAGCTGTTCCTACAGTTCCAGTAACAGACCTTTTGCTCTGCATACAAATGGTCCCAAACGCACGAAAAGGAGCTGTAATCCTCAGAGAAATATGAGGCAAACTGGTCCTTTAGGGCAGGTAGGTGATAAGTGGCATAGAAAACGAACGGGTGAGTGGATGAAGATAAAGATCTCAGGTCTCTTAAGCTGACTAAAGTCACTGTTGTTTTTTCATCCATTATATCTTGGCTAAAACTAACTATAACAAAATGATCATAAAGCTCTATTGTTAGCACAGTGTGTAATTCACTGAGTGCAAATATTGACACTCATTTGACTTAACAAATTTTTACATGTGACAAGACAGTAACACAGCTCATAGCTGAAATGTCACTGCAGGCTTCATCAAAGAAAGATTTTTCAGGAGAGGACCACCTCTTTTATGGTCATGGGAGGAAAAACAAACTGTACAGATGATGGTAATCCAAGTTTCCTGATCAAAGTTCATTTAAACTAAGGTAAGACTAATACAAACAACCCAAGTAATTTATTGTTAGGTCCCATGGAAACAGAAGCCAACGTTGGTAAAGGTTGCTCATAGTGTGAGATCCTCAGCTTTTACCTTTTTAGATGATAAAATGAAATAGTAGAGAATTTGTCCGGAAGTTTCCAACCCTGGTGTGCTATGTGACGTAATATTGATGATACCTTGCTTTGAATAAAGAAGCTTGTGAGCAGGTTGAGGAAAGTGACATTGTGCCTCTCTTTCTCCTCTTCTTCTAATAGATGATCCACTTCAGTACACAGCCTACACACACACACACACACACACACACAGACACACACACAGCTGAGGGAAACTGTAATATATAGCTATAATGAGGATGATGATGGTGATGAACTCACACATGGTGCAAAAACTCTCCAGCTGCAGAAGCGAGTCCTCTGTGTGCAGCGAACACTAGTGGATACACACACATACACTCATCTTCGGGCAGACCATCATCTGTCTTTCTGCACATACACAGACGTGATTATAAAATGTGATTAGTGGAAACAGCACTGGCACTGATCAATGTTGTCAACATACTTGCCAACTGACAGACAAACCACAGCTGTGAAAATTATTTGAATCATTTGTGAATTATTTTCTCTCTGTCGTAAATAAAAATAAGAGTGCATTTTGAACACAATGCTGAACAATTATGCATTCTTCTAAACCGATGACTCACAGTTGATCGTGTAACTTTCTTTTTAAAAAGGTCTGATCTTATCACATAATGCTGATTGAAAAAAAAATAAAAAGAGAGTGCATCTTATTTCTGAGTGATGAGAGGGTCTTGAGACATGATACTGAGAATACTCGAACAAATATGGTCATCGGGTTCTAAAGGTTCAAATAGAAAACTGTGAAGTCTTCATACAAGGTTTAGACGGTTAATGCGATACAAAAACTTTAAAGTCTTTCATGACGAGCCTCTTTCTGTCATGTTTGTGTGACGGATGAGACAGGAGTTAAAGAAATCAAAGTTTATTCACAGTAGCAAAACAGGGGAAACAAAAAGGCATGTGCTCACACACAGCGCAGGTCTGCGGAACATAAACCACACAAACAAAACTAAGATACTTGAAGCGGGTCCTAGATAATCAGACCAGACGGGAGCGCGAGATGCACGTTACAGACAGACAGCGGATGCCGCTCGGATAACGACGGGATGGCAGACCTGGCTTGTGGAGGCAGCGTCCTTCACTGTAGTGAATCGAACAAAACACATTAATCCATGTATGTGACTCCAGACAGAAAACAAACGCATACAGTGATTAGCGTGAGGATAGAACGAGGGTTGGATGAGGGGTAGTATGAGGGTGACCGGACAAGGACTAAGGGATGACTCGCTGAATAAATAACAATGTGGAATGGGAAACAGGTGTGTATGGTTTGCTGTGATAAGGTGTGTGAAGTTAGGTGAAATGGGAAGGTGAGTGCAAGGAGGAAAGCCCGGCCTCAGTACTCCGGGGATCCGGACCGCTGTGAGGTAGGCTGACCTGACACTTTCTTTCTGTGGTGAATTAGTTCTTTTTTTTTTGTACTGTGTTCACTGTGCCCCAGGAAAAGTATGTGTACAAAATAAACAAATAAACCAGTGATGTACATTAGTACACAAACTGACAACAGCTGAATAACACTGAAGTTGAATAAGAATGAAATGAAGTGGTATGTAGTGGTATCATTATCATTCCAGAAACTGATAGTTTTCTAATTGTAGTTCAAGCACGAACTGGGATGAACACACACTCACTGCTTAATGAGCAGCAGCAGTCTGACTGCCTCCACAGCAACATCAGGGTCTTTATCCAGCACCATGTTCAACAATCTCTCCTTTAAACACACAGCAAAGGTTAACTCGCATACAGCGACAAAACACTCACACACACACACACACACACACACACACACACACACACACACACACAAACCTTAAAGCGGCTGGTAAAGAGCTCCAGGCGGCCAATGAAACTTTTCTCCTCATACAATTTCTGAAGGGACAACACACACTGCAAACGAACGCTAGCTTGCTGTGGACACACACAGACACACAGGTAACACTTAGAAGTTACTTACACACTCAGTAGGTTTACGTGCACACTAATATTCCATTATTATTAATAATTAATTAATATGAAAACAGGCAGAATTCGATATGGTTCATGTAAACGGCACATTCCGAATTTGGCCTCACAAATTTCACATTTTCTGATTAACACGTGGGATACAGTTTGCAAGGTTGAGGTAGAGGTGCCTGCACATAAGCAGGAATTTACAGAGATATTACATTTCATTAGCCATGTAAAGAGCTTAGTGGGAATATTGCTTTTTTTTTTTCCTCCCTAAAATAAGGGCAAAAACAATATTTTGCGCAAGCAAATGTTCTGATGGTTCTGAATCAATACCCCTATTCCTGTGGTCTCGTACCTTGTCATGCAGCATCCAGCCTAGGTATTTGAGGTGTCCATCATTAAGAAAGGAGGTGGGGTTCTCTCTAAGCCACACCCCCATCTCCTCCATACAGACGGCACGGATCTCCGGAACTTTGTCTCTATACCGATGAACAAACACTCCTTTAAAGATCCCGTTCATCAGAGAGCCCAACTCCTCTTGCTGCTCCAACAGCTAAATACACACAGACACACACAGGCTTGTAAAAACAACTTACTTGATATAAACGCAATATAGGACACCAGAAATTTACTAAATTATGAACAAATCATAATTATAGAAGGGATGAAAATGCATCACGATCCACACGTCGCTGGGTCTGAGCATGCTTGCTCAAAATATTACCATTTCAAATGATCCTCTAGTAAACCTGTGGTGTACTGTACAGAGTCACAAGCAGCTCTCACTGTAACCCAAATAGATTAGTAGTGGCTAATAAACCCCTAGACAAAATATTATACCACAACAGGCCAAGAATTATAATACTACGACAGGTTACCTTAGACACCATATGTAGATAATGCTGCTTGCTAACCTTAATAAATAGTGCATTTTTACACATTTACTCAGTGTATAGACATTTAGTATAGTAGTGTGCGATCTGAGAAACCCCTGTGTGTTTGTGTGTGTGTGTGAGTGAGTGAGAGAGAGAGAGAGAGACCTCATTGTAGGCATTGTGGAGTTCTTCCAGCCTCTCAGTTGCTCTGTGTGCGGCACTCTTATTTTTCTCCAGCAAATAGCGTCTTTGTGTTGTGTCAGCCTGAGCATATACCACTGAAGACACTCCCACTATAGCAGACATCAGATGCATGGCTGCACACACACACACACACACACACACAAAATACAGTTAACCTACTCCTTAAGAATCAATAGCCATTTGTTTAGGTCAAGCATAATGAAGCAGGAGTGTTTTGCTGTCCATACACAGCTGTAAGTTTATGTTCACACTAAGAGAGTTACAAGTCCCTCATGTTGCCTCTTCCCAATTTGTCTTTTGTTTGCATCCACCTTTCTCAGGTTCTAATTATTTTAGCTAATTCGTGCGGTCAGAATACACCCTGGATGAAATGATTGTTTAACAAAGTGCACCATGCACATGTGCACGCGCGCGCACACACACACACACACACACACACACACACACACACACACACAGGCTAAGAATAAGCAAAACTTCACACAGAGCAGTTTCCTGTGCATGTATTGATTAAACCTTTTTACTTTTAACATTTAACTGCAACACATCATGGTTTCACCACAGACCATAAACAGAAATAATTCATGACTTGACCCTCGTGGCTCATGGATCTATCCTTATTTCATTTTATTGCTTCCACTGGGAAGATAGAGGTTTGTTTTTTGGGATAAGAATCTGAATTGGGGTTAAAGGTGACAAACATTCCCGATTCCCCTCACCAAGGAGTGTGCTGGTGTGTCTGAAGGCTCGGACCTGCGAATCGGCAAGCCCTGTGAGGAAGGCAATCAGTGCTGAGAACACAAATTCATCATACAGCAGACTGTTTCTGCAGCGCTGCACCAGCTGATGCACAAACTCGCACAGTCCATCTCGGAAACGTCGGCCCTGAGACCCCCCTGCTGCCAGGGGGTAACTTCCTGTGTCCTGGAGCACACAGCACACGCAGTAAAAACTTCTATAGATTGATAGATAGAATACTATCTAAATACTAAAATACTATCACTTCTAATTAAATTCTGTGTTTCCTTTACTTTGAACTTTACACTGACCCCTGAGCCCCGCCCTACACACCTCGTTAAACTCTTTGGTCAGGTGACTGATGATGTCAGCATTCTGCATACTGTCAAACATCTCCCTTGTCACGATGCCTAAGGCACAACAGTACAATCGCATGAATAAGTTTAGAGGTTTCAGAGACCACATCACTCTGAACTTAAGCATACATCTGATAATGGCAAGGCAGATAGCAGAATATGACTTACCTTTACAACCACAGCACTCGACAACAAAATTAAAGAGCTCCAGAAGACCTTCTGTCCGATCCTGTTTATAGTCATCCAGCCAATCGTCAACCACTGTCTGCAGCAACCAATTAGAAAACTTGTGTAAACCAAACCAAACCAAGAACTTCTGCCAGACTTAGAGCCGATTCTGCCCTTACAAAAGTTTTGGTAATGCTGATTTTCTTTGTACTTGTTTGTGTACATTGATGAATGTGTTGTAAGGGAACCTGATGCATTTGGGGGTGCCCAAAGATTACACGCAGCATACTAGGAAATAAAGAGCTCATTGCGGATTGAACATACCAGACTGTTCCGATATTGGTCACCGAGTAATGGCTCTAATCAGAGCCAATCAAACTATAAGACGAACAAAGGAATCTCAGTTGGGGAGCAGGTGACATGGAAAATACCAAACAAACAAACAAACAAACAAACAAACAAACAAACAAATAAATAAATAAATAAATAAGCAACCATTTCAGATCAGCCATCCTTTGCACATTTTGTATAGGAGTTGTGTTTTTTATCACCAGAATGCAAAAACACATCTTCTTTGTTCCCTAATAAGGATGTCATTAGAGCCAATCAACATATGTGTCAGGAATGAGTGACAGTTGTGAAGGTGCTATGACACAGTGCCCTCACTTTGTCACTCTAAAGTCAGTCACTGTAGGGTTTTTTTTTTGTTCATGAATGTGAAACCATTTCTGACTTAAGGATCATTAATTACGTTAATTAAAATCAGTTAAAATATTTCAGGTAAAAATTGTCAAAACACCTCTTTCAGCCAAACTAGAAAAAAAGGTGGATGTTTTATGTTTCTTTTTTAAGTTAAACAGGCCCACAATAAAGGCAAATCTAAATTTTTAAACAAATGTAATTGGAACTATAATTGAAGTGTCACTTAAAACACTGTTTGCTGCGCTTACATATTCAAGGTTTCTCAAGGGACATGAATTTCAAGCAATTTGTGAATTTAATTGAACACGTTTCTTACTGTTCATAAGCTATTTAAAACTTGGCAGCTTAATCCATATATAAATTTGCAGTAACTCATTACCAAACGTGTGATTTGAGGTGCACATAAGTGAGTCTCTTTATATATAAACGAACTGATGTGCTTTCAGATTATAAAAACATTGTACTGTTTTTACCAAAGGTCATGTATGGAAAAGACAAAAAGACATTTGTTCATAACCATCTTGATAAATGAGGGCCAATGTTTGTGTATAACAGAGATCTAGCCTTAAGTTCAATCTTAAAGAATTAAAGTCATTATTTGTTCAAGGCTATATTGGCTTTCCTTAAAAAATGTGAATGTGAATCTTAACACCCCCCAGAAATTTTTTTTTCACTTTTTACTTTCCCCTTTCTCTCACCACCAGTGCAGAGCGTCCTGATCTCAGGGCCTCAAACATGCTCCCTCTTGTTCTCCTTTCTGCTCCGTCCGTCTCGGGCTGTGGGGAAACTGTTTGCTTTGGCATGCGAGAGGCTCCAGGGGTGTGTGTAACTGAAGAAACGAGGGTGCTGTTATCGGCTCTCTGTCTACGCCGTTTAGAAGGCTGAGGAAGACATGACCAGACCGCTTAGTTACACCGCTCCCTCTTTGCGATCCAAAAAAAGGTTTGTGCAAAAGTGTGTGTGTGTGGTTGTGTATACACATGATGCTTTTTGTGTGATGAATGCTGCACAACATCATTCAGCAAAATACCCATGATCCTCCATGTTTATCACTACTTCCACCTCCAAGCAAGCCGTGCCACACTTGAGTACCCCCATGGTGAATTAAACTCTTCTTATCGGGTATCTGGAGTACTGATCTGGCACAAATGTGCGAAGCTAAAAATAGCGGCAGACCATCGACTGATCAGTTGCACAGACATCCTGATTATTATCTCTGTCTGGAATTCCTTCTATATGAGCACAAAGGCTGTAGGGTCAGGCAAAGTTTCTTACTCTTCTCAAAAGCTGTTTTTGGCAGATTTAAGAGGCCAGCTATTTAAACAGTCTTTAAAAAAGCACATTAATATTTTAGATATTTAAGATTAATATTTATTTGCCTACAGTTGTTTTTTCTTATCCCTACAAAGATTAACCTTACATTTCTTCAAGTTCAAGATCACAGTTGCCTTCTAGTGCTTCCTGGTTGAAAAAAAAACCCATTTGAGATTCAGTCAAATGAAATGCACAGCCCCTTTTGTTTATGTTTATGTTTATGTGTGTGTTGGATTCAAATACCTCTACGTGCCCAACTGAAGATAAACTGGCACACTTGGTATTGTCTGACAACAAGGGAAGCCATTAAGTAAAAGTTCGGTCTTCTTTATTTTCCCTAAACATTAAATTGCCATATTCGCACTCTGCTGTTCAAAACAAACTTGCTGGGTATCGTGCTTTCTTTAATGCTCCCTTTTTTTTAGTTTCAAAATGGTTTATTTGAATTTCAAGTATGTTACTACTCAAGCCTAGTCATTATCAGATAACCTCCAGAGAAACTCCTCATAGAGGCAGAGGTAGAGTTTTGCGATGGGAAAGCAACACACGCACACACGCACGCACGCACGCACACACAGCCAGGATAAAGACAGCCTGGGCTTCCCAGTCGTTATCACTGTTTTGTAAAGAAGCCTACTCACTGTTGCACCCAGAGCTGGTCCCTGTTTTCGCTTGGCGTTTTTCATGTTGGGTTCAAAGTCTTCGTCTGATCTTAAAGAATCATCTGGTTCCTCGGGACTCAAACTACACACAGACGCACACAAATCAGCTGTTATAAGCCTGAAACCCGGGTTTTCATTGTTAATGTTGTCATTGTTCAAATTTTATATTTTAAAATCTCATCTTTAAACTTTTTTACTAGTTGAAGAGAATGGCATGGTTATATGAGCAAAGTCTGCATAAAATATAGTACTAACCTGTCCAGGTCAGACTCGGCCAGTACCATGTCGTTCAGGTTTTTCATATCCCGATGAGGAAACGATGGCAGCACTTTATCCAAATGAAGTTAGCTTGCACTACCTACTTCAAATGACAAAACAATTTGATGTATTACCATTTTCCTTTAACTTAGCTATGTCTGTGAACCAGTTTCAGCTACAGCACTGTGGAGAAGTCTTGAGGCCCCCTATTTTTCTTCAGTATAGATTGGTATAGATATTAATACAGTCGATCCTCTCATCTACGGATACCGCATTAATGGATATCAGATGCAACGGACAAAATCCGCTGGTCCGAATACATAATCCATTAACCAGAATGTCCGGTATAAAAGTTTAAAATTGCCTGGTGTTGCATGTGAGTCCTGTAGTTCAACAATTGTCCGCTAGGTGGCGGTGGCGTGTGTGCTACTAGTTGTTTACCAGCGTCGGTTGAGCTGTGGTTGTTGTGAATCTATACTGTTTTTTGGCGATTATTTGTTTTTTCACTGTTCTTCTGCCCAGTGCTGTCATTATGCCACCCAAAGATAAGTCTAGTGGTTAAAAAAAAAGTGTCAATCTTAGTATTGGCCAGAAATTAGAGCTCATTAAGAAGTCTAGTGTTTATGAGGAGTATGGTGTGAACACACATAAGGGAAATGACATTTACAATTATATTTACATTAGTATTTTATGTACTTACCTATTTATGTTGGTCGTTATGCTGCTTGTCAGTTGTACAGTACTTAGGTAGCACTTTTATGGACCTTAATGGTGTTTTTGTTTGTATTTCCACTATTTTAACCCCCCACACCTCATCGGACTATTCACACCAACGGACAACCTCTCCCCCCCAGTTAGTCTGTTAATGAGAGGATCGGCTGTATTTTATTTTATGACTTGAGTCAGTACAAAAACATTTTAGTTTTCCAAACAAGACTTTTCAAAAACATTAACTGCACTGCTATAAAATTTTGTATGCCAGTAACATATTATGCAAGAGACCACTTTTCAGACAAAAAAAAAAAGAAAAAAAAAAGAAAGAAAAAACACAATGAAGACTCCTGGGTTTTGTTGAGAGTAAAAAAAAAAAGGAGAAGAAGCAAGTGCAAGTCAAAATCTCTAGAAAATCTGAGCCAGATTCACCAAGATGTTCAATAAGAACAGGAGGTCATTTCCTTATAATACTGTACACGTTGTACCTGGGACTTTTATTTAAGGGTACGACGGAGTATTAGGGCCACACATGAAGGAAAAAAAAATTGCCATGTCAACATTAAACTCGAAATTTTCGAGAATAAAGTTGAACTCAAATGTCGACTTTAATCTCAACGTGTCGACTTTAATCTCGACATTCAAAACTAGTTCGGAGAGAGAGCAACCGCTCCACAGCTGCAGTCGCAGATGCACATAATGTGAACACAGGTGTAACCATTGATGTCCTTGCATCTGCCCATTTCCAGCAATTTCAGTTTGCGAGAATGTGGCCACTTCTTAAAGGTTTGTATGATTTCTCCTTCTGAACAAACAAAGTTTTCGGCACAACCTTTTCAGTGTCCTTACACGAATTATCACACTGTTGTTCTGCGCTAAAACAGCGAGGATTTCTTTATTGTTAAACCTGATTCTGAAGTACAATTTGACCAAATCATCTACACGAGGCATGTTGAGTCGTCGGCCAATTGATCGGTCTGAGTTCAACATTATTTTCGACATTGAGTTTAATGTCGACATGTCGACTTTAATCTCGTCATGGCAAAAATATATTTTTTCTTTGTGTGTGGCCCTAATACTCCGTTGTGTAAGGGGGCACACAAATATAGTTTTCTTTAAAGTAGAAAAGTCATCTTTAGTTTACTTTTTTTTAACTGGGTGGCTCAAGACTTTTGCACAGTACTGTACTGTATCTGCCTAAGTGACTGGAGGTCCCACCAGTGAGCAATGAATGCAGCCCTTTCAACTGAAGACAAGACATTACAAGGTAGAAATGACAAGAATGGTTATGATGATCACTATTCAATATCCGGAAAAACACAACTAGATAATGTGCTCTCTTAAACTCACATAATAAAAATATTTCAGTGGACCAAAAGAACTTATTTCACTGTTTTCCCCCTAGGGTTATTCGCTCATATTCACCTCTAACACAACAGGACAGTACAGAAGAATGTCCCAAAATGGTGATTATTCTTGATTACACATTAAAAACTACATGATTTTTAAAAAAAATCACAAAACAGGATTTTCTTGATTCAACAATAAAGAAATTATAGTTCAAAACTTTCTCACGAGAACACCTTCACTTGAATAATTATATTTTCTTGACAGGAAAAAAAACTACCAAATTGCTTGGGTTTTTTTTGTTTTGTTTCGTTTAAAAATACCCTGTTCACCTATAGTGATTTAATATTATATTAGAGGATTTCTCACGAAAAACTCGCCTCGTCTGTCACACATTAGCACGTGTTAATATCAACACTATATTTTAAGCCCACTTTTTCTTCAGTTTATTAAAAGCACATAAATTAATACCCTCGACCGCTGATAATCATTCCAGTTAGCTAAGGTCTAGGTATTTATGCTCTAGTGTAGTAATGCGACAACTTTTTGGCGTTTTCGTTCACAGCTAATGTTGCTAACAGCGTACTATAATGATTTACCTTACCGGGACTTTATTTTCAGTTTTTTTTCGTGGCTTTCCTGGCTGTACAGCAGTACTCTGTCAAAGGTACATCTCAGTCTGTCAGCGTTCAGCTACTTTGCGCAACGCGCGAAAAATTCCTCTCAGAGACAGTGCCTTCTGATTGGTTAAAAGGTCAGTAACTGTGATTGGCTGGAAACAGTACTTGGTAAGCCGTGATTGGTTATTTTACAAAGTTCTGCCCAGCAACACTAAAACAGGCACTGTGCGCGTGAATCGTCGGTCAGCTTTGTTCTGGCATTTTGGCATTTTTTTGTGTAAATAAGACACCGGT
This sequence comes from Chrysichthys cranchii, assembly GCA_030068335.1. Classification (NCBI taxonomy): domain Eukaryota; kingdom Metazoa; phylum Chordata; class Actinopteri; order Siluriformes; family Claroteidae; genus Chrysichthys; species Chrysichthys cranchii. The sequence continues at coordinate 14,297,349 of JAQMCW010000008.1, read as the reverse complement.
TGTGCAAATTGTACTGTACTTAATGGTTTAGGCTACTTTACCAAAATAACATCCCTACATCTGTTATGATGTTCTGGAAGCTAGATTTACACTGACAATAAAATAGCTATAGATTTATACTGTGGTGTGATGCTCTGAATGGGATATACTGTATAATCTCTCTAAACAGACTAATCAGACATTATGTTTAAACCGTGTATTATAAATGTATTCTATGTGTCAAACTTGTAAATTGTTGGAATATACTAGAAATAAAAGTATATTTATTGTGAAACAAATTAAGATAAGACAGTACACCATGTTCGGCGCATGCGCAATATAGCGGCGGTCCTGTTCTGTTCTGCGCATGCGCACTAACCAAGCGCATGCCATTTTGATAAGCATGCTGTTACGTCAGAACGTCCCATTATTAGCTGTGGGTTTGTACAGTACAGTAGCTGATTTGTATTAATGCGCTCATTCACGGGGCCTCGACTGAATAAGATTAATAATAATGTGTTGTTTAACAAAGAAAAAATCAATTCAATTTTATTTGTATAGCGCTTTTAACAACAGAACATTGTCGCAAAGCAGCTTGACAATACATAATGTCCAATTAAAGACTTATTAATTAATAAACATATTCATAAGTTCATATATATAAATATATAGATATATGCCTATCCCCGATGAGCAAGCCTGTGGCAATGGTGGTAAGGAAAAACTCCCTCAGATGACAAGAGGAAGAAACCTTGAGAGGAACCAGACTCAATAGGGAACCCATCCTCATTTGGGTGACAGCTAATGCTATTATAACAGCCCACATCTACGTTCATGTGTTATGTGGTCAGTTTAGTTGTAGAACAGCAGTTCACTGTGGTTTAAGAATAGTCTGTTTAGCTTCAGCTGATCACCAACAGAGCCTCAAGTGCAAGACGATCCATGACAATCCAAGTCACGGCCACTGCAGAAGAACCGCCGGTGCCAGCAGCAGGCCAGCGCCTCCCTTCCTCATTTCCGCAAGTGTTACCGTTTCAGGTTTCTCTGAGCTTGCTTAAGTAAAGTGTCAACGTCTAGTGCATTTAGTCTGCTTTTCACAGGGGCTGGATCAGTCATGATTTGAATCTGAAAGAAAACAGATCACTTTATTTGTAAGAAACTTGCAGGAACAGAAATAGACCTGGGTTCAGAAAGACTTGGGTTCTTTGGGTTTAAGGATTAATTAACACAAGCTTAATTCTGGAAATATAAAGTAAAATATGGATTATTTGTGCAAGGCTCACATAATTGGTAAAATAGTTAGTATAGCTCAAATACAATCACTTGGATTGTGTTGCATGTAAACGGGTTTAAAACGAAGGACAGTAACGAAAACAGGGATCAACCTTCTCATAGCTTTATTGTGAACAAGAGGATGATGGCTATTTCAGTGTATATACAGTGTGTGAGTGTGTGTGTGTGTGTGTGTGTGTGTGTGTGTGTGTGTATATATATA
>JAQMCW010000008.1:14255825-14267177 GCA_030068335.1 Chrysichthys cranchii | reverse complement strand
CTTCATCTGGACAACCTGCTGCCGGAGGGTTTCAGTCACTTTAGAACGGCTCAACATCTTGCAAAGTCATTGATAACAGGAAAGTTCGGCTGCCAGTTAAATAGGATTTGTCAGATATTTAAGGAAATTAGCACCAGCTGCCAGATAAACACCAATAACTGGAAGGTATCTGGAAGTGTTCTCTAATTTTGATCAGTGCTCTTTTTCAAATATCTCATTTAAGTTTCTTATATTGTGCTTCTTTAATTTATGTAACTCATGACATATGGTTAAAATACTGCTCTTTTACTTATGTTTGGATCATTTCCAAATAGGATTACGTAGTGACCTCGACATTTAGGAAACTCTAGGTTGTTCTCTAATTTTGATCTCCACTGTAGAGGGGAAGACAGTGGGTGAGAAAGAGGGTGAGATACAGAGGGAGGGGTAGCTTGAAGAAAGAATGCATGTAACCAGCACAAAATTAAAAAAACATTTTTTAGTTCATATCACGCAGTCATCATCATCAGTCGATTGACTGTCATTGTGGGGGTGCCAGGATGGAAGTGTCAATTAAGACTCTTCACTTTTCCCAGTTATTGGCAGCTGGTAGCAAAGCACTGGGTCTTTAGCCAGTCCAATTTTTGGTATTGTCCTGCCAGGATTTGTGCTGGCAGCCCCTGCAGCACTTTTCCTTTGATGTTCCTTGGAGGATGGTCTTGGCCAGAGAGCTGTGGCGGGTTACTTGATATATCAGGCAAGCTTGCAGCACCTGATAATGTTGCGGACTGATTCTTGTTTGCAGCCTGGGTGGTCATGGTCTGCCTGACATGCAGTTATAGACAAAATGCAATTTTGTCAGGTGAAAGAACAGTTCACTTATATGAGTATAGATACTAGATGCATTCAGTATCTATACCACTTAATCATCAAGATTGCAAGGAAGCTGGAGCCAAACCCAGTTGACTTCAGGCAAGAGGCAGGGTACAACCTGGACAGGTCACCAGTTGACTGCAGAACTAACACAGAGATGACCAATCATTCATACTCACATTCCCACCTATGAAAAATTTTAAGAAGCCATTTGACCTAATCTGCATGTCCTTGGACTGTTGAAGGAAACCCCACAGACAATGACGCTCCACAGAGAAAAACATCAGAAGCCCACAAGATTCGAACCCAGAACCTTCGTGCTGGAAGCTGGAAGACAGTGCTAACTATTGAACTACCATGCTGCTCAGATGCTAGAGGCAAAAATGAAATTTCACTTCCTAGTTAAACAAATGAGAGTGCTGTTGTTCTGTGAATGTTGGATAGCCACCAGGAGGGGCAAGATTCACAGGGATACATTTTTGTGCATGTATATTTCAGTTCAATTTATTGGTATAGCACTTTTAACAATGGCCACTGTCACAAACCAGCTTCACAGACATATTTAAATTCCAGTTATAAACTTATTAATCTATAAATGTATCCATAAATATACATACTTAGATGTCACCCTAATGAGCAAGCCTGTGGCAATGGTGGCAAGGAACAACTCCCTGATATGATAAAAGAAGATACCTTGAGAGGAACCAGACTCAAAAGGGAACACATCCTCATTTGGGTGGCACCACATAGTGCCATTGTAACTAACACACTTCTACAACCATGTGTAATATACAGTGGCGGAACAACTGCACACAAGGCCCCGGGGCAAAACACTGAGGGCAACCCCCGGTGACTGTATTGGACTGGGTGCGATCGGTGTTTTGTGTTTTTGGGAGGGGCCTTTTATGGCTGGGGGGAGGGCCCTCTACATTCCAGGGGAGGGCCCCCTACGAACGAGGGGAGGGCCCCCTACAATACATGGGAGGCCCCGCCCACCCCGCCTGTAGCTCTGCCCCTGGTAATATGTTCCAAAAGTAATTTAAGTCCTAAGCATTGTAGCAGAACCACTCAAGTCAACAGCAGTCCAACACCATCTTTACAGATTCTAGCTGTATGTTGAGGAGTTCATATAGGGCCATCCTCCAGAGAAGTGAGTAGATTTCAAGTGATGCTAACTCCTGTGTAAGCCTGACAAGACCTTCTGACAAAGTCATGAAATAATGTATGATATTTCCCTGGAAGCTTCTCTCACCAGGTTCCACAGATACGTACAGCATTACCTTTCAGTTTCACCCTTCCTAACTGCCACGGCCGTGAGTATCACCTACAGGACATTCCACAAATATATGAGGAACAGAAACACCTTAGTTATAGCTGGAATGGTGTTCAGAGATGATGTCCAGAGAGGTGATGTTAATCTTGTGGAACTTGGAATTATGCCAGGTGATGCCCAGAAAGCAGCGAAGTAAAGTAGAAGTAACAATATGGTGTGACACACCACTAAGTAATGCCCATGAAAAGGAGGCACTCTTTGTAGAGTGGCATGCCATGGCTTCCACCACCCAGCAGGCCATTCTTTATTCGCAAAAGGGAGCTCCTCATGTCTTTCCTTCCTGACAAAGGAACAGAAAGTCTCCGCATGACTGCTGTCCTATCTAAACAGTGCTTAGTAATTAGGATGCTACCAGGCTGTTAGTATTACGGGAACTGAATGGCACGCCAAGTCTAATCGATGACATCATGTACATCATTTGCAGAAAAGTGTATGCCAAATGGCATATAAGATCCACTCTTGCATTCAGTAGTGTTTCCTGGACTACTAGCTTGCAGTCTTCACTTTGTGATTGATTCACATGGAATAGGAATTGGACAGACCAATCAAAGTGATCCAGTCCTGTATCTTATTATAAGGAAAATGTAAGGCTTTTGGGAACCAACTCAGCCCTTTCAAATTTACACTTAGACAGAAACTACTGTTCTTCTTTTGAACAAGAAAATATGTTGAGTAGAAGTCGTTGTTCTGAACCATTGTGTCCACCTTTTCAACTTTTTCAATACTTCTGTCCAAGAGGGAATAAACATTTACATTTACATTCATAGAATTTATCAGATGTACTAATCCAGAGTGACTTACAGAAGTGTTAGTTTGCCTTGAGTTGGGGAGGGAGGTTAGGACAGTATGAAAAGACAACACAAGATGAGGATTATTACAAGTAGATTAGCTTAGTGCTAATTCAAGTGCTTGTTGAAATAGTAGGTCTTTAGTCATCGTTTGAAGACAGCCACTGACTACCGGTAAGTTGCTTAAACAACCAAGGGAGGTCATTCCACCACAAGGGTGCCACTAGAGAGAAGAGCCTTGATGCATCTCTTCCTTACCTGATGAGATGGTGTTTCTAGCTGAACGATGCTGAAGTCTTGGAGGGTGCATTGTGCAGAACTGAGTGTGATAAGTGCCTTGGTTATGTGGATACTGGCCTGGTTTGGTATTTAAAATCTTGGGAAGGTGCAGTTACATTTTAGAACATTTGCAGTCTTAGATGGCATGCACAGGCAGACCAGTCAGGAGTGAGATACAGCAGTCCAATCTTGAGATGACAAAAGATGTAACAAGTGCTTCTGTGGCCTCTTTAAATCGAAATTGTTGGATCCTCCTGATGTTGTATAATGTGATTTAGTCAGGTTAGCAACTTGACATGAGAAGTACAGTCGGTTGTCCATAAGTACCCGAAGGTTGTGTGCCTTGTCCTGATCACAAATTCACAAGATATAGGGATGCATCTCATCAGCATAGCAGTGGTATTGCAACCCAAGAACCCATGTGAGGATCTTCCCTCACCAAGAGAGCAGGTATAGATGGAGATCAGAGGAGGTCCCAGTACTGATACTTTTGATCCACCAGATGTAGCAAATCACTGCCATTCTGTATCACTAATGCAAAGACTCATGATGATGGACAGTGTCTTGTGACTGACTTTGTTAGAGGCTGCTGAAAGGTCAAGGAGGAACAAACATGTTATGTTAAAGTGACAACATGGTTGGTGCGTCATACTGACAAAGCGCTGAGCCCCAGGACATTTGAATTAGAAAATTGGAGTATCCCTTATGAATATTGGCATCAGGTTACACTGATCTATTCTGCTGAACACAGGGACACATGAAAAGGTGGAAACCTGTGTGTGTGTGTGTGTGTGTGTGTGTGTGTGTGTGTGTGGGTGTGTGTGTGCAAGTAAATGTCAGGGCGTGAGAGCTGGTATGACAAAACCAAGGTAGAGCCAGTCAGCTCTCTCTCTCACTCACACACACACACACACACACAAACACAAACACGCACACACAAACACACACACGCTCACTGAGTAGGCATACACTTTTGCACTCACAGTAGCGAACTACAATTTGTTTGATAGATAGATAGATAGATAGATAGATAGATAGATAGATAGATAGATAGATAGATAGATAGATGCAGATGTAAATTGTCTATTGATTTGTCCATGTTTGTATCTGAAATGTTGAAGGAAAATACACCAGCCAGAAACTACGATAATGAAGAATAAATATACTGTGATATATAAAATCTCTCTCACACACACATAAACACACACAATTGTAACTGATTCCTATAATTTAACTGACTTCTCTTACACTCCCTCCACAGTGATGATGCTCTAACATTACCGTCACATCACAGTACCTCCTCAAATTAGTAGTGATTGTGTGTATGTGTGTGTGTATGTTCATGTTCACAGTCAAGCTCCTTACCGTCTTCATCTTGATCAAACACCGGCAACTCGCGTGTCTGATTCACGCCCATATTCTGGTGCATTCAGCCCACGCGAAGGATTTCCCTTACGGTGGGAACCAACATCCCGAGGTGCCAGACAACATTTACATCAAATCTGTGTCATACTTATCACACAGCAGTCATACAGCCATCATACTTTTGTCATACAGTCATCATACAGCCATTGTACATACTTTATAGATCCATTACAGAGCGAGCTGCTGCTTCCACTGGACATTTACACTCTGAGAGAAATCTGCTTTCACTTAGAGAGAGAGAGAGAGAGAGAGAGAGAGAGAGAGAAAGAGAGAGAGAGAGAAGGAGAGAGAGGGTTTGCATGATGAGTCAGAAAGAGGAAGAGCCAGGGGTGGGGAAAGACTAGAGAGACAGAAAGGAAGGGGGAAGGGAGAGAGTATGCCAGGAGCATATAAACAATTAGCTTTATTAGCTTTTATGTCTGGTAGAGCTTGGTTTTCCGTACATGCTTCATGACCCATAACACCATCGCTTGGACACATCCTAAAATCTTTTGTTACTTTGTGTCATGTCACATATCAAGTTACCCTCACTGAACATCATTTTTAAAAATAAAAGTGCTAGAAATAAATAATAGCATTAAATAATATGCATTACACTAGGCCCTAAAGCTAAAATTTTAAATAGTACATATACAAAAAGTATTTCAACTGAAACCTTTTTTTCTAATACAGTTTTAAATATAAATGTATAAATTGATTACAGTTGCTTTTGCACCTGTAGCATCCTGTGAAGCAAGCTCCGCTGGGTTCATTGGACAAACACTTCCATGTTCGTCTTAGTACTGTTGCTGAATTTCTAGCTCTTTCTACAATATTACTAAGCCTTTTGTTCAACACAGTTTGACTCACTTTCTGGCCTATGCTTTATGTCTTGTTTACCTACTTACCCAAGTCTAATTCATATGTCATCCACTGCATGTTTATCATTTTATCATTTATCTTGACTGTTCTTTTCAACAAAAAAGTTAAAATCCGGCACCTACACAGACATCTCAAAAGTAAATAGACACCCCTCATTACGTTTTATCTATGCGGACACAACCTGGCGCTTCAAACTTGTTAATATATCATTATTTTTCATTTCAGATTGCAGTATATTAATTGTTCTTCTTCTTCTTTTCTTGTCGATGGGCTAAACCAGGCCGGCCCAGAACATGGCCAGATCGATGGCCTTTTGATTGGCCTCATTCAAGTCCTCCATGGTGCAGGGGGCAGGGCAGTCTGGGCATAACAGCAGGTGTCCCATAGTTTGTGTGGTGCCGCAGTCACACTGGTCATTGTCGGAAAAGCCCCACTTCTTACAGTTTGCCCTGCATCTACCTACACCTGCCCGGATTCGATTCAATCCCTTCCAGGTTGCCCAAGGTAGGTGGTGTCCTGAGGGAAGGTGTTCCGCAAGAGGGACCTGGGCTTCCATTTGAGGGAATTTCTCAGCCCACAGCTCCAATCTTGTTGTAGGTGGATCTTTTATGATAGGTGTTGAGTAGTTAAGGAAGCTGCGGCGACTCTTGAGACGCGAAGGAGGTGGGCTGTGGTTGTAGAGAGGGTGCCTGCTGTCCTCAGACTGCTTTAATATTTTGGCTGCGCATGTGATCTCACGCCTTACGGTGGGTGAGGCAATTCCTGCCAGGGAGTAGAGTTTGCCCAGAGGAGTAGGTTTTAAGGTGCCTGTAACAATTCGACATGATTCATTGAGAGCCGTGTCCACATTCCTCGCGTGGGCTGATCGTGCCCAGACTGGGCTTGCATATTCGCCCGCTGAGTAGGCAAGAGCTAGACAGCTTGTTCGAAGAACATGAGGGCTGGCTCCCCAGTGGCTGGTATATTAATATGAATATTAATTGTTTATAACAACTAGCCATGCCGTGAACACCAGAAGCAAAAGAGTTGTGTGGTTTTCAAAGAGGGCGTCTTGTGGGTCAGTCTGAGGGTGGATTTAGCCAGCGTATGACTGCACAAAACCTTGGGATTCCTCTTGTTACAGTCAACAGAGTGAATTCAAAAGCAAGGGAAAGGAATCAACAGCATCCCGCTCAGGTCGACCTGGGCCCTCTGACAGGTGTCTTCAGACTGTCAAGAGGATTGTTGGAAAAAATCCCCGTTGTAGGGCCGCTGATGTTGCAGAGCAACTCCAAGTGAGTCGGAGTACTTCTGTGAGGGATCTCCATCAAGCTCCTATGGCAGAGCAGCTAGAAGGGAGTTTCTAGAAATATATTATTCAAAAATGATGGTGTCTGTTTACTTTTAAGATGTCTGTGTAGATTTGTTTTAAGGCTTTGCCAATAGCTTGGGATCAGAAGGTTTCAATGACATCTGTTAGGTTCTCACAGCTCAAAGCCATGCATTCACTGAACAACAGATCTCAGCCTTCCATGCCACACTAAAAGGTCTTCCTGAACAGCTACAACAGTTGGTGCTTGATCTTTTTCCAGTCTTCAACTGTCCACGTTTGATAAGCTTGTATCCATTTTAGCCTCAGATTCCTGTTCACAACTGATCTTCTGCTTTTGTAGCCCATCCAACTTAGGGTTTGGTGTGTTGTCTATTCTGAGATGCTTTTCTGCACACTACAGTTGTAAAGAGTAGTTACCGGTACTCGAGTTACGGTAGACTTCTTAACAGCTCTGTGCAGTCGGGCCATTTTTCACTGATGGTCTCTTGAAAAAGACATTCCTGCCAGTAGAACTGCTGCTCACTTGATGTTTTTCCACCTCATTCTGAATAAAGACTAGACTGTTAGACTGTTGCCTTGTTGATGATGATGATGATGATGATGATGATGATGATGATGAGGAGCTGTTTCTGAAATACTAAAACCAACACTTCTGGCACCAATAAACCATGCCACAATCAAAGTAACTAAGATAACAATTTTCCCCGTTGATGTTTGCGGTGAGCGTTAACTGAAGCTCCTGTATCTGAATGAGTTTATCCACCTAAGGATTCCTCAAATCTTAGGGTTAGGCAATTAGTTGTGATGGTTATGGTAAGAGTAAGGGGCTAGGGAATGCATCATGTCAGTGTCCTCACAAAGCTAGAGGTAGAGGTGTGTGTGTGTGTGTGCGTGTGTGTGTGTGTGTGTGTTGGGATGTTACCAAATCCATGTGTTTGTTAAAAAGTACCACTAGATGGAGACACACACACACACACACCCATGCACACACACACACACACCCAGCCACACACACACACACACACAGGCATTAGTTATTAGGCACACGTCGCTCATGTACGTGTTATAGGGTGTCATTACTGTGACAATACCAACTCTCTAGTTGTACACATGCTGTCATTGTAGCAGAGTCCATGTCGCCCATGGTGGGGTGAATTCAGAGAAGGTTTGATGACACAACTTAGATTAAGTTAGATTAAGTTAACTCCGTAGAAACAGCCAGAGGGAAGAGGTGCACATTTCCCCACTAAACATTAATGAGGTTTTAGTCTTTGATATTGCATGCATGTATGTATGTATGTATGTATGTATTTATTTATTTATTGTTATTTCGTAGTGTTTGGCCTCGCGGGTGGGTGGTGGGGGGAGGGGGGTCGGTGCACGCGCCTCCGTCCTGTGACGTCATTCCGGTCCCTTATAAACCAAAGCAGCGCGTTTTCGCGCAGACCCGAAGAGTCGCGCGCACTTAAAAACTCCACGGAAATGAGTTCGGCACGCGCTCACTGCTTTGCCGCACTCTGTGTACTCGTCTTCTTGAGTGTGGTGCACGTGGGGAATTGCGCGCCCCCGACCTGTTATTCACGCGCTCTCCAACTCGGTAACGAGATCATGGACCTGCTGGAGAAGACGCACAAGTCTCCGCGCACGGTGAGCCACACACGCACGCACGCGCCTTCACGTCTCGCACTCCTGCTTAGTTTCTCATCTTGTTTGTGTTTACAGAAGGACTGCGCTGAGATTTTCCCGAAGATGTTTCTGGACATTCATGTAAGTATGTTATACCCAGCCTTTATGCCATGAATAACTTTTTGGTAACTACAAATAGATAGATAGATAGATAGATAGATAGATAGATAGATAGATAGATAGATAAGGTGGTGCATAGTTTAGCACTGTTACCTCACACAAGAAGGTTCTGGGTTCAAGGTGACTATGGCTTTTCTGTGTAGAGTTTGCATGTCCTCCCTGTGCCTGTGTGGGTTTCCTCTGGGTGCACCGCTTTCCTCCCACAGCCCAACAACATGCGGATTATGTCCAAACTCTAAATTGTCCCTTGTCCAAGCTTCTGGGATCCGAACCTTGTAACCTTCTGAGGTTTCTCCGTGTGGAACTTCTTTGTTTACGTGGTTTCCTCTGGCTTCATCTGGGATCTTAAACTTGTCCATAGGTGTGAATGGATGTTCATCTCTGTGTCAGTCCTGAATTTGATTGGTGACTTGCCCAGAGTGTACCCAGGGTGTATCCCACTTCTCACTCAAAGATAACTGGTGTTGGCTTCCCACAACCCTTAATAAAGAAGCGGTATAGTTCATGGATGGGTAATATCATATAAACGACATTGTTCTTTTATATAAACTCCATTGTCATTGGAATTATACAGTACCTCCTTGGACATCTGTACATGATGAGCCAAACTGCTCTTCCTGATAGCATATCACAAAGCATATGCATGAAGTGTCATTAGAACTACCGTCCTTAGAGTGCTTTTTTGGTCATATACATCACTGGCGCATTGGAGGGAAGGGCGAATACGTGGGGAAAAAGCCCTGACACCCAGTGTAAATTCTGGTGGAGTGACACTGGGTTGTTTTGCAACTAGTGGTTAAGGGGTTTTTATGAAAGCTAGATGAGATATTAGACATTACAGGAAGGTTCGGGGTGCTGTTTTTCCAATTTTGGAAAATTTAAGTAACTATGTTACTTAAAAGGAGCATTTTATGTCCAGAAAACATGGCATCAAAATAAGACTATATGCCATTCAATATTTTTGAAAGTGAAAAATGCTCTATAACACAGGAACACTAATTTGAAGAATTCCTTGCTCAGGAATCTGATTAGACTCATGTGGTCCTCATTACCCCTTTGTGTAAATATGACTTAGACTGTGTTTCATTTCATCTTGTTTGTTCACGTAGTCTACATTTCTAAGCCTTTTCCCTCTCTTTGCAGTTTGTATGTTTGTATTCAGTGTTTCATTTTTGTTTCCATTTCCATTTTTGTTTACTCTGTCACTTGAGGGAGCTGCCACACAGACTCATGGGTAATAGGTAGCACTGAGGATACATCAATCTTGCCTTCAATTGAGGGCAGTTTGAAGGTATCTTGGAAAACATGAAATGAGAGTTTGATCAGTTTCGTATGGTCCTGGATGCCTTGCTGTCCTGTTAGACAGCCTCCTGGGATAACCTTTTCCCCATTTTGAACACTCCCATTAACTGTGTCAATGTCCAAATAATAGTAAACCTGACGGTATATGCTCTGTAGGAATGTAGAAACATGTCCCTAGGCTATATATGTATATTCAGATTGATTTATAACTTCTCAAACACTTTTGCTTTTAAGATAAAAGCTTTAAGAAATTTTGTTTCTGCAAGTGTTCCTCTAGAATGTTATCACAGCATGCTTCATGTGAATATTTTACCCAGAATTCCTGTGTGACGACTAAGCTGCGGGACTTCCTGTATGTGATGGAGAATCTGCCAGTGGATCACTGCAGGGAGCGACCTCGCATCATGATGCTGAAACGCAAAATCCGCGTCTTGTTCGAGATCATAAGCCGTGTGTGCTACCGGGTATAGTACTTATCATGCCTCACTGTCAACATATTATCACTTTATTACAACTAGATTATCACGGTATAGTCACTGTATTATATTCTTATTGTCACCGGGGTGAAACCTAACAAACTACATGTACTCTTATTACTGAACTTGAGTAATGCTACGGTTAAAGAATTCTAGTTCAATCACAATAATTTTACCTCAGCTTTTTAAAAACAAAAAAGGCAACTTTATTACTATTATCCAAATTTTAATCACCGTTACAAAGTTTTAAAAAAAGGTATTCACAGAAGACTGTAAGAACCAATCAAAATAAACTTCATGCTGAAAGACTAAACTTCAGTTGCCGAATGCTTAGACAGCAGCACTTTAGACAGATGAGCATCTTTGACGAATGCTTACAGGACTTCCTGATACTATAAAAACCCATACAACTACCACTAGTGTGTAAGGTGCATGCGTGATGCATAGCTAACTGCATTGCTAGAAAGATTGAGGAATTAACACGAGCTAGGTAGCTAGCTAATGAACCTAGCAAGTACTGAATCCCCAAACGCATTCGGTTTAGATAGGTAGCCAGCTAACATTATCTTTCTGTATATACTGTTGATAATCAGTGTGGTGTTCATTTCATCATAACTCCCTTGGTTAGTTAACACAAGAAAGAACAGAAAATAGCACACTGTCAGATTAGCTGTCTCTGTTGTAGACGGTTGTAATTTTTCACCAGATGATTTATTCACTCTTAGAGTAATATATCTCTGTATGAGTAATATTTCTAATCAAGTACAGTGGAACCTTGGATTGCGGGTAACTTGATCTGTGAGTGTTTTGCAAGACAAGCAAGAAATTGTAATAAATTTTGACTTGATGAACGAGCGAGGTCTTGCAATACAAGTAGTATGCGTACACTTCGTCTGCTGAGCCTCACGTGATCACAAC
>JAQMCW010000008.1:14175484-14204060 GCA_030068335.1 Chrysichthys cranchii | reverse complement strand
GAAAAGATGCATGCAGGCATACAATTCTCATTATATATTAGTAGTAGACCCTTTAGAAAATATGTGTACAAAATATTTCAGTTATATCTGTAAATTAAGGTATTTTACTTACCGCCTGTTGTACAAGTTTGAGGCAGACATCTCCTTCCAGAGGTGCAGGCAGGGAGTAAAGGGGCCTGGTCATGTGTCCATTTACACAAGTTACATGACATTGATACAATTTAGAGGAGACAACCTTTTTTTTATTTTTTAACTTGCATTAACTGCCCAAAGACAAAACAACACTTTTAGAGCTTCCAAAATAAAAAAAAAATAAAAAGGCAACAATTGTTGCCGGTGGGATTAAACGTTAATATTCCCGTGTTTGCTTTCTCCGGTTCTGACTAAGTTTCTGTTTCTTGTTATTCAACCCCACCACACCGGACAACAACAGAATAACCCACACTTTTCCTTTAAAAAGACTCGTGGCTGGTGTGAGGGAGAGGGGGGATGACTTTCACTACAACTCACAGAATCACTGCAGTCTATCGGCTCACTGGGATCCCTTTCTCTTCATGCGACTTTAACAAGGAAACTATCCAATGATCGCTGCTTTTGCTTCCTTTTGAGGATTTGGGGGAAATGCGACATTGCATCGTCATTAAACAGATTCACTGCTCGCACTGCTACAGCCTTATTCGGGTGGCGCTTTTCTACAAAGTTTTGCACTCTTTCCCACATTTTACACATCTCCCTGATCTCTTTGAAGTGAGGGATTCCTCAGGCTATTTCTACGCTAGCGCTGATGTTGACTATACGGGTGAGCCACAATCCCACAGTGAGGGAGAGAGAGAGTTGTGAGCACGTGAGGCTTGGCAGACGAAGCGTATGCATACTACTCGTATTGCAAGACCTCGCTCGGTCATCAAGTCAAAATGTATAAAAATTTCTTGCCCGTCTTGCAAAACACTCACAAACCAAGTTACTCGCAATTCCAGGTTCCACTGTACATTTATACTGGCACTATAATGAACACAAAAGCAGCACTCTAGAGAAAAAGAAAGACTGAATGACAATGACACTTACAGGTATCGATGGCCACCAGGGTGTCATCAAAATCCTCCTCCTCATCTTCCGCTGGAGGTTGAGGTGAGCGGGACCTATAATCAAACAAAGGAGTAAACATAATCACACTGAGGCAAGGTGTAAAACTGCTCCTTTAAAACATTCGGCTTATACCAATACACGTTTTCAGGACGGCCAACGTGCCTACCTTTTGTCCTCTCGATGCTCGTAGTAACCATATCCATGGGCATCATCGTGGTGTCTTTTGCGGCCGTAATGAGCCTGGTTGTCCTGATGGGATGTGTAGCGTGAACCCTGTTGGTCCTCTTCCCATTCACTGGGTGCTCCAGGTTCCTGCTTCTGTTCTGGCTTTACACCATCATCATCTTCCTCCTCCTCGTCCTTCACTTCACCTGCTTGTGCATTTTGCTCTATAGGCACAAGAAGAGGTTCACTTAAGCAGTGAGTATTTTTATTTTTAAACTTTGTCCTGAAGCTATAAGACATTGCTTGTCTCTAAAACATCCTTTGTAGAAAAAACAGCTCGAGTATGTATAATTCTAAGGCTTGCATGGAGTGATGACAAACTATGTGTAACAGAAGTAAGCTATTTCTGTAGACACAGACGAGGACACTGCAGAGACCGAATGCGACCTGACCTTCTGAATAAACAGGCAGCGTCTCCGTTTCAGGCTTGACTTTAGGCTCCTCGACAACCTCAGCTCTGCTCACACTGACATCCAGAGGGAACTCAGGAACATCGTGATCTACATCAGGAGTGACTGTTGTCTCATCTTTGATCGGAGAGCCCTGGTCTTCATGCTGTCCCAGGTGGGGCATGTCTTCATAGCCAGGCTCGTCCTCATCTGCAGTTGCACATGTGGAATAACAGTCTCAGCCTTAGATGCTCTGCTAACATAATACTGACCATCTGGTCTGATATCTCCGCAGACAGTTCCGGCCACAAGCTTCAGGATGTAAAGTTGCAATCTGATTGGCTCTCTGCACTTTCGAGCTTTTGGAGCAAGACATATTGCCCCATGCATAAGTATTTACCCCCATGTAAAATATTAAGGGGTAGGGGACTGATATCATGCATTGCAGAAATGTTTTAAGGTATTGTGTCATGATATTTTTTTTCAGTACCTGCTTCAGTTGGGCGGCCATCGTCAGGTGTGATTTCCTGTCCATCCAGTCCTACTGATTCGTTCTCTAAAGCGGCCCTCAACCTGTCCACCAGGTCCGCCTTGAGCCCACGGGTGTCTAACCCTCTCTTCTGCAGCTCCTCCTTCAACTCGTTCACTTTCAGCTTCTTCACATCAACGTCCATTGTAAATTAAGGTGTAACTGTACAAAATGTTTGCATATGGAAAAAGTGGAGGGTTAACAACAAGGAGTCGTGCAACCTGTCAAACATGTTAACCATATAACCTCCTAACCTTCAAAAAAGAAAATGATTTCACCATGTACCCACTATATAGTGCACTATTTTGGGAATTCGGTTATTTTGCACCCTAGGAAGTAAACTACACCCTGATGACACTTTGTAGTTTGTAGGGAATAGGGAGAAATATACAATTTGGGACACATCCCCCGTCATATTAGCGCAACAGTGGTCAATAACGATATCTTCTCTCCATATTTAAAAACACACTGCAACAAAAATAAACACATTAATTATTACGGCAATAAAAAATTATTCCCTAGCTCCATAACTGTAAGGTTAGCTTCTATCTCTAGGGTTTACTAACTGCCAATTGCCCGAACATCAACATGTTTACCGTTACATCATAAGGCCGAATCACGAACAGCTATACGTCCCCTATAAAAAAAAAAGTGCCCTACGGACAGCAGGACCGGTGTTTTTCTACACCCTACATAGTGTACTATATGTACGAAAAACACCTAAATTGGAACACAGCCACAAAACGGAGCTAGCTATAGCAACACCAATTAACATACGAAACATATTAATGGTGCGGGGCATGCAAGTTGCATTATATGAAAGATATGATGCGTGAAGAGCAGGTCATTACCTTTGCAAACTGTCAAGTTAAAGATTTTGACCTCGAAAACAAGTAAAACGCCAGGTATTATTGCACAGCTACCGACTGGACAACACCTAGCTAGCTTAGCTTGGTTGGCTAAAGTAATGATGTCATCAGGCTGCGCAGTCGTCCATACTTACGTTCTAAAAAGAGCGCAACGCTGAACGAACACCGTTTAATGCGAACGCAAAAGGTCCCGGATGTAACCTGTGCATACTAAACAGTAGAGTAGAACGCAAGTATGCATTTTGAAACTTGGCTATATGCTGCCACCTGCCGTATATAAATAGTAGTGTTTTAAGTTGCGTTTTTTTAGTATATAAAAGACCAATACATATACAGTATAAATAATATAAAAATATATATATATAAAAGATGTATTTTGTATAAAATATATTTAAAATATACATATTTATTAATAAGTATATTTTTAAAAATTCTTGTACAGTACACAGACATCTCAGAAGTAAATAGGCACCATCATTTTGGAAAAATATATTTCTAGAAACTTCCTTCGAGCTGCTCTGCAAAATAGCCAAGTTGAAGGAGATAACTCACAGAAGTACTCCAACTCACTTCAGAGCTTTTACAATGGGGATTTTGTTCAACAATCCTCTCGACAGGCTGAGGACACCGGTCAGAGGACACAGGACGACCTGAGCGGGATGCTGTTGATTCCTTTCCTTTAATGAGGGGGGTGTGTTTACTTCTGAGATGTCTGTATGTATTAAGCTAAATGTGGTTGGGTGTTTATCTAACAGGTATGTGCACGACAAATTTTTTTAACTTTTTTTTTTTATTTAAGATTAAAATGATTATGTAAGACCTGATCATGTTGAACACTTTAATCAGACGGGTTACAATGTGGAATAAATGTTCTAATAAAAACATAAGCATGCACAAATATATCATCGGGAGGATTCCCAAGGAGGTTTAGCACTCCGTTTTCCCATTTCTATCAGAAACGTAGAAGAAAGCTATTCTGGCATCGATTTTAGTGTTTGAGTTGCTAGAAAAATCTTACGTCGTAAATCTTTTAAGAACTAGAACTGTATTGGACGTATGCATTATTTTTACACATGCTCAGTAGGATCACAACAAAGCATCAGGATATAGGGTATTCGCTTTATTTTACAATAATCAAAATGCATCTATGCACAGGTCGTTTCAGACATCCTTCAAGGCAAACAGGGTCAGTGCACAAGCCTGGGGTCTGATATCACACGTCTGAGGTGTTCAATTTTTATAATTCTTGTAATTTTTCAGAATCTATTTGCAGTCTCTTGACTTGCTCGAACACGGCTAAATCCTTTTATTAGTTAATTAACCAGGGGAAGGGCATCACTAACCCAACCAAATGCACACCACCACCCAGACAATCCCATACAGTGCATGAAGTGAAAATTCTTTCTGTTTCCTCACTGTTCTGAGCTAAAGCAGTCAACGTTGAATAAACGGATTCAATAAAATACTGCAACGCTGAATTCTCCCCCATTCAGAAACAAACTGGGATTTGGAGAAAGCCAATCATTTCCTGCTAAATCCTTTCTTCCCTAATCAAGCCACAAGCCTCAAATCAAACTATTTTCAAACTGTATGCAGTCTTATAATGAAATACAAAAGTCCTACAGTGAAATCTCAAATGTTTCCACAGACTGTGATTAACTTGGGTTGAACCATGTCAATAAATGCATCATTTGATCACCACATATGCAATATTGATCCAAGCTACAAAATGCATACACATCGTAAACCACAGGTTCTGATGCCCCCTTAAATGCTGATCCCAGGCTAACAATACTGTGTGTCTGTGGAGGGATATTTTTTCGATTTTCAAGTGCCATATATACATGGTGGTGCTTCTTTGCATTGCAGTACGACACACCCATACCGATTTAGTCATCTGTTCCACTCAGCACCACTTATCACTATTTGGCGTTGTTATTTGCCGCTCGGCGCAGATGGCAAGGACAGTAGAAGCCTGTTGACCTCACGGAGCTGAGCGTCTAGAGTTTCTGTGGTTAGGGCCAGTTCTCCAAGTTGCGTCTGTAAGTTATTGATGGTGAGGGTCAGCTCCTCTTCCTTTCTTCTGGCGTTCGCAGCCTGCCTGCTGTACTCGAGCACGAGACAGCCGCCTCCGATGAGAAAGATGATGGCCTCGCCGAGCAGCTCGGCTCCCAGCTCTGCAGCCGAGTCCTCATTAAGTGGTTTTATGGCTGCGCCGCGGAAGCCCATTATCCTCATCTTAGTTTTCATCTCGATCCAGTGGTAAGCTACAGAGAGACAGAAACAGACCGCGTTCCAGTGTGTTATGAAGGACACAAAACACTTTTCAGGGTGTGTTGCGGTAGGAAAACAATCAAGGACACACTGTTCCAATACAGTACCCCTGTATTGTAAGCATACATGATACTCTGATTGAGGATGGGGAAAAGGATTTAAGATGTCCCACAACTTGCAAATGACCTTCCCTCAATTTTTGACTATGACAGCATGCTGCATAATATGAGATCTACCCTCTCTCTTAAATACAGGAAAAAGTAGCATCAAGGTTTTATGTTGTACTAAAGTTGGATCATTAGACTCGATCAAAAACGGGACATGCTGTAGATGCTGTTTAAACTATGATGTATACAGAAATCATTTAACATTTCAGTAGAAGGCACTTTCATACGTTCACTCAACAATCAATGACGGCTCGTCTCCACCCCTTCAAACTCAAACAACACTGATTGGTTGTGGGCAAAGCTAAAAGAGCTTCTCATTGGTCCACTGATAAATCAATCATTATAACTGTTCAATCGTAAGCACGTGTTGACCCACCCACGGTCCTGATTGGCTAGCCGATAGTGTCCGAGAAATCCTATTGGCTGCGAATAGCTTCGTTCTGCTTCTTCCTATTCCCACCCACCTGCTGCCATGGTCACAGCAGACTTAAATATATAACTCAGTCACCGCGCTCACCCTGAGCCGGAGGAAGGCAGATGTAATTCTTGAAGAATTCACTTCTCCGTGCTCCTGCTTTAATCCTGTTGGCCACCGGTTTGCTGAGCTGGCGGACGCCCAGATAAAGCAGCTTTGCGATGGGGAAAGCGCCAACGACCATCTTGGCGGAAGCGCGTCACTCAACGGAGGCGGGACAAACAAGCAAAAAAAAAAAGTTAGAGGGGTCAACGTTGAGAGCACTTGCGTGCATACTGGTTGCGCTAGTGTTGCGCAGGATTAGTTGAAATACGTGCGAAAGTTAAAAATTATAAGATTATATACACACACCAGAGCCTCTGCAACATCTGTGAAACTTTAAAATACCCCGATAGTCTGCTTTTTTTTTTTTTGGTCAAATCTTCCACTAATCTTTCCCGGAAAACATAGTCCGCTTTGGTGCTGCAGATCGCGGAAATCTGCGCAGAGACTGCGCTGCTCTTAAAGCGATGGCATTAGGCCAAATGTTTATTAACAACCACGTAATAACAATCAGAGTACAACTCAAAGATAATAATAGTATTACTGAATAATAAAAAGCAATAACATGAGTGATAACATGAAAAATAAAAAAGTAAATAAAAATGTTATTGTGAATTTTAGCACTCATAAAACATACATAACATTACTGCATTTTATTTACATTATTGTAAAATGGTTAGAAACAACAGTATATATATATATATATATAAGTTTTATTGTTTTACTATTATTATATATTAATTTTTTACAATGTTATTTCTGTATAATTATATTTTAATGTGTAAATAATATATAGTATAAACTCCTTGTAAAATAATAATAATAATAATAATCCCATAGGAATAGATTGGTGAATAATTGCACTAATAAACTTTTTTTTTACTAATGATAAAATAAATGAATATAACAAAGGCCCTCGGTCAGTGCCGAGCAGTAGAGCTGAGTGTACCTGTTTCACAGCTGAGTCCTACAAACACACACACACACACACCTGGGTGGAGTTTGGGAGCAGTGCAGCAGTGGGCAGGACTCAATTCGACACAAACTCCTGAAAATCTCTCCAGTGTTGAGGAATGCCCTGCTGTTTTCCCAAACCGAAGACATGCAGAGTGGCATTTTGACCTGGAGGAAGCAGACTACAGCGGTTAACAAGGCCTGGTAACTGTTTTCATCCGTAGCTGGAGGATTAAAGGCGTCGGCTGCTTTATTGGGGTAGGTACAGCGGCGTGATTTTCTCTTTGGGGAGTATTTTAACAGTGCTGCGCATGCGCATTAACTCAAACCTGTATGTTCAGAGTGGATATCTGGAATTACTGTACAGGAGTTTTGTGTTATATTTCCGTAGATGCAACATCTGGGTAGAGGAAGTGTTTTCGTGTACTATTCCGAGCAAAACACCGCCTTTTTATATTTTATACCCCAGAAAAGTTTAAGTAAAGTTATATTTCTTAGCCAGGCTAACAACAACACAAACCCAAGAGGCAACAGTTCTGACTTCAAAAAAAAAAAAAAAAGTGAAACCCCTACCTCTTTTTTTGTTTTTATCGCCACCAAACAATAGAGTCCAGAAAACAGGAATTCTCCGACATCCCACTTTTTCCCCCCCTTCTTGTTTGAAGTGTGTGCGCGCGCGCGTTTCTGGGACCTTAAAGAGAATCAGATGTTGGCAGATCTCGAGCAGCCAAAAATAGTCACATTGCATCCTATAAAAGTCGTGTGGTTTTTTTTTTTTTTTAATTATTATTACTTTTTTTTTTTTTTTTTTTTGCTTCTCACTGACTATAAACGTGTGTGTGGTTGTTCTACCTGAGTGCACAAGTCCTTGCTGAATTACTAACTCTGTTAAAACAAGTAAGAACATGTAGTGATTGGTGAAACACGTCCCCTGAACTTCATGCTAATAACACTCCAGACCTGATGAGCCTGCTGTTTTGGCCTTCATATCATCTTAGGTGCTGTTGGTAAATATGTTAAACTGGATTATTTTGGATTTTTTTTAATTTTTTTTTAATTTTATTTTATTTTTTTGGCAGAACTGAGAGCCCAGGAGCAGCAGTGGTTGTAGGAAAAATACACAGTACAGTATAGTGTGAGGAGGAGGAGAAGAAG
This sequence comes from Chrysichthys cranchii, assembly GCA_030068335.1. Lineage (NCBI taxonomy): Eukaryota > Metazoa > Chordata > Actinopteri > Siluriformes > Claroteidae > Chrysichthys > Chrysichthys cranchii. The sequence continues at coordinate 14,195,895 of JAQMCW010000008.1, read as the reverse complement.
AAGAAGCAAGGCTAGGGCTGATTTCTTGCTAGCTCAGTCTGTAGATTCAGGCAACTGTATTTGTCAGGAAACTGCATTTCAGTTGCAGTTTTGCACAAAATAGAAGTAATTTAAAAAAAAAAAAAAAGTTGTGAATGCTCTGTGTTTACACTGAATGATGTTTTGTGAGTAAAGCTGGGTTTTTTCCTCTTGCGATAGCCATTCCCATTAAACACGGCGATGGATCTCCAGGACCTGATAAGTGTTAGCATTGTGATTTTAATTGCCTCCACTGCACGTCCTGTGACCTAAATGAGCAAAAATTTTCGTATCACTCACTCACTCATGTTCTGCCGCGTAATCCTGTTCAGGGTCATGGCGGGAAGCTGGAGCCAATCCCAGCTGACTTCAGGAGAGAGGCGGGGTACACCCTGGGCAGGTCACCAATCCACTGCAATGCCAACACAGAGACAGACAACCATTCATGCGCACATTCACATCTACGGGCAATTTAGAGTAGTCAATTAGCCTAATCGCCTCTGGGCATGTCTTTGGACTGTGGGAGGAAACCGGAGTACCTGGAGGAAACCTACACAGATATGGGGAGAAAATGCAGACTCCAAACAGAAAGGCACCCTGGTTGACCCCAGGGATCGAACCGAGGGCCTTCTTGCCATGGGGCGAGAGTGCTAACCACTACACCACCATGCCACCCCCAATTTTATTTGCTTTGCAAAATTCAATTTGACTCATTTTTAGGTCGTGATTCCACCTTGCGCATTAAGCAGGTTTATGGAGACCCACCAAGTGACAGTTGCATAAGGCGAGTGAGATTAGATCTCCATTTGTACTGAGGTTTTTCACACTTTATGAGAAAGAACATGTCGAACATAGTCGAGGTTGGAATGAGGTCGATTTACTCCATCAGCTTTTTTTAAAATCTTTATTTATTGATTTTTTATTTATTTATTTGTTTGTTTATTTATTTATTTTTTAAAAAATTTTGCTTCCCAAGATGCTTTTGGAGAAGGAACAAAAAAGAAACACTCTACACACACATTGTCCAGGCAAAGTACAAATTAGACAAAAGGACAGACAATGGGACCGTTTGGACTAAAGAGTTACGGCTTTTCTGTTCACAGTGCTTTGTATTTGGAGGAAATGCAGCACTAACCCGTTAGGGTATTACAGACTTGAAAGCTAGAAATCATGAATACTTCCTGTCTGCCTTTAAGTCTTTTTGACATTAATGTGATACACAGTCCTTTATTTCTGAGCTACTGATCATTGAATATTTTGATCACTGTTACTCCTTCTATGTAATATTATGACCAGCATCACTGTTCCAAACGTGTTTAGTGCATGCTAGTTGGCATTATTGGCAAGGTTATGCTGGTATTTGTTGTGATTGGTCTAAATGTTTATACGACCCATGTGCCCATATTGTACGTCAATCTCTGAGCTTCTATTCATTATCCAAGATTGTATTTATGTCTTGCATTTGACACCCATGATGAAGCATCTATGTATAACAAACACTACAGATCATAATTATGGAAGAATACCGGCAATGTCTTTTTTTCAGGTTTCGAAAGCTAAATGACAAAATTGGCAACAGCTAACACAACTCAGCTATTGAAGAATTCCTCATGACTGGGCTTGTTATAGAAAATAAAAAGCCCTGACACTGGAGATGCCTACCCAGTTTTCACTTTCATATTTCCCAGACTCATAGTTTCTTAGTGTCCCTAATTTGTAGTTTTCTAGTTTTTTCTTACCTCCTTATCTCCCTAACTCCTAGTTTCCCACTGTTGACCACGTTTTCTGTACATGAGGCAGTGTTAACGTGCTTAGACTCTCACAATAAAAAAAAAAAAGAAACCTGATTTAAATCTCGCTCTTAATCCAAATATAAACAGTATTATTCCTCCCCTCAACTCCATACCTAGTTGAATCAGTGCTTCAACACTGCTTTCCTTTGTATCTGCAGTTTCCTTCCCATGCTGCTGTGAAAGCTGGTCTATCCGGCTTTCTAAAACTTTGGTCCAAGATGATCAAGCTCTGTTTTGGGCACTACCAACTTTTGCCCTAGAACAGGCGTTTAGGATCTGGTCCTAAAGGCTGCCACACTGTAGTTAACAGGTTGCCTCAATTAAAATCATTGATTCAGGTCACGAATTTGACAGTTCAGCTGTAAAACGAACGTCCAGTGGGATTATATGCAGTGGAAAATTTTGAAAATTGCTACTGTATTTGCATATAGATTCTCTTTGCCTGTATTTCAACCAGACGTTCTAGTGTTTTGAAATCTGGTTACGTCCAAAAGTGAAAAGGCTGACATTGAGTTCTCACTTATGGCTTTCAGCCTCATGCTTATCAGTCTCTGTCACATAGCCCGAGGTAAACATGAAGAGAAAATTGTCTCTTCACTCCCTCTCTGTTCACACTGATGTTTAATCATCAATGATCAAGTTTTGATAAATTCTTAAATCTTTGTCGTTTTTTAATGTTTTGTCCCGGAATCTACCTCATTTCCACTCGGCCTGGTCTTGGACATAGAGGATTTTATTTCAGGACCACAACTGCAGGGAAATCACTTAATTGCCTGTGCATTGTCTGATTCATTTGTTAACATCATGACTGTGATTGAATGCGCTTCAAATGCAACCAATAACAATGGTTAAACTTAGCATTTTTGTATGTGGGTGTTTTTATGGGAATGTGGATCATTGAAGTCAGTGCCTATAGACTGCATGTTCTACATTTTATCACAAGAGTGTCATGCAGTGTGGTCTCACCCTGCCGTAGTCTTGGTATTGACTTAGTCTCAGGCCCTCAAAGTCTTGGTCTTGGCTCGAGCTTGATACACTGTGCTCTTGGTCATGACTGGGTCTCGGTTTTGGTGGATTCGACCACGACACTGATAACAGGAACAAAATACTGCTGTCATCCGAACATAATCAATCTCTATCTTGCTGTGTATTATTTTCCTCTAACAGCACTCGCCACTCGATTAAGAAGTTTATTCAAGAAGGAAAAATGAGAACACCTCAGCCACGGGAATAAGAACGGCATTTCCACGTAGGCTACATTGTCACAATTTTGGACGCTTTTACACTGAAACGTTTGCGTCAAAAATGTAGTCCAACCAACTACAGGAACAGGGGTGCGAGAGTAAAGTTGATACGTCAGGTTAAGTTTAATTTGTATTTACACTGCTTAATTTTACGCTGACCACAAGAAACTTGGGTTGGATCCACACTGACCTGTATCTTACCTCTTGCTGGCAGTCCCATATCGACCAGTAATCTACTTAAAAGTTGGACTGCTGAGCAAACAATTCAATTCGATTCAATTTCATTTGTATAGCGCTTTTAATAACAGACATTGTCGCAGAGCAGCTTTACAATACATAATGTCCAATTAAAGGCTAATTAATCAATAAACACATCTACAAGTGCATATATAAATATATCCCTATCCCTAATCAGCAAGCCTATGGCGATGGTGACAAGGAAAAACTCCCTGAGACGACGAGAGGAAGAAACCTTGAGAGGAATCAGACTCAAAAGGGTAACTCAAAAGGGACTCAAAACACCTGCCCAAAGAATCCGCCACAAGGAGGTCAACCTGCCGGGGGTTTGAGTCAGACAAAAGGTTGTATATGTGAAAGTTCCTTTACACTTCGAAAAGCCAAAAAGGCCAAAATCACAGATAACTAGATGTGTAGACAACTTCAGGTCTGCGTATATATATATATATATTGTGTATGAATTTAAAGCTAAGTCTGAACTTTGCATGCGGTCTGTTACATTAAGAGTTTTGGGAAGACAAATCTAGAGGTTGTACAGCAATACTGCCAATGTGAATTGCATGCTAACTCCACAGTAATCATTTCACGAAAACAAACCTTATGTCAGCACAGGTTGTTTTTTTTTTTTTTTAAACACATGAAGCGAAAGGCTTAGGAGTATACACGGACAAAGATGGGAATGTTACAACAAGCAAACACTGGCATGAAGCTTAAGGCTATGAGATCCAGCTGAGCAACATTGCTGTGTTGTTTTGTTTACTTGCTCAGACATGCTTCTTAGAATAATCTTCTTTGATATCCGATACTTCAAGATGCATTCAGAAGTGTCAACACCGTAAAGATTGGGACAAAATAAACACCAGTATCTTGTTAAAGACAGACTGGTCTCAAACGTTGGTCTGGTCTTTAAGCATTAAAGACTGGTCTTTTAAACATTGTCACTGTGGTGGATTTGCCACTTGTGACCTGAAGAAACAATGAAATGGAATTTCAGAAAGCTTGAGTCACTACTACACAGGAAGGAATTATTGTGTCAAAACATTAGAGCCAATCAATTACCGGTATGCACGTGACATAAGAATAATGCTCAGTCATGTTTCCCAAGAAAAATTGCATCCATTTAAGTAGAATTTGCAGGGCGGCATGGTGGTGTGGTGGTTAGCACGGTCACCTCACAGCAAGAAGGTCCTGGGTTCAATCCCTGGAGTCGACCTGGGCGCCTTTCTGTGTGGAGTTTGCATGTTCTCCCAGGGTGTCCGTGTGGGTTTCCTCCGGGTACTCCAGTTTCCCCACTCAGTCCAAAGACATACACGGGGGGATTAGGCTAATTGGTGACCCTAAATTGGCCGTAGGTGCGAACATGAGTGTGAATGGTTGTGTCTGTGTGTTGGCCCTGCGTTGGATTGGCCACCTGCCCAGGGTGTACCCCTTCTGCACTAAACGTGATTCAAAATGGAGGATGCACCAAGTTTAGCAATGTACAAGCATGACAATTTGTATCAATATGATTTTATATTGTTGATCATTTCTTATAACGGCAATAATTCTGACTGCAGTGTAAGTCAGTTTTTCTATTCAGGTACTCATTGTTATCATTTCGATAGTAGCAACTTGTATTGGGGATTGAATGTTGGATGCTTTGCATAAACAGATAAAAAAAATGTGTGTAACAGTTCATATGGTGAAATTTTCTGTCAGGAGATATTGGAGCATATGTGGAAGGAGTCTCCAGGGTCATTACTCCAGTGTAGCACACAATAGAAGAACTGTAGCTGTTGCCTCCTTCAAGAAGACTTTGCAGGTTTGCAGATAACATGCTCAGTTGCATTTATTTGTATTATTAGCTTCAAGAGAGAGAAATGAATGGTTATGGTTGCTATAGCAAGTGAAAAGGGCGGCACAGTAGTGTAGTGGATAGCACTGTCACCTCACAGCAAGAAGGTCCCAGTTCGATCTCCAGGGTCGACACAGGTGCCTTTCTGTGTGGAGTTTGCATGTTCTCCCCGTGTCCGCGTGGGTTTCCTCCCACAGTCCGAAGACATGCACATAAGAGTTAGGTGTGGAACTCGCCCTGTAAAGTGCACCCAGCCATGAAATGTCACCGGAGCTCTGTGGGGCCTGCTTGACGCACCTACGTGCTGCCGCTTGATGCACCTACAGAAGTGCCAACGGTGGCACAGAAAGGACCGTGGATAAATAGCAAGTGAAAACAGTAATTTCTTTTTTTTTCTTCTAGTTTTGTGGACATTCCGCAACATTAAACAACTGTAAATGAATAAAAAGTATGAATCACAGTGGTATAAGAGGAATAAAACCACTAAGGATGGGATGACAGAAAAACAATCATCTTCAGGACAGTCACAGTGCCTCCGCTTCCCTGCTATTGATCAATGACCTATAAGACTAGACCCTTTCATGGATTAACCCTTACATAATTTGGAGGACATGGTTTAAACAGTTAATTCAGCCGGGAAATGGAAGCAACATTCCTTTTCGACGTTTTCTTTCTTTGTATAATATCCTCACTTCCTCACAGGGAGGAGCTAAGAACAAACGAGTACCAAGGAAAGGAAATGAGAGGCACCCATGGAATCTGAATTTCGTTCTTTCTTTTATAACGGGTATCAAAATATAGGCTCTATGATGACTAATAAACACTTCCTAGGGGGAGGATCAGGCAACTTATTATTCACCACAGAATAATCCTTAAGGCTTCAAGAACCCACCAGTTTCCAAAGAATTATTCGTCCCTGTTTGCTAACTCGGAACAAAGTAAGTGGGTGTGCCGGGCTGTTGAGCGTGGAGTTATTTTGCTCAAAGTTCTTGCCACTGCTTGTAGCATTGTGCGTCAGAAAACTACTGAGCTGAAATACACTGTTTGCCCTGCAACACCTTGCATAATCCAGGAAAAGCCTATTTAGTCTATTAAAAGTGAAATGTTACTATTAAACTTTCTAAAGAAAGTAGCTTTCTGCGTGTGTCTTCAGTCCTGCCTTCGGTTAGTCTTGTATGTAAATTTCTTGCCACTCCTGAAAGCAATGTTGTGGTGCACAGACGCCATTACATTACATTATTGTCATTTGGCAGACGCTCTTATCCAGAGCGACTTACATTTATTTTATTTATACAACTGAGCAGATAACCCAGGTTAAGGGACCCAGAAGTGGCAGCTTGGTGGTACTTGGATTTGAACTCCCAACCTTCCGATCAGTAGCCCACCTTCTTAACCCCCTGAGCTACCACTGCCCTCACATACACACCACATCATACACACCAGATCCCCATGCAACATCTTAAAGTGCAGTGTGATACACACATGAGGCGGTGCTTTCTTCAATAAAACCAGCAGAGCTTGGAGGACCAGGTTGGAGAATCTTGGGCCGATGGGAACGTAATCTGTGCACGATTGTAGTTACAATTAATAATGCAGATTTTCACAGTGAATGAGCAATGAAAAGTGTGTGCGAGTCTCACCCAGCAGGCGCTCGATGTCATCCACCACCACACAGCTGAGCTGGGACTTATAAGCATCGTCAAAAATCTGGGTTATACACACACAGACACACTTTTGAAGCTTTCTTTGTAGATATTCAACCTCACTTATCAATCTTTTAATAAAGGCATGTAAACAATGACATAGGCCAAACTAAATAAAATTTAATTGAACTTTTCATACTTTCAACCTATATAATTTTCTTTCTTATCACCTTTGTCCTTTTAATCCTACTTCCTCTCTTACATTCTCGTGTTCTTTCCACCTTTCTTTCTCTTCCTTTTGTAACTGGATTCCTTTTTAAACGTTTAGCTTTTGTTTGCGTTATCCCTAACTCACTTTCAGCTAGCTCCTTGCACAAGAACGGCATATTGAATGATAAAATGCTAGTAATTACCAGACCTTTTTGATGGCTTGACATTTTGAAATCTCAGAGTGGCCGATCATTTTATCAGGGCTGCAGATCTTGATGAAAGGAAACTGGGAATCTTCTGCGATTTTTGCGGCTAACGCTGTTTTCCCGCTGTGAGGAGGACCTGAAGATCAACACACACAAAAGAGACTAGGAACATTTCTGTCAGGCAGAATATTTTGTCTAGTACTCAACAGGGGACAAAGCATAAAAGTTGACTAAATAAAAATATTCACTTGTTTATTGTCATTATGAGGTCACTCTTAGTGGCTAGCATCAGCAATTATCATTAGTTTCTAAACAAGGAAGGGGTCAGTCTCAGCATGTTGTGTCTATCACATGGTTTGAGAGTTAAAAATAGTCCATATAGTTCTTCCGTGCATGTGGTGTACACCTAAACAGTGGGTCTAGTCAAGCACCAAAATATACAGGGAAGACCTTGGGCATAATAACCAATACATAAGACAATAAGACTGTCCTATAAACAATCCGACTAGCTAACATTTGCTAGCACAGTGGAAAAATCCACCCTGAATGATTTGCTTATAGATCCTTAAATTTAATAAAAGTCTGAGCTGACTTGTTTTTTTTTTTTTTTTTTTGAACATTTAAAGTTCTTTCGCTGACCTTTATGTTGGTCTCTTTTATTTCAGTTTCTTCTATTACCCACAATGGCATTTGACAGACAGGATTACACAGCTTCAACTTCCTGCTTTTGCACCGACATCTCCGCTAGTTCTATGTTGGATTTCTCATCAACATGACATTGCTGCAACGTTGCTGGAAAATGGTGAGTGAGAAAAGAAGCTCACCCCTTACCATTATATGTGTTTTAGATCCTGGGAAAAAATCGTTTAAATTTCTATTAAATGCTGCTGTAAGTACATTACTGACGTTGCCCTGTGTCGTCAGCACGTCAGACAGCCACTAACTTCACACAGAAATGATGAAAATACAGTAGCAACCAAACAAATTTCAACCAAAGTGATCACAAATATTTCAAGGTAAACAAATTTAATGCGTTTCAGGGTGGACTTTATGAAAGAAACAGTCTGTATGAACACATTTACGTACAGAAGAAGTAAAATTATGTGCTGAAGCAAAGTGGATTAAGGGCTTTTCAAGTAACAGTTTGTAACTTCAGCTCAAAGTCTACTGAACATTAAGCAAGAACCTGAACCACTTAGCCTTGCTTTAGTCTACTGAAGAGTTAATCCTAACTTCAAATGTTACTTACTGTCTTTTTTTAAACTTTGACTCGAAATTCTTCCACAGACCATATAATGATACTAGTTGATCCTATTTTTAAGATATGTTTATAATAAATATTTTTACTTATGGGATTTATCCTGACCTTCAAGCAGCACGGCCACCAGCGGAGTTCTGTCGCTGTTCTTGGTTTGTTGAACAAGCAGCTCTCCATCCTCCAGCACGTGACTCACAGGATCGCCCCATTTAATGATGCCGTTCATAATGTAGCTCGCATAATCCTCCTGATTCGTACCAAATGCCTGGACCAGACAGAGTCAACATTGCAGAAACGACCCCCTGAGCACTACTCACCCAGAGCCAGATTCTCTCATTTGCGTGAAAGTCATATTATGCATGCATTCAGTTACGCTTACTTTAGTTACCTGTATTCTCCACTATGTGCCCTGACCACACCCACCGGGCTGCGGCTTCATGAATGAAGGAGTGCTTTATTTAAAACAGAAGTAGACCGAGTCACAGTCTCATGTATTTTGGCTGTCAGTAATAAATGTTAAAGGGGGAGCTGAGCTATATTAATAACCACCTCCAAGGAAGGCATTCGCTTCTATGTAGGCCCATGACATAGACCAATAAAATAAAATGAACGCATATGAAGCGACATGTGTGCCGGGCCTATGTGTGAAGATTCATGAATAAAAATTTGATATGCTGAGGACCGGTAAGTAGAGTATAAAGAAAGAAAAAACATGGCCATGATTAACAGAAGCTCTCAAGAGGCCACAAATTTACGCTTGTTTATTGGGCCCGTTTCCTTGTGATAACGAGTTATTATTGTCAATATTATGACACAATGAAACTCTGACTTCCTGTGATAATGATATACCGGTAATTTACCTTTACTCCTACAGACCTGCATCTCTCAGTCATCATCAGATATCCATGGAAATGGCCTGGGCCTCGGAGCTGGTCAGCTGGTTCATGACAGAATCAGGCTCCCTTTGACTGCACCTGAGATAAAGCTGTGGGCTTGCTAACTGCCTTTCTAAACAACTTATGCTAATGTGAATACTGTCTGTAATGTCAAGACATCGAGCTATTTCAGCCTGTGTCAGGCCTTGATTGAACAGAAATGGACAGGGCTGATCAATAAGTTAGATTCCTGTAAATCTTTCAGGAAAATGTGTTTCATTATGTCGGGATTTTGAGATGTTTCGTTATGTCATGGGAATGAGGATAATAATTCGACAGCACCAGAAAACAAAAACATCTCGTTATCATGAGAAAAGAACATTTGTTATTTTGTGACAATTACATAAATATCCTCAGATCATGAGAAAACGAGCTGAATGAGATATGTAAATCCATGGCCTTTTAGTGCTTCAGTAGACGATAGGAACCGTAAGAAGTGCATGTGAGGCTGGAAAGCTGTTTGTCCAGTACAGTCATCCCTCACCTATCACGGGGGTTACGTTCCAGAGCCCCCCGCCATAGGTGAAAATCCGCTAAGTAGTGACCTTATATTTATTTTATTATTTATATATATTTTAAGGCTTTATAAACCTTTCCCATGCTCTTAAACACTTTCTACACTCTTAAACCTACGTCATTTTAACAACATATAAAATCTATATGGGTACTCACCAGTGAAGTATATTACAACTTGAATGATCAAGATGATGAATTAGCTGTGCAGTACTGAGCCAATCAGGGCCCAGAATACAGAACACAGCGCTCTGGTTGGTCGCCTCCCATCCATCAGCCAATAGTGTGCCGTGTACAATCTCACGTGGGCAAACTAGCTCAAGTGGTAGTGCCGTGCACTGCGTTTTCATTGTGTATTCATCCGCTGATGAAATACATACTGTATTTTATTTCGATTTAATATTCTTTTTGAATGAACATTTTTTTATATTTTTTTTATATTGCAGAATCCCATGAAATACAGGAAAAATCCACCATAAAAAATTAGATATACAGTGATACCTGTACCCACGAGCGTAATTGGTTTGAAGATTTCTCGTGGGTACAAACAATTTTCCCCATAAGGAATAACGGGAAAGGGATTAATTGGATTTCCGGCCCCAAAATACCCCCATACAAAACATTTATAGGCACAATAATTGAGCTTTTAGTGACAATGTAAGTAGTATTGATTGAGAATATCATATTTTTCGGCATATTAGACACACTTTCATGCATAAAATGCATAAAAAAACTGCGCTATGACCGTACACAAAAGGGACCAAGTCCCGTAGGCTAGACTGCTCGGCGTAGGCTAAGTGTAGTTTTACCTTTAGGAAGCATTTTATATATATATAAAAAAAAAAACAAAACATTGATACATTTACAAGAGTGGATGTAAACATACGTATCATAGCACCTCTCTGGTGGCATGTCGCGGCAACACAAAACAGCTGTTAGAATGAGCCGCTGAAGCAATCGAAAGAAATCGAAAGCACAAAAATAGTTCATGTGGTCTCAAAGAGATGCTAACAACACAAGATGCTGTGATTGACTGACCGCTGTTGACCCGCGTGGGCAAGTTTCCCTTGTTCCCCATTGTTTATGCATATAGAGATAACGAGGCGGGCAGGCTCGCGGTACCGCTCGTGGCTCCAAACATTGCTCATGGGTACAGCGAGATTTTATTCAATAAAAATGCTCGTGGCTCAAGTTACTCGTGGCCTTAGACGCTCGTGGGTACAGGTATCACTGTATATATTTAAAAAAAAAAAACGCGATACTGTGAAGCCACAATGGGTGAACCACGATATGGCGAGGGACGACTGTATTCTGGATGTGCTGTGCCTCAGTGACCCTCAGTATATCCATACGTGTAGCCGTCTTCTTTGTGCTTTTCGTCTTGTCTCCTGCTTCTAGCGCATGCAGAGCAGCCATTTTGGATTAGGATTGTCAACCCATAACAGAAACTGGTCCTATTAATTTTATCTCAGCTATATAGTACTACTTGAATAGTACTAATTCAACACTAATCTTAATTGATATTTGTTTTCTTATAACAGAACTAATTATTTACCAGGCTTTTGCACAATAATAATAATAATAATAATGTTAAAAATAGGCCTCCACGCCGACTTAAAAGGCAATATATTGCTTTACATGCATGAGAGAATCGTGCCCCAAGTGAGCAATGGAAAACGGAAACAGATCTTAATGCTAAAACCTACTCACAGGTTTGATGTCGTTGTTTAGCGATCCCATAAAATCGGCTCTGCACACTTGCAGCTTCTCAGCTTTCTCCAAGTCTACTTCGACTGTGGCTGTGGCCTAAACACACACACACACACAGAGATTTGACATACTCCCTAAACCAGTAAAACAGTGAGAAAGACAGAGCACTTTCAGCTGTACCACACACAGCTTTGGCATGAAGACTGCCACAACTGCTGAGTAATTACCTCAGGAATAGCAAGGACCAGAATTGTTGCACATATTGTTAGAGTTGATTGCACACGTTCACAAATGCCATGCAACTCTTAAATGTGGTTCAGATATCAGACAACTGCTGGGTAAATATTTAGTTGGAACATAAAAGAACCACTTGTGGCAATATACAGTGTTGGGGCCCAAATGTAAGCATATCACATATTCCCCGAATTCCCAGATACAACCTTACACAGTTATGGGTGCAAGGCAGATTAGAAATTTATGTTAATCTGTTTCAATATATCATAATTTTTATAGTAGCAACTTGAAAAGGGACTGGTATAGTTGGACATGCCACATAAATAAATTTATGAATTTAAAACAACTTGTGTAATTGTTTAGCTTTTTTGGCTGTAACTTAAGTTCCAAGAAAGAGAGAGAGAGAAATAGGAGAGGCTTGTGAGGGAATGACCGTTTATAGCTACTATAATGTACGTGAAACAGGAACTAACTTGTTTCATGGATGTTCCATATAATTAATTGGAAATACAGTAAACCCCCGTCTTTCACGGTGGTTATGTTCCACAGCTTCCTGCGAAAGACGAAAATCCGCGATACACGCACGCAACCCTTAAATGCTTTTTCAAAATAGTTTAAGCCCGAAATGATCCTCCCAAACTCTTTAAACACTTTCTAGACCCAATTAAACACACAAAGGAAACATTTGTGTGCATATAGCAAGGTAAATTCTGTGTAGAATGCATAGAAACATTACATTTATAGCGAGTACTGCTACGGGTGAAGATCTGGGACGTTGGCAAATGCCGGTTGCTTCTCCCTAACCGTACGCATCGTAGCCATCAGCCAATCACAACCAAGGTTAAATGAATATGGCATTCCGCTTGGCTAGACTCGTTCCTCCAGCCATATATTTTTTTCCAGTTTCCCCCCACCACGTTTTCATAAACGACGCTATTCAATTCAATTCAATTCAATTTTATTTGTATAGCGCTTTTAACAATAGAACATTGTCGCTATGTGTTCTTTGTCTCTTGTGTAAATATGATATACACATTACTGTCTTTTATATATTATTAATATTTTACTCCATTATACTTAATGTTTATAGTTTATAATACTGGGGCAATCTGCAAAAAATTTTTTGATGTACAGTATTTTAAATAAAAATCTGCGAATAGCCGGGGGCACAAAATGTAACCCATGATATAGCGGGCGATTACTGTATCAACGGTTAAAGTGTACAACATGGCATTCTTTAGTAAATAAAAAACATTCACCTCACTCAAAGGATGTGCTTAGCATTGGAGTGGCCTTTGATATCACACCACACCGTCATATTGTGATTTATTCCTTACTTGTGAGACATGCTGTTCTTACTAATCCCTCCAGTACAAGTATGCTAGTTTTCTTTGTTTTTGCTTTCATTTTATTTTATGCATGTTATACTGTTACTGCGTTGTGTTCCTCTGTGCCATGTTCTTCACCTTGATGTGTCGGTTCATGGCGGTTGATTGTGCAGCCCTCACTAATCCCTCCAGTTCTGCACCACTGTAGTTCTTTGTTTCAGTTGCCAGTTCTTTCAGATTCACATCCAATGCCAGCAATTTAAACTCACGCATTTTATTAGTATGAATGCTGAGGATCTGGAGTCGACCTTTTTCATCCGGCAGACCTACAGGAAAGAGAGGCATGGTGAATAGGATTGTACGATGGCAGTATGGAAGGATAAGGAAAACAACTCTGTAGACGTCCAAGTGATCTTTGAGTCTCAAAATGTTGCAACCCAGCTCCACCCCCATGGTCAACATAGGTTTTTTTTTGCTATGTCAGCGCTGATCAATGAATCAATGAAACTTTTTTTTTAGACCTCAGCCTGGTCTAGCTGCCCCCAGGATGATTTTAGTTTATTAAATGAGTGTAAAGTCCCTCTCGCATACTATTCCCCCGTCAAACCCACCTTAGTTAACATTTTGATGTGACCAGCTACTTGGCTGAACTGTTCTGATCCATCACGGAAAGAAAAAAGTGTGTTGATTTTTTTTCAGTGATTGTACCTGATAAAAAAAATAAAAGTGGGATGTATCATAAGAATGTTATAGTTTTGTCTCATCTTACCGATCTCCATTTTCACTTCAAATCTGCCAGGTCTCATCAGAGCATCGTCTATAAGATCAGGTCTGTTAGTCATTCCTGTACAATAACAACAGATGAGAAGCAAATAAGAAGAGTGCTGCTCGCTGATGCATACTATAGTGTAGTGTAATGTACGTTTGTGTGTCTGTGTTTGTGGTGGGGTATACCAATAACGAGGATGTTGTTGAGTTGCTCCACGCCGTCAATTTTGGATAGCAACTGATTGACCACAGTGTCATGGACTCCAGTGCTGCTTGCTCCTGTACCACGCTGCTTACAGATGGCATCCAACTCATCAAAAATGATAATGTGCAGCCCGCTGTTAGCACCCAGCTACCATATATATATACACACACACACACACACACACACACACACACACACACACAACGCAAAGAGAGCACACACGAGAGAGGTTTATTAATTAACACAAAAAGACAAGAAATAAAAATTAAGACTCCATCCCAAATTTCCCCAAAATGATATAACGTCAGAAGTTAACTGAGCAAATCTGAGATAGACAGTGTGTGTGTGTGTGTGTGTGTGTGTGTGTGGGTGTATGTGGGTGCTTATTAACTACCTACCCTTTTCTGCTCCTCTTCAGCATCCGCGAACAGTTTTCGGATGTTGGCCTCAGACTCTCCGACATACTTGTTGAGAATCTCTGGTCCGTTTACGATTTTCGGCTCGCGGGCGTTCAGCATTTTACCGATCTGTCTCGCCATCAGAGTCTTACCACAACCAGGAGGACCAAAGAGGAGAATGCCCTTAACATGCTTACATCCTGCCAAGAGTGAAACAGTGAAAGCACACTCACTATTAAACACAAAAACAAAACACTAAAATACACTCCACTAGGGATTCACTTGTATTAGTCGATTAGTACTTCCACATAAATCTACAGAAAAGAACAGGATTATTTTTAGCGTGGTTTGCTGTGGCTTTCGGGCTTACTGGGACAAAATGATACAAAATGTAACAAGACTGACTGTACCCATCTGTTCCACTATGTCAGGAGGAAAGACTCGTGAGGCAAATGCTCTCCTGAAGATGTCTGAGAACTCTTTATCCAGGCCGCCAATGCCCATGCGCTCAAAGTTCCAGTCCGGATTAATAATCGTCTGACGTGCCTCTTTGGTTTTGGCTTTTCCTGACGTACAACGAAAGAAGAAATCAGAATTATTTCAGTGTGTGAGATTCAAGCAGACGTTTAAAACCGGATTCATGAGGCAAAACTTACCAACAAGTGTAAGGGAGGAATTCTCCGCTTTCTCAAAGATCACCTGACTGTTTCCCACCAACAGACCAATCTCAATCTGTACAGATGCAAAAATTAGAAATAAAAGTGTCAAGTGATTGCACTGGCTTTGAACGAACAGGTTGTTGGTTAGGTTTAACAAACCTAACAATGGAGCTGGTTTTATTAAATCGTTCAATTTAAGGGGTGAATTTCAAATTAAATGGCGAGAAACCTACGTTTTTTAATATTTGTATTTCTGTTTTTTTGCACAATACGAAAAACACAAAAAGAGTTCAAATCAAGACTGTGAGAAACAGACAAGACAGACAGATAGATACACCTTTTGTTTTTTTCCAGTCGCTGTCTCTCCCTTTAGTATGCTTGCATCCATGGCCTCAATGTCCTTCACCACCAAGCCGAAGAGCTTATCGCAGAAACTAAACACCAACTACACACACACAAAGACACACAGACAGCATGTCCAATACTGAAACACCTATCTATTATATTACGTTCAAGTAACTACTACTACTACTACTACTACTAATAATAATAATAACAATGGTTATTTTGAGGTTTCCTTAACCAACGTTTAACATTTAACACATTAATCATCATGAATGCCCTATAAAAAACATTAACAAAGTCATTGTATTACTTGGTGTTTATTTTAAACCATCAACTAAAAAAGCCAAAAAAAAACCCCTTGCATTTAACGCTTTCATTAACCATCAATCATTCATACCACCAATGAACTGAATTAACAACCTTTTGGACCTTACTGTAATTTAATATTTGCTAATTGATGCTTTTTTTAATTCCTTTTTTTTACAAGTGCGCTTTGTTGACATGTACACAAATGATAATTACTACGTATCACACCTTACACTGTTAACATTTGTTAACCTGTGGTTTGTTAATGCTGAAGCTCATGATTTGTTCATATTTACCTAATGCGGTGACTAATGTTAGATGCATTCATTGATTTTAGAGAAAGGATGTTGACATTTGAACTAAACAGCCGAACACTGGGGCCTCCATAAGCTCTGCCCCCCCAAATTCATGTTGCCAAGGCAACAACAATACCAAGTGGAATAGCTGACCAAAAGAGTACCCTGAGGCTGAAGGTAGCACCTCATTCACAGATCTTTATTTGAGTTTTCCATTCCACCTTAGAGACTCTTCCCTGGGGAGAGACTCCAGTAGGGAGCCACTTTGTTGGTTTCCCATCTACAGAGCCATGGTTGTATAAAGATAGCATATTCTTTTCAGCACACTAACAGAACAGACAGCTAACGGGCCATTTTCTGACAAAAAGGGTGCTGGATTAGAATCAATGCCTGCCCATGATAATAAACAATGACTTCATACATTACTTTTTTTTTTTTTTAATGCAGCTCTACATGCTGCATGGTGCATTAAATAAATAAATAAATAAACGATAGCCAGAAATTACTGTCACAGGACCCTCCTGTTTCATTTCCTGGTTTCTAGTTCTGCAATAAACATGGCCTTGATAATTCATGTTGGGATTGATCTGGGCCTAAAAGCCTCCTCTGATTATGCTTTATATCTTCTTCTCATTATTGTCTTATTAATCTGTGCATTTATATTCTTGTATTGTTAATATTGGCGGGTCTTGCATGTGCACATGTAATAAGATGTTTCCAGGTTCATTTTTCTTTGTTTTTTTTTTTTTTGTCCTAGTCACTACCCTTTCTGAGTTCCCATGTGATGAACATCTACCATGTTTAACTATGACTAATGTTCAGACATGAACATATAAGAGACTGTGAGATTATGTCCAGTTGATACCCATTTATCACTAGAACAATTACAGTAAAACTGAAAAGTGACTCAATAATGGGTCATAATAATTAAAATAACTAGTAGAATAATAATAAAAATGTAAAAGTATTATTAAATGTTATAATATAATATAATATAATATAATATAATATAATATAATATAATATAATATATACTTTTTGGAGACAGAAACAATTTAAAACTCTTTTCAAAACAGTCAATTCTGTTATTCTCTTGACCATAAGCCAAATTGGACTTAAATAACAGTTTCACACAAGCATAATATATAACTAATTAATTTATTATGTATAATAGAAATTATTTTTGTACCTGCTGTCCCACGGTGAAGGACTGGTTATTGAACTGCTGAATGAATTCGTTCGCCATTTTATCGGAATCATACGGGGAAGAGTCCGTGCTTTTCTTTTGCAGGAAGTCAATCTCAATCATCATTGCACCGATACACTGCTTCGATTTGTCAAAATTATAGTTTGATACTAAAAACAGGAGAGAAATGAACATTTTAAAAACATCAACAGGTCTAAGTGCATGCTCTATACCAATATAAATATAAGAAATATAAATAGCCTTCTTAGTATTCATACCTTCCACTTCCTGTCCAATAGACAGCCCGGCCCATTTCCTCTATCGGAGAAATAAAGCACAGTGTAAATGCCCTGAGTGTTTTAATTTAAAGAAATTAACATGTCTACAGTGATGGTGGTATTCAGGGTCGGTGACTTCACATTTGAGTGAAGTCAACATTTGAGGAAATATTATATAATACTCATATTCAGAGTTGACACCTCTATAAAGAAAAAAAGGTGGCCCACAGTTTGAAGGACCAAGCATTCATCTGCAACACTTACAGCTCATTTGAGTTAAGCGTTTGGAATTTTACTAAAAGAAATTCGGTCCTCCATGTAATCTGTACCTCTAAAGATGCTGTCACCTCTGATGGATTCCTTTTCATGGACTTTCCAGAAACGATGCTATTAATTAATCGTGTCAAATGACAAAATAGTAAACGGAGAGTTGCTTGTAATATAGAATCCAGTGGACTCGAGTGCTTTGCAGAAAGTGTACATGTGTGTGTGTGTGTGTGTGTGTGTGTGTGTGTGTGTGTGTGTGTGTGTATACCTGTGGTAAGCTGAATGCTATAGTTCCAGGTGTTACTGTGTGATGACCCTTCACTGTAAACACAAACTTGTGGTTTGGAGTGGTTTTAACACTCACATGCCTGCAGAAAAATGAGAATTACACAATCACAAATTTGTTCATTCATTCATTTATAGTAGCTGCCCGTGGTCAGGGCTGTGGTAGATCTGGAGACTATCCCAGGAACGCTGGACATGAGGTGGGAATACACCTTGGCACCATACACACACCTAGGTTAAATTTGATGTTTCCAGTGAACCTAGGGCATGTTTTTGGGGGACGAGAGGAAACCAGAGAACCCACAGGAAACCACATGTGCAGGTGGAGAACATGCACAGACCTGATTCACAGACTTGGTTTGCTGGTGCCCACAATAAGTGGAACATCTCTTTACTTTTCTTGTTAATGTGTTTTTTTCCAGTCAATTTTCATTTCTTTAATTATCGCTTTGTTACTTTTGCTCAATATTGATTTTTAAAGATCTTTACTTATATACAAAAATTCAAAGAACTCAGTTGGAGTTATTTAAATGCCTTCTTAGTCCAAAGTCTGTTTAGTAAAATATGGTATGCTATATCACAGTAATACTCACTGTCCAGATTGCAGGTCCTTCTCACTCACCACTGCACAGTTTGTTAATGACAGCTCATCAGTGGGGCATCGTGCCGCTTGCATCGTCTGAGAGAGACACAAAGAAAAACAGAGTGGGTGATATGGAGGGGTGAGAAGGTGCTCTTTTATTTGTAATAAAATAACCAGGTCATCATTTTCCCTCAAGCTGCAAATATCTTTATTGAATATAAATTCAATGAGTGAAAAGGGACTCATTGCTCAATGATTTTAATATCAAAACTGATGCTGTGTCCCAAACCACACCCTGTTCACCATACAGCACACTGCACCATGCTGTTGATATGCAGGAAAGCTAGGGATGTAACAGAATCTTAGATACAAATAGGAGGAATTCACCTTTTCTCCAATTTTCTGCTCAATTTGGTCACTCACACCAGCCAGCCTGTCAGGATAACAACTAACATGCTTCCGTACTAATAGCCAATCATCTTGACTTCTTATGCCATTTAACACACTTGGTGGAAAGCGCCATCTACATTCTTCCGCATACATGAGTTCATGATTGGCTAGTGTCACTGTCATTGATCGCATGTACAAATAGTAGTGTATGTTATCCTTACCAACCAGAGGGCACCATCAGTTTTGCCCCCTGAGCTCCCACTCACAAATCCTACTTCATTAGGAAGCACTGGAGACGTACTCTTAATTTTTTTTATATTTATCATCAGTGGTTTGCTCCAGTCACTGATCTAAACACTGCCTTCTTGATCTACTGTTTAAAATGCCTCATTTACCTCATTGTCTTTATTGGTTCCAGTTGAGCACAATGCATTTCTTCCCTTCATATCATATTTCGCCAATCCTATTAACAGATATTGGATCTTGTGTGCTGACCAGATCTGTACCAAAAAGGTATTAAATAGGGGCGTAATGGCCAGTGGTATTTCTAACACCTTGGCAGTCAAGTTATGCACCACTTTCCAAAAGTGCTTTAGGTTTTTAGATTCCCAATAAACATGGATAACTGACCCTATACATATTTTACCACAAAGACATCTTGAGGGTGCCTTTGAGTTAGGGTACATCTTACTTAAATGGATTGTGGTGAAGTACCGTATTTTCCGGACTATAAGCCGCTACTTTTTTCCCACGCTTCGGACCCTGCGGCTTATATACCGATGCGGCTTATCTATGGATTTTCCTTCACTAACTGCCATCAATAGATATATGCATATGTATGCTAATCTGCATGGCTAGTCTGCCCCCCCCCAACTCTGTTTTGTAGTGCAGCAATACCAGGCTCCCTTCATTGCCAGATAATCACAACAAAGTAAGTGACAACCAGCTCCTGAGAGAAATCTCCTAGCAACAGCTTAGGAGACACTTTTATTACTCTTGGGCTAAAGAGGCAGCATAGTTCATAAGAAAACTACATCTGTTGCAACCTAGAGGAAGAACAGACTTGCACACTAATCACCCATACACTCTCATGGCCAAACTGGCTGAATGTCCCCCGAGTGAACCAACATCTCGAGGATGGTGGATTCACAAAACATATTGCAAAACACTCCCAAATATTCCCCAAACGATACAGCACAACACATAATAACTCTATAACAGTCTACAAGACACATAATAAACACATAACTTTAACAATAATGCAGAATATACAAATGATGCA